>CM029601.1:82845553-83134719 GCA_017311375.1 Mytilus coruscus
CTAACCAACATGTATCCACTTTTATTATGTTTGCTTTCAAGAAATGGACCTTAATGCCATAAATGAATTAAAGCATAAAATATAGGTCATACTCAACAAATTATTGTGTGACTTAAAAGTGGGAAAGACAGGTGCCTTGCTTAGAAATGGTTAGAATACAAACCAACATGTAGGTCATACTTGCCATTATATGGAAAGAATGTTCAGTATTCCCCAACATGTATCCAGTGATGACATTCATTTTATATGTATAGTATCCAAGAAATGGACCTGAACCCAAAACATAACCAGACTTGCTGAACCGTATAATATAGGTCATAGTAAGAAAGTTGATGCGTTTGTTCAGTAGTACCCAAGATGCATACTTTCTGTAATAGTCTGATGGTAAATGATTGAGCCCAACTGAAGTAATGGCACAGAAAGCAAGAGAATGAGTAAAATCGGTTTTAGTGGTAATGACCTTGATTTTTTTACCATTTGCCTCCAAAATATTAAGTGTGGGAAATTTTGATGACTAAAGGTAGAGACACACTGAAGTTACAGTGGGGAAACCAAAAAAAATGATCGTAAATAGATATCACAGACAAATGTTTTGCCTGCCTAGCATCAAAGTTATAAAACAGCCTTGTTTTAGACTGTGTATACCTGTGGGTGAAATAGTAACCATGAACAAACACAATTTTTAAACTCTTGATATTGACTGCACTATCGGGAGTATTAACTGGAGCATTTTTTTAGGTTTGAGCTTCAGTATCTGCATGAAACAGATATACAGGTAGACTAGTGATAACATGAGGCTGTGAAGAGCCTGATCGCTCACTTGTAATGTTTTGCCAAAATCGTTCATCAATGTTTTGGTTTTTACTTTTAATGTATATTGATTAGTGTTTGAAAATGCCATTCAAAGTTTATGTTTCTGTCATTTTCTTTAAAATGAAATAAAATGCTCTGCAGGCGCAGCTTGATATGACCCCAGAGGTCTTACCCTGAACAGTTTGGGCAAGCATGGACACAATATTCAAGTTTGATACAGCTCTGAATTTGGACTGTGATTAAATACTTGAAAAGTATTGTTTTTGGCCCTAATTTCTTAATGGTTAGGGCCATAACCCCAAAATTTATCCCAACCTTCCTTTTTGGTATGGAACCTTGTGGTACAATTTCATAGAGATCCATAGACTTATACTCAGTTATTGTCCGGAAACCAGAAAATCCTTGTTTTTGGCCCTAATTTCTAAGCAATTGGGACCTTGACCCAAAAATCAATCCCAACCTTCCTTTTGTGGTATGGAACCTTGTATTCACTGACAAGGAAAGGTGAGAAAAATGTCACTTTCCGCTATAAAGATAATGTTCTTTCACTAAATAATTGAAATAAAGTGAATATGACCTTGACCTTTGACCCAAAATCATTCTCTTTGCTCAACCCGCATGAAGTTTGTATCCAAGTTTGATGCATAAGACATAAGCAGAGTTTGAATTACATACATAGAAATTGTGTATAAATCATACCAAATATCATCATAACAGATATTTAGGGTATCTAAAATAAACTTTGACTCTAAAACAATAGGTGTTTGCCCCAACCATATGAAGTAAGTACCAAAATTTGGTACATAAGGATTGAGTAAATCAGTAGTTATGAAACCAACCTGACAGAAAGATGGATACCATTATTCACAAGGCCAACACTAGATGTCAATGACCAATGAACCATGAATGAGGTCGAGGTAAGGTTATACCTTACCATTAACCAATACACAACATATAAAAGATGGCTTTGAAACTTTGCATGCTTGTTTTTACCATATTAGGACTTACATAGTCATACTGCTCTCGGGTTTAACTAGAGTATTTTTGTTGAGTTATTGCCCTTTAACACTTGTAAAAATAGATTAATACAGTACAAAAGAAATCTACTTGTTTACTATCATCAAATAATAATCTGGATGCTGTTCAAAATACATCTTGTAATTTAAAAGGTCTCTAAATATCTAACAACATTCACAAAATGATTAATGCCATGATTGCCATCATCTGTTAAAGGTTGCACTTGATTATTAAGGTAAATTCTGGCTTCATCCGATAAAGTAAACAAATTTTTGGCACTGTTATATTGTTGTTGAGATTTAATGCTGCATGAGGGCTTCCAATCAATTCCATATTGTTGTATATCTACTACAACCTCTGTCATTCTATCACCCATAGAATAACCACCTAATGAATACCAAATCTGCATTGGTGACATATTGTTTTCAGTTCGTAGTGAATGGTTATTCCACTGAACAACAAATTCAGCACAAGATTTCTCAATTCTAGGTCTATATACAAAATGTAAAGCATACAAATGCAACTCGATATTGCTGTTCAATACTTCAATATTTTCCATATGACTGAAAAGGTGTTGATAATACATTGTTACAGTTCTGTTAATGTCGGACCACAAGCGTTCTATCCTCTGATTATGTACACTTCTACCAGTAATAAAACTACCCTACCATCTCCATTTTCATTGTTCATAAATCTGGCAATATCTGTGTTTTCAACTCCGAGTCTCCACATTACTCTTGATGGCAAGCCATATTTACTAACACCAATTCTGAAAAATGTCAATGCTGTGTCTTTTTTGTTGTTATCTGCTATATTCAGATATGTAATGAGACGACTTTTCCCATCAATACATCCATGAAACACAAATCGCCAAGCTATTAGCTTATGGTTTGTATCAACATGCCTGAAAAAAAAAGAAAATCTCATGAATCATGTGATATAATAAAATCACTTTAGGTACCTGTTCTAGTGAAATATGTTTCACCCTTTGTTTATTGTGAAAGGTTTAGTTTTGTATAAAGAACTTTTCTTTTAAATCAATAAAATAAAGTTCCAAAAAGCATCAGTGACCCTTAAATTTTAGTAAAGAAATGCAAGTGTATTCAATTTTGACAACTTTTTAATTAAGTTTTGGTAATATCAGAAGGGTCAATATTTTTTAAACTAAGATGTACACCTACAAGTCTACTATATAGTATGGCAAGCGTTCTCATCAAAACTATATTTAAACCATTTTAAGAAAATTTACACACTTTGATTTAAAAACACACACTGAGAATTGAATATACACAGTGATTTAAAAAAACACACTAAGATTAAATAAACAGTAAATAACACTGAGAATTGAAAACTGCACACTGAAAACTGAAAATTACACACAAATTGCATGCGCATATTTAATAATAAAATTGAGAATGGAAATGGGAATGTGTCAAAGAGTCAACAACCTGACCAAGAGCAAAAAGCGGCACAAGGCCACCAATGGGTCTCAAACAGGCGAAAATCATGCACCCAGAGGCAGGCTTCAGCTGGCCCCATACAAAATGTGTACTATTTAAGCATACTTAATCTGATCTATTACAAAGTTTTGGTATATTTTTAGATCTTGTTTGCTTACATACTCTGCAACTTTTGTAATTTGTCATTTAATATTTTTTATATTATTCAGAGCAACACTGAGGAAATAAATTATTTCATATTGTTATATTACTATTCCTAATCAAAGAGATCTGTAAAGAGTTCTGTGGAAAACCCAATTTTCAAAATGGTTACTTATATTTTCAACTGAATACAAACAAGAAACCATTTTCAAATTTTGACTTAGTAGCTATAGTTTCACTTAAATCAGTACATGTTCAACACAGTTTTCAAATGTGAGGAGGTATACCACTATCAACCTTTTAAATTAAGTACAGCAGTGATGGCCATCTTGGTTATCCTATTTACTGTAATGCAAGGGGTGGGAGTCACCTGCTTCTAGATTGCATTGTTGTGATGCATAGTCCAGCACAGGGCAAACTGAGTTATTATAGATAAGTTATACCCTACTTCATGTATTCATTAAAATTTAGTGAAAATATGACTCTCAGCATAAGCAAGGCATTCCATGACTGCATGTCTAGATAACCAGATCAAGAGGCGCTCACATACCAAATACTGTGGACTTATCATGCCTACTTACTGAGAAACTGACTTAAACACAAAAAATTGACCTCAAGTTTTTCCTTAATTTACAGAGTTAATGAACCCTAAAAATGAGGTCAAGGTCAGCCGACACCTGCCTTGTCAAAGGTCTTTCAATAAAATTTTATGGCATCGGTGTGGGAAAGCAATTTGTCACAGGCGAGACAAAAATGGTCTGTTAAATCTGTTGCCAATTTTTTGTTGGTTAAGGGAATTACTGGTAGGCATATTTTGACAAAAAATTCATTTACAAATGTTTTCCTCTGAAACTACTGAGTCAATTGAAAATGAAGTTGGCCTGGATGGTCCTTAGATGAATTCCTTTAAAACTGTGTCCAATAGATCCACCCTCCATCCAAGACCAAAATGATTCAATTTTGTTGAGGTCACTTGTAATCAAGATGAGCGAATACAGGCTCATTAGGAGCCTCTGGTTTAAACAATAGGGCACACAACCCCATTATCAAACTCCATCTGTATTTTGTCAAAAGTAATTCGGTGAGGGACGGTCAATATTTATTGGTGGGTTGGGACTGGTGCAAAACATAGTCAATAGAAGGACACACATTTATTTTTACTTTATTTTTGATAGGACTTCTAGTTATTTGGTCATTTGGTCTTCAGCACTAATAGGACAGCAATATTTCATTTATATATTGATCTTATAGAATGCCAAGTTGTTTGGTAGTTTGGTGTGTTGCTGTCATTCTTATGGATTTAAGAAAAAGCTAAAATTTTCAGTTTTAGGTTATTTCAAGATAGTCCTCCTTAAATTTTTTCATAAATTTTTCAAATCAACTTCCATTTTCATAAAACTCTACTGCTATATCATTTTATATTGGTCTTACTGAATGTCAGGCTATTTATTACTTTGGGTTTTTTGCTTTCATTTTTATGGATTTAAGTTAATAGGTTAAAAAGCTACAATTTAAAGTTTAAACTAAATTCAAATGGTCACCTTTAAAAAAAATTTATAACTTTTCAAATCAACTTAGATTTTGATATAACTGTACAGCTATCTCATTTATATGTTGATCTTACAGAATGTAATGTTGTTTGATAGTTTGGTGTTTAGCTGTCAAATTTATGGAATTAATTAATAGCGAATAAGGCTGCATCAAAGTCAAAAACATGTCTGCCTATATTTGCTTAAGAAGACCATAATTTCTTTTTGAAAAGTAGAATAGATAAAGGGACATTGGTATTTGAACTATAAACATGCTCTAGCTGTTATTAGGACAATAATTATTAATTCAGCAAATGATAATATGATAAAATCAAATCTGTACATTTATATTCATACTGTGAGTTGACAGGTATGAATCACACTTATTAAAATGTGGAAAAGATACAAAAATAGGTCACTGTGACTTGGTTTTTAAAGTGGTCATCCTAAAAAAATTGTCTTGTTGATCAGTATTTAACATTTACATTTTAAAAATTTCACTAACCAGAGATGATTTATTCCTTCTACATTGTATACGTCTTTGAATTGCTCTTCTTTTCTTAGTGCTCTACCAACAGGGTCAATTACATTAAGTCTTTCTCTTAATCGCCATCGTTGTATTCTAATTCCTATAAACAAAGTTCATTGTTATTACTGACATTTACATACTATACATTTAACACAGTTTACACTTACAAATGTACCATACTTTGTAACAATATTATACATTGTTCTTGAATCAGTGTTTTGTGGAATAAAGTATACGGTATTGAACTAGAGTTTGTACCCTGATGCCTCGGGATGTGGTCTAGTTCACAAATAGGATCAAAGAGTCCAGAGCTACTGATGTCCCAATGTGGTCTGTCATGCTGATCTACATTTGTGTAGTAGCTTCCATTTTCAGGCTATAGTGAAAACAAGGCTAGTGAAAACATACATTGTACATGTACATGTATCAGCTGGAAGACCTGGGACATCCAGTTTATATAGTGGGAACCATACAATAATGGCTAGAAATATATTTTTTTCTTGCTAAATTTTGTTTACTGAAATATTCCTCATATATCATGTATATTTCATCATCTACCATCAATTACTGGACAATCAATTGACTTTAAGACTATTTTCTTTTGAAATTGTTTTAATACAGTTAATAAAACTGATTAGAAGATATGCATAGGCAACACTCCCTTGATTCATGTATTCTAGGATTATGGGTACATGAGTAAAATTCTTGGTTTGATCACTAAACATATATGTAAATGGTATATATATCAGAAAATAGTATGGTAACACTCAGGGTATATACATGTATATATAGGAGGCATGATGGCTGTCCATACTTTTGATGCCAGATTGTGAAATCTAAATGTATTGAGCTTTTACCCATGTTGTTTTAATGTTTCAGAATTATTATAACCAATGCAATCCACAATGTTCTGCTCTTGACATAAGTTGATGCCACAAAGAGGCTGATCCAGTATTCCATAAGAGGAGCCAAGACCTCTCACCTGTTTATCTGGGTCAAGCATCACTTAATCCAATTGGTCCAGTGGTTTCAGAAAAGATTTTCATTGAATTATAGTTAAAATAAGCCTAATATATGCATTTTACACCTATGTTTTATTTTAATATACATGTAGTAACAGTTGCCATGTTGGTTGAAGGTCAAGGTCATCAGATATAATCCTATGGATGATTCATGCCAACTTTGCAGTGGAATTGAAGGCGAGAATATTAAAATGTAAAAGTTAACAAGCGGACGACAAAACAAAGTGATGGCAATAGCTCATATAACCCTTTGGGTTATGTGAGGTTAACCAGAGGCTCAAAAGAGTCTGTAATCGCTCACTTGATGCCACAAAGTGCATAAAATTTTCTAAGTGCAATGGTTGTAATAAGGTCAAAAATTGGATCAACTAGAATGAAACTCAAACTTGATCTGTAACTACTGATTACTATTATACAATTATATACCATATATATCAGTTCAATTCAAATACATATGTAGATTTAAAATATATATATACAATTATTCTTATTACCTCTTCCCTAAAACTGCCTTGTATAAAGGATTCTCCGGCATTAGGTGTGAATTGGAGTGCTGTGATAATTTCTTGGTCCAAGTCATTGTTGCTGATTCTTGAAAATCTATGCATATTAGAGGGGTCTAAACCAAGCTCATCTCTCCTTCTTCTGATAGTAGACAATGAGACTTGGAGACAACTGTAATAATATTCAGGTTGGTATATTATAATTAAACAATATTATGCATTTTGTCCCTATTTCATCAATAATTGAAAGACTCTCTAGGGATGAATAAAATATAAAAAAACAGAGTTCCAATGTCCCCCGTTGCACATATTTTATCTATCCAAGGCCAATAACTAAACAAACAGTCTTTTTTTGGTTCTTAATAACAATTTATAAATATCTTAATTAGCATGATTAGAGAAATGAAGCATTTAGAGCAAATGCAATGTGATTTCCGTTATAATAAATTTTTCCAAGGTGCATAACTACAGTGCACTTATTTTTGAAAATGTCAAAGACATTGCTGATATAAACCTATGATATAAGTTTCATAAAATTCTGGCAGGAATTGTACACATGAGCGCTAGCAATGCAATTTTCCATATAATCATTATTTCCAAGGGGCATAACTCTTTTAAAAATAATTGATCGACACTGATTTTCAAACACGTCAATGTCATGAATGTTGCTGATATAAACCTATGTTATAAGTTTCATAAAATTCTGGAAAGAATTGTACACATGAGAGCGCTAATGGTGCAATTTTCCATATAGTTAATGTTTCAAGGTGCATAATTCTTTTAAAAATGATTGATAGACACTGATTTTCAAACTCGTCCAAGATATTACTGATATAAATCTGTGGTATAAGTTTCATAAAAATTTGGCAAAAATTGTACACATGCATGAGAAAGCTAACGATGCAATTTTCCATATAGTTAATGATTCCAAGGTGCATAACTCTTTTAAAAATAATTGATCGACACTGATGATCAAACTCGTCCAAGACATTGCTGATATAAACCTATGATATAACTTTCATTAAAATCTGGTAAGAACTGTACATGTGAGGCGCTAACAAGACTGGAAGGACGGACAAAAGCAATCTATTAGTGCTATAAATACCACCAGAGCAATCTCAGGCTATAAGGCTTTAGTATTGCATGCTGATGGACCATTGTCCCCAGTCAAGGAAAAGGGAGAAGGGCTTGGCGTTGGCATACATGATTAACTCCACCACATTCATGTCTATGTGCCTGTCAAAAGTCAGGAGCCTGTATTTTGGTACAATGTAGTTGGTGTTTGTTATACTTTCATCATACATTGTATTTGTTTTTTGTACTTCATTGCATTTTAAAACTAACAAACTGATA
This sequence comes from Mytilus coruscus, assembly GCA_017311375.1. NCBI lineage: Eukaryota > Metazoa > Mollusca > Bivalvia > Mytilida > Mytilidae > Mytilus > Mytilus coruscus. The sequence goes on from CM029601.1 coordinate 82,853,921, forward strand.
AATCCTATGAAACTAATGTTTGCAGCTAGCAGCAATATTCCTGCAAACATAACGGGCTCATGGGTCTAAATCAATTTTTTATTTAATATAGGATTTCTCTATATTTTCTATAAATGAAATTTATCTTATACTAAATCATGTAAATAGAAAAATGAAATAAAAATATGGGGTCACCGTTCATTTACGCTCACAATCCACCTTGAAAGAAGCATACATTTTGTTAATGTCCATTTTTCTGTTGAACTAATAGGAGAAAAGCGGTAATATCGGAATAAAAAGAACTAAATTACAGAAATCGCTTAAATTTGACAATTATAAAGTGCACACCACTATTGCTTTCTTATAGTATATAGGAGCAGCATATATTTTTATACTGCTTATATATTAAAAATGTACATGTAGGTCTCATTGGGGTCTAAGCGTGATGCGGGATTGGACGATTTTTGTAAGGGTGACAGTTAAATTATTAGCGTGAAATGAAGTTGGGCGGGACATGTGAAATTACAAGCATTATTTCTACAATAAGCGGGTATACAGGAATCTGACAAAACAATAAGCGGGATCAGACCCCTTTATCATGTTTATATTATTTTAAATGATAAAATGAGGTACATGGACATGAATCCGGGTCCGTTAGCCCTGATTCACCTTCGCCATACTACGTGTTCGCCCTGATACCTGTTAGCCCAGGGTCCATTCGCCCAGATTTTTTTCTTTCTATTTGTTGTCCAGTCGCATAATTTTAAGTATTTGAACAAAATATGTTAAAGTTTGTTAACAAATTGACAGAATATTTATATTGCCGCAATCATTTTGTCATTTTCTCTTTGATTTACAGAGTAGAATTGGTATACAATGTATTTCTCTTTATTAATATTTGTTAACAAAATAATTGTATTCAGTCAATCATAAATGTATGCAGTATAACTGAGACTAGGACTGTCTCCGAGTATAATAATGAACTTGTAAATCCGTTTCATGATTTACAGTTCGTACATCATTGTGTTTATTAATTTCAAGCTGAATATTTTATCAAAACAATAAAAGCGTTTGATTTTTATTAATAATCCATCAAAAGTCAAGTATCACAATATTCAGTGATCCGAATTATTTTGTCATTGAACAATTAACGATCCTAAACAAGCCATAATCTTTTAAATATTTTCCCGTTTCCATAAATTTCAAGAATATATACGGTAACCATAGAAATATCTGAATAAGTTTTTTCAACTTCAATGCCCTGCATGAATATCATTATTTTTTAGTAGGGCGAACAGACTCTCTGGGCGAACTAACTCAGGGCGAACGTGCCAGGCGAACATGTTATTAGGGCGAGCGATCCGATACCCATGGACATGTACATGTAGCTTAAGAATGATTTAGAAATATTGTGTAACCTTGCCATTCTGCTCCATGACATCCCACTTTCATATAAATACATAATTGATTGATTTAAATTGTACTTTGGTCGTCCTGTGGATGTTTCTTCGAACAGCAAAGCGTCTTCGCCCTCATCATTAACATGATTAACCCCCTCTTCAATATTCAAAGTATGTAGCATTTGTGTTGCTTGTCCAAAAAGATCATGTCCAGTTGAGTATAGGGTTTCAATAGTTAGATTTAAATCTGACCCCGGATCAAGCACAGAAAGCATAACATTTAATATCTCTAAACAACTTTCTAGTCGACGACTGATGTTTTCGATTAAGGTTATGTCGTGAGCTGTCCAAGGTCTGTTTAAGTTACGATTAGTATTTTCAAAACATTCAATAAAGATGTGAAGAATTCCCCTAAATCTTCTGTATCGTTGATCGACATAATAAGGAAACTCGAGAGTTCTAATGCATCTGTATATATTTTTCACCTCCTGGAAATTTTTTGACAGGAAATGACACCGACGAGGAGATACGAAAGTAACGTGAGGTGTTCGAATGATATTTTTATGTGACAAGAGTTTGGTTGACCAAGATATTAATCTGTTGAATTATTCATCTCATGAATATTCATAAGTAATATGCATACAAATCTCAGTGTGTATTTTTGAAATCTCAGTGTGTAATTTTCAATTCTCACTGTGTGTTTTCAGTTTATTTCATCTCAGTGTGTAATTTTCAATTCTCAGTGTGTGTTTTCATTTTTGTAATCTCAGTGCGTCCTACCTAAGGTTGCAGCGAAATATTTTCCATTGGCTACCCCGATTGCACCACGTTTCCAATACGATGCTTCTACGCCCATCCCGATCTAACTACGTCCTTACTACGACTGAGTTCATACGGTTCTACTTCAACTAGTTTTGGCCATGACTACACTACGAATGTTTTGAGCATATTCAAAGGCGAAAGCTCCACGATCATGAAGACTTGGCATGTCCTTATTACGACCTTACCACGATCTAACTATGACTTTCAAAATTTTATAATTTCTGAGATCGTAACGGGATCGTGGTCCTAGTGTGATGGGGATATAAGTAATTTTTGTTTGTTTATCATATCAAATGTATTCCGGTTTTTTCTCAATATAATCGTATGACAGTCAGTGGCGTAGCTGCCGTTAGGCACTTTAGGCACGTACCTATACACATATTTTTTTCACAAATATTTTTAATATACAAAAAATAAAAACAACATTATCTGTAGATACTTGTGAACTCGGTAAAACTCTTTAATTATCAAATGGCATTTGTACACTAGTCTATCATCCTTAGTGAATTGAGTATTGGATAGAATGTCATTATATTCCACCTTATATAAACTAAAAACTAGATCTTTGGTTCAGATCATTTCATTTCTATCAGCAAATACTTGAATTAGCCTCATCATGCTCAAAACCCTGCCTTTTTTATATTACATGATTTATTTTTATTAATTGTTGTTAACTTTCAACTAGCTTTCCACTTGGTCCTCATCCGACCTACAATAAAATCCTTGCCGAAGTTAGGCGTTCGTTTGGTTGTGCGTAATGTATAATTACGCAGTCACGTCTGGTCGGAATGGGGACGTTAAATCAGATGCCGCTAGTGTAGAGAGAATGCCACGCTCTCTACACGTTAAGCAACTTGCAACAACTCTTTGAGGGGTTCGTAGGTGGTCTACTGAAAGGAAAAATCTATGTTCCTATCCAAGAAAACCACATTTTCTATGCATTGCATTTCTAAAATTCCAGACCTTCATCCTCGACGATCAGGACCTAGCTACCTGTTGTATTTATTGTAAATTTGTTTTTGTCCTGAACAATCATGAACTATTTGCCATTTTAGCAATTAATCAATCAATCAATCAATCAATCAATCAATCAACTAGCTTTCAGCAACTTCGAGTACTCTCAAATCTACCCTAGACCTGCTGGGTGCATTCAGCGGCCCCAGATCCCCTGCCGCAATTTTTACCCAGTTTATTAGACATATAGTTACGCTTCTCACAGTCTTGACGTCCAGAGTACCACCCACCTTTGGCGAGTCACTGACAAACTTTTTGTATCATTCCTAAATTTGTGACACCAGTAAGCCATTTATCGGTTCCCTGACATCTTGCCAATGGTAATACAAGTGTAATATACCGATAGGAGGGCTCTTGCAAGGCGACTTCTTATAGAAAAAAAATGTAAGCGGGAAACGGGAAACTAAAAAAATGATAAGCGGGATACGGGAATCTGACAAAACAATAAGCGGGATCCGGGATTAGACCCCCAATGAGACCCCCAATTAAGGACACAGATTTCTAGAAAATGATTTTGACACAAACATAATAATTTATCTAACTGATCAGACAATCATTTGCTTTGCTTTTGCATCTGATTAGGTTCTGTCAGATCAAGGTCAAGCTGCCTGGGTAAATGAGCCTTGTCACAGTTTTTTTTGTCAGATTTTACATACATATTAGACATGTCGATCTTTAATTGAAAATCAAAAAGGTACTAGTAATTCATATAAGGCCACTCCAAATTTATGCATAGTTCTTTCGAATAGACAAATTTTTGAAACCTGTAAAATAAAATGACCTCCTTTCAATGAAAACGTTCTAAATTATTGCTCCATTTAAATGAAATTTAAAACGTCTTCGCTCGTCCCACAATTCACAGAAAATTATAGGGTGTTGACTCATTTTTTTTTTTTTTTTTGGTTCACTGGCATGTAAATGTGCCAGCGGGAATGGGTATAGATTAGTAATATAATTTGATTAATACTAGGTTTGATAATATGGACATGAAATGAAAATTTATCGCAAAACAAATCAAAAAAATGTTTCCACAAATAAAAAAAAAAAAAAAAATACAGCATGTGCATGAACAATTTATTACAAGAACTTACATGTTATCAGTTTCAAAATTACACATAGATACTATAGCCTTAAAGTATCTTAACATCATACATCATTTTTTTTATTTTTTATCAATTGTTTTAGTGTTCAAACCAATTGAAAACAACTATACTATTTAAAATAAGAAGATTTGGTACGATTGCCAATGAAACTATCCACTAGAGACCAAATGACGTACATGTTAGTAAGCTATAACAAGCATCGACATAAGAAAATACAAAACAGTGCAAATGAGATAATAGTACAGATTTCCAATGTTTGCACATAGATTATCTCCCCAGGGGCAAGAACTAAAAACATGAAATATCAAACAAAAAATGTAGGCACGAGATCGCTAACACTGTTATTTTCCATACATTTCTATTTCCAAGGGCATAACTCCTGTAAATATAGTTTGTTGACACTCATCCAAGACCTTGCTGATATCAAACTTCATAAAAATTCGACAAGACATGTAGGTGTAAGGGTGCAATACAATGTTCAATATATACATTACATTTCAAAGAGAGATAGCTCCTGTAAAAATAATAAAACAGAGTTAATTTTCGAACTCACCCAAGGCATTGCTGATATAAACCTATGATATAAATTTCATAACAATCCTACAAGAAATGTAAATGTGAGAGTGCTTACAATACGATTTACCATATAATTAATATCCAAGGGGTATAAAGTAATTAAAAGTTTATTGGTACTTATTTTCTAAATTGTTCTAGACATTGCTGATTTGAACCTTTAATATAAATTTCATAAAAATCTGGCAAGAATTGTACATACGAGAGCGTTTACAAGACCGGACGAACGCGTCGCATGGGGCACAAAAACTAACTGCCTGATTTATGCACAAAACAACAAACGAAAGACAAATATGATTCCAACAACAAACGACAACCACTGAATTATAGGCTCGTGACGAATGTAACGGGAATAAACATGTGTGTTTCCGCCGAACCCTTCTTCTAAACTTGGAAAAAGTGGTGAAACAGCACAGCATACGAACAAACTATACAATTAAGTTGAAAAGGACTTGACTTAACTCATCATCGATACAAAGCATAAAACAAGTTACAAAAGTATCGATCTGAGAGTACTTGCAGTTACGGAAAGCTAGTTCCAAACCAATAACAACTAATTAAAATCATGCATCCAAGACAAAATATCAATCAGTACAAATCCAATGGATTTAGTGTAAAGACGTCATAAACAGTCTAGGAAAACACGACCTTGTGCATGGCCAAATAAAGTTATCGACAGGATATAGCGCCGTACCCGTTAATATATCGTATGTTGTTTCTAAGTTTGTATACTAAAAAAAACAAAACACAAGTCATTGAGAACCATGTCAGTTTTCCGAAGAAGATAATATTTCCTCGTTCATCAATTGGATATTGTGTGATGGATTGACGTTGTGTACATTCTATCATCAAGTGGTATGCAGTTAACCAATAGCTTCAAGTAATTTGGCCCAGAAAACTATATTTCCTTGTTCATCATGTGGATATTCTATGTAGGAATGTTGCTGTACAAGTTCTAACATAATTAATGGAAGCTCCTTTGGACGTATCTGTTCATAAAATACTAAAAATAGAATATTTTGTCCGCTTCTAGAATAAATACTTTCCATTCTGGCCATATTGTATTCGAACATGCAGTAATATGAATCCAGAAAAGATCTAGTTATAATACAGATAGTTTTTCTACTTTCGTGAATTGCATTTGTAATGTTATTTGCTATTTCTTCTCCTGGTAAAAAGTCACGCTGATGTATGCACAGTGTTTTGTTTCCGTGTTGTTCTAAGTTTGCAATGCAATCTTTCAGAACAAAATCTTGCTCACTGTCTGCATATGAAATAAACGCACCATACTTGTGTTGATAACAGTTATCAGCAGGTTTGTATTGTTTATATTTGCTTTTTGTCATGTAGTACAAGTAACGAATCCTCCAACGGTATCGATACACTAATCCCAGGATAGTTACTGTCAGCATAGCAAAAATGGCAATCGAAATACAAATTATAAGCACAGCATGGGTTTCACATTCTCTCGATATTTGTAAAAATGTATGTTTAAACTGTTGAATCTCTAAGATAGAACCATTTAAAAACCTGCACCTATATTCATTGCTTGGAATAAAATGATCACTGTTTTCTGCCATCCATGTTAGAAATTGATAAGTTTCACAGCTACATTGCAACATATTGTTGGACAAGTTAATTTTTAAATTAGATTTCTTAAATATTTCATTGATACTTTTTATTGCCATTGGACTTAAAGTACTTATTCTGTTAAATGAAAGATCAAGCAATTTCAAATTTTGTAAATGAGCAAGGTCAAAAGTAATGTCAGTCAATGTATTTCTGCTCAGATCAATTACTTCTAATTGAGGATGTCCATGAAAAATTGAAAAAATCAGTCTGTCAATTGCATTATCTGACAGGTAAATGGTCTTTAGTTTTGTTATATTGGAGTGACAATATCTGTTCCGTTGTAAAAAATTACCTAACTCATTTCTATTTAAGTTCAAGAAAATTAAATTTGGCATGGAAAATACTAATATATCCAAAATATTATTAGATAGATCTAAGTACAGTAAAGTTTTAGGAAGAATTATAACATCTTTTTTAGACATGAATATATTATTTCTGTTTATGTACAGTTTTTGAACGGCAGTTTTATTCAGTTTCCCTAGTAGATAACGCAAAGACTGTCTCTGACCACTAAACATTTCAGTCATTATTAAAGTTTTCTCTGTAGTATTTTGGACGTCATCCATGATGAGCTTTCTATCAATACTGTATACCGGTTTTTTCCATCTAAATCTCATGAGGTTAAGAAACTCCAGTTGTCTCCCACTTAAAGAACCATACTTATAAGACCGTATCAAACATCTGTAAAGATCAATTGAGTTCAAATGTTCAAGATTTTCAAAGGTATATGAATTGAAGTGCAAGTGGCAATTATGAATAGTAAGCGTTTGAAGATGGATTAATTGTAGGAATCCTTTTCCAAATGCTGTTTCATTCGGTTCAACTGTTTTAGCATCTATTGCAATGTGTCTCAAATTTGTTAAGTATGAAATCACTTCATCTGGAAACCTACTTGCATGTTTATAATTATTTGCTACATTCAAGTGTGTGAGGGATTTCAGAGGTTTGAAAACAAATAAAGGAAATGATTCCAGGTCATAGTTCAAATTATTGTTGTCGAGATTAAGACTTTGTAATCTACTTAGTCCGTAAAAGGCATCGCAAGCTAGATGGGACAATTCGTTGTAACTTAGATTCAGTTGGTTAAGGTAATATAGATTGTCAAAAGATTTATTTTTCAGTATTTCAAACCTGTTAAAACTTAAATCAAGAACATTAACATTTGATGGAAATGTTGGAAGTTCTGATAGTTTTAAATTTGAACAATTAATAATCAGTAAATTGTTGTTCCTTGTACAGGTACACTGAACATAAAAATCGCATGGTTCCACTAAAGCTGATTCACTGTTTCCAGATAAAATAAACAGTATTACAAGTAATGCAGAAAGTTCCATTTTTTACCTGAAAAAAGAAGAGATTAAGCAAAATCAAACATTTTTGTTGACTTGATAAAATTTAGGATTTCTCTGTGAATTAAAAAAAAGGCGGAAGATACCAAATGGATTACCATATTATTATTTCGAAGAGAACCCCACAACGCCCTGCCAAAAAAAAGACCAAAAATAGGCGAAGAAACAATATCAGTCTACAAAACACTACATAGAAACTAAAGACCGAGCAACACGAACCCCATCAAAAACTGGGGTGACCCCAGGTGCTCCGGAAGGACAAGCAGATCCTTTCACACGTGGAACCTGTCGTGTTATTCATGGTTTATACAAAATAGGTGCTGATCCTCATTTGGTGATGTCACAATCGAGAAAAGTAAAAATTTCTGTTTTATTTTGTGAATGAAAACATTTGTTAACAGCACCAATATGATAGCAACCCTTTAAAACATTGTGCAGATGTGATTCTTTCTTCATGCAAAATATTTTTGATTATGTGATCAAAATTAAGATATTTTGATCATGGGAACAATACATTTAATATTTAGCTCATACATTTTGGATTGTTACCATCACGTCTATAGTTTTCATAGTTAAATCAGTTGATTTTCTATTTATGTAAATCTGCATATTAAACTTCTTAAATTGTCCGTTTATAAATTAAAATATTATTAAGAAACTAAGGTTCTACAGGCAAAGTTGACCTTAGATAGATTTACTATTATTTTAGGTCCCTCTTGGTCATATAGTTCTTCACGTGTTCCTTGGTTGGTTTTCAAAAATTTTAAGTCCCCTGTTCTCAGGTCTATGGACTGTTTTAAAAAGAACCAAGCTTATTTACATGAATGTATGATAAAGGGATGAGGATATATTTAATTTCATCTATATCAGTTAAATCTATAATTGTATATTTTAATTTATCAAAAAAAATTAAATAGATTTTTCTTATAAGATTGTAAATTCCACAATGCAAAAAGAAATGAATTTCGTCTTCATTTTGTTTTGCGTTTTAGCGTAATCGATCTTCTCTATGTATCGTAACATATATCCCTTTTTCTTTTAATCAATAATAGTCACGTATTCTAAAAAAAAATATCGGCTTTATAAATTCAAATTTGGAACAAGCAAGATATTTTATTTCTAAATTATTATTTTAACATGTTTATATAAATATAAAATTTGCTTTTATCTTCTATATCTGCTAGTTTATTATTTATATTAATTTTTCATAAATGCATCAATTTTGATTTTATTTATTCTCTTATAGTTAAAGATTTTTCTTTGGGGAATAATGTTTCAATGTGTCCAAATCTAACCCAGTTTCCTCTACCACATTATTTGCATATGAAAACAAACTGTAAGTTCCTAAAGAGTCAATGTTTTGAGTTGATACAAATGATTATTTAACAAGAGGATTAATGACTACCAGTAGAGAATATAATCCAATTAGATGCATTATAGATTTATATTCAATAAAAGTTCCAGAGGAAGTCTTCCCAAAGCAGCGCTTGCACCTGAATTTGATGAAGTTTTCTTACACCGACTAAGAATAGTGTGATTTTTTTCTGATTCATTTTACTTAATTTTGAGAAAAAATCCCGAAATTATAGTAAATTCAGAATATGTAACCAACCATACTTTGTTTAGAGAAAAATGGAGATGGCAAACCATGGCACAGTGGAAGGAAATGTACTTTATAAACTCCAGCGATATACTTAATGAATTTTATAATTAACTGTTTTGCTATTCTCGGTTGAAAAACGAACGTAAATTATATATTGTAAATATTTAAATAGTTACATAGAAAACAATCAGTTTTTAAAGTCATATGAAACCTCAAATTTAAAAAAAAATGATGCATATGTTTTTTATAACTAAATGGATAGTTTTCACTATAAAACCCTATGTACATATACTTTTTCCGAAGAAAACTCTATGATTTGTCCACATTTAGATAAAGTTTACTTTTTAATTGCTTGCCTCCAGGAAACAATTCGCCGACATATTTTCCGTATGCAAAGTGATCTTAGCGGGACTCGTCTCGTAAAATCCGGTGATCGCAATACGCATGGATCTCTCATTGAAATAAACTATTATCTGATTGTACATGTTATACACGTGCTCAATATCCATGCTTCTTTGTTGATTATTTACTATAAGGTGACAATCGGTAATCTTCGGCTTCAAAACACGACAAATTATTAGCCGCCATATTTTCACATTATAACAGACATATAGAAAAAAAAATTGGCGATTATACGGTATATTTGCGTAAAAAATGATAACATTGTGCACTGAAGACTAAGTTTATGACAAATACATGCATTGGTTCAATAATTTAATAAACATTATTTTTCACCAGTCACTCGTTTCATGACTTTAAAAGCGTGTTTATTCATTAAATGTATTGATAAAAAGGTGGGTCCCTTCTTGTACATGCATTCAGTCATCCTTATTAATAATTTCTTAATATTTCGTTTATCAGTTTATCTTACATGTATGATTTTGTATTTCATTTTAAATACGCATGCATACTACACGTCACCTAATGTATATTTGCAAACACATAGAAGTCATTTGAATTTCGTGGTTTTCTATATATAGGTGTTTTATAAAAGTAATACAAAGGGTTTTACAATTTTACTGAATTATTTGCTCTCTTTTGGCGTTTAAGTATATAATATAAGTATAAAAAGTAACTTCTGAATTGCATACAATAGGCTTTAGGTTAACTAATGAATCAAAGAGATTATTTGCGACTTTAACTGGTATATTATTTTATTTAATTTATATGATGTATAGCAAACAGAACAAGTTGTTTTTTTTACCTTTTTTAGTTAATTCTATTGTATATTTGCAAACACATAGAAGTCACTTTTCTATATATATGTGTTTTATAAAATTAATACAAAGGGTTTTACAATTTTTTACTGAATTATTTGCTCTCTTTTTGGCGTTTTATAAAAGTTAAGTATATAATATAAGTATATAAAAGTAACTTCTGAATTGCATACTATAGGCTTTAAGTTAACTAATGAATCAAAGAGATTATTTGGTATATTATTCAATTTAATTTATATGATGTATAGCAAACAGAACTTTTTTTACTTTAGTTAATTCTATTACGCTGTGAAAAATGTATATTTGCAAACACATAGAAGTCACTTTTCTATATATATGTGTTTTATAAAAGTAATACAAAGGGTTTTACAATTTTACTGAATTATTTGCTCTCTTTTGGCGCTTAAGTATATAATATAAGTATAAAAGTAACTTCTGAATTGCATACTATAGGCTTTAAGTTGACTAATGAATCAAAGAGATTATTTGCGACTTAAACTGGTATATTATTTTATTTAATTTATATGATGTATAGCAAACAGAACTTTTTTTACCTTTTTTAGTTAATTCTATTACGCTGTGAAAAAGATTTCCATTATTTTTAATCGACATGCCTTAAAACTTTACTCATTTGTATCTGACATTGGAATATATTTGTATGTAACAAATGAGGTAACCATTTGAGAATAGTTTTGCTTTATAACCATAGTGTTAGTTTAGGTAGAGTTAAACTTAGTTGTTGATTTCCACAAAAAAAAAAATTAAATTGTTTAAATTTTACTGTAATTTTTATTATCTTATTCTTTAATTACATCATTTATAAAAATAATGAATAATGTAGGACTAAATGAATACCCTTGTTTTACCCCTCTTGAAATATTTAAATATTCTGAAAAAAAAAAAACTTTTATATTTAATAGAGTCAATTCTCTTGTAGTGCTGTTTTATAACATTGAAAACATATTTTCCAACACCCGATTTTCACTAGGTTATACAAAAGGTTTTTTTCTCCACACCGATACAAAAGCTTTACAGGTGTCAACAAAACCTGCATACATAACCTCTTTTTTCTTTTTAAAAGTATATATTAATTAATTAAAGATTTAAAAGCAATTATGATATCAGATGTTCGATGGCTTTCTCTAAAATCAAACCGATTTTTACTTATAGTTGCCCATCTATTATTTTTTCAACCTGTTATTCAAAATTGCATTTAATATTTCTGGAAGATTATTGAAAAAATATCACTGTAATCATTTCAATCTTCTGATTGATGAAAAGCTATCAGGAAAGATTTTTTCAATGATTTTGGATATTTACCCGTTTTTAAAATAAGGTTAAACATTTTAAGAAATGATTTACCAAGCATGAGAAAGGTATATTTGATAAATCCATTAAAAATTTCGTCCGGTCCTGCCTATTTACCTGTTTTCAATCCGGAAATAACTTGTTTTATTTCTACGATATAATAATACAGTAACTTACTTTTTGTTTGGAAGACACTGGTGGAGTTATTTATGTCTTTCTTTATAGTTGAATAGTCTAGACTGCTTATAAATAGTTATAATTATTGAAAGACACATTGTTTCCTGTCATATGTTGTATATATATATATATATAAAATTCAAGGAAATATTTAATAAAACAATTACACGCGACTAAAGTTTGAAAGATTTCATTTGGATATTTAAAATTACAAATGTAATTATCATAGTACGTTTACTTTTTTATAAAATATGTTGTGTTGACCGTATTACTTATACAAACATATACTTTTGATATATATTACGGTTACATGCGTATGGTATTTTGTTTGTTAAGGAAAATAATGATAACATAATCCATTATATGAAAAAAAAAACTTGGAAGATATTAAAAGGGTATTTGAGACATTGATCCTTATGATCTATTACTAATACACACTTATGGTGCATGTTAAGGGAAAATAATAAAAATAACTTTGGCAACTTAAATAAATGGCAAGAGAATATAACCTGCGAGTGGAGGTGTTCATGCACGGGGGGGGGTTTCTTCCTATATGAAGGTATATATATATGTGCCGCTGGAATGGGTCCCTTTTTTGATACGTCAAATATATCAATGGGGTGCAATTTTACCGAGGAAATATATCAATAGGTAGTAATTGACCAATTGTGATATATTTAGGTACTATTTGAGCTGATGAATATATGAATGGGTTATGCTTTCGCTGTGAAATATATGTATAGGTAGGGATTTCACAATTATTCAATATATGAATGCTGCACAACTGTACCCAAAATCCCATGTTGAGACCCCCCGTCTGTTCATGTAGAAAAACATCATGGTAAATCATTTAGTTGGTTCTTTCAAGTGCTCCGTATTTGCGAGTCCAATATTCAAAAGTATTTTACCACTAGACATAATCAATTAACAATCCATATGTAGCCAATATCAATGAATATCAATAATCAAACATTTATGTTTATGCTAGATGCCTTATTTAACTTCCTGTAGTGTGTTAGTTCTGAAGTTCATCATTGAAGACATTTCTGCTGTTGTCAAGATTTCGAACAACAATAAAGTATATTATTCCTTTCTTTATACTGTATTATATGATGAGGTTGTTGAGTCAGCTGCATCTTGCCTTACAAACGTATGTGTTGGTTTTCTGTTACAAAAATAAGAACACTACCTTCTTCTTGGTAAAAAGTTAACATTTACACTACCTTCTTCTTGGTAAAAAGTTAACATTTATATATTTTGTAATTTGCATTATACAACAAGTTAACAACAGCAAAAACTACCCCAATAATATACTGCTTCAATCTACTCCAGTATATAGGTACAGATCAGAGCTACAGATGGTTGAGTTATCAAACTTGTCGACACCGCAAAATAATTGCACATCACTGTCCCGAATCAAGAACTTGGTCAGTTTATTATGGATTGGTGTCGTTTAAAATCCACGGCAAATATTACATGGATATCAGGACATCATCTTAATATGATATGAAAATGAACCCTACTTCGTTCGAAACCAATACGACGAGTCGGATTTTTATCGTACTTGCTCACTGACTGGGTAACAGTTCGCGGGATCAGTTTAAACATATTTTATTAAAAGCTGGAATGGCCATAGACCGATGTTCATCAATATTGCAAATTTTGCCAGCATGAGTGGTTTAGCCTCCTTTGAGCCTCTTTTTTTTTAATTGTCACCACCACGCGTTGCAAAGTGTTTATTGTAGACCTAAGTGGAAATTTAGTATGTATTTCAACTTTCTTGTCACGTACGTGGAATTGTGAGATGCTCTTTAATGAATAAATCAATAAATAACTAGTAATGAGAGTTTTGCATGACAGTTTTTTATATACATTTGTCACTGACACATTTGCATTATCAGCTTTGTTTGTGAACCAAAGACGCCTTTTTTGCAGAACACCATCTATTCATCTATTCATCATAGTCCATGCATCTTTTAATTACCAGTTTTAATTATTTCTATATCTCAATAATTCATTGGTGGTTTCATTTGAATTTCTGGCCAGATCAGACCTGGATGTTAAAGTACCGACTATATGACGCCTTTCTCAGCTTTGCTCTTCTAAGCCCTCAAAATATGACTACAATTCTTTTACTCTATCCACATCACAAAATTATGTATTTTAATTTTGACATCACTCATTATTGCTTTCTAAAATTCAAGTTCCATATTACAATCACCAATATCGAATTTCGATTGATTGTAGTTTCCTTAAACGTACAATGAAAAGTATTTCATTCAAACAGAAAGAGAACAAATTAAACAATAAAGTGGTCGACTTTGGTGAAGGACGGAAATTTTGGACTACATGTTGCTGTAAAACAATGATTGTTTTGTAGATACAAACATGTTGCTTTGCAGTAGGTCGCAGAAGGACGTTACAAAACAATTACAGGCCTTGGCGGGAGTATTTCGAGTAAAGACATCATTTCCTATACGCATATCCTTTGGTTGTTATCGTATTCGTATAAATGTATGAGCATTTTATTGAAGAAAAGTTTATTTCTTTTGAAATTGTATGATAACATCGAAATTATATGAAAAAAAAACAATACCAAAATAAAATACAATGAAAACGCTTTACAAATTTTATGCGTCCGAAGGGCGTTTCTGGATTTACCTTCATCATGAATGGTCAAATCTAAACACTTGAAAGCCAAGAATGTATAAGACCGAAACATGGGAAGAACTTGACCAAAAGGGACCTACAAATAATAGCCAAATTAATCTAAGGTCGGTGTTGTCTGAAGGATTTTGAACCTTAATTTTTTAATAATTTCTTAAGTTATTAACGGGAAATTTAGGTAAAGTTTATTAAAAATTAGTACCGAAGAACTGACTACTGAGTTGATGATACCCTCGGGGACTAACAGTCCATCACCAGTGATATCGACCCCGTGCTAGTAAATGAAAATAACACTTTATTAGTTTCGTGCGTCCGAAGCGCTTTTTTGGATTAACCTTCACCAGGAACGCTCAAATCCAAACATTTTATAGATGACTATGCGGTATGGGTTTTACTCATTGTTGAAGGCCGTACGGTGACCTGTATTTGTTAATTTATGTGTCATTTGGTCTCTTGTGGAGAGTTGTCTCATTAGCAATCATACCACATCTTCTTATTTTTATATTAAATGTCATTATAGTAAAGAATTGTATCATCCATAATTTTGCCAAATAATTGAATCCTGCATGGTAATACTCATATATATATATTTACTTATCCTTTCATTGAAATGTGACTTTATTTCAATTCAAACTGCAACCATCTGATGAATGGATGTGTTATCAAACTTTTCTACTGATAAAATACGGTACCAATTGTTATGCACCAGATGAGCATTTCGACAATTAATGTCTCTTCAGTGATGCTCGAGTTCAAAATATTTGAAAATCCAAAACCTAATAAAAACGTTGGAAGAGCTGATAAAAACAAAAAGGACCTAAAGTATAGCCAAATCCAGACAAGGAATCAAAGCTTTGCATGAGGGAGGTATATTCCTTTTTTTCAAATTATTTTAAAAGTTTTATAACAGCAAATTTCAATCTAACGATATCCGTATGTTCATGCCAATACCGAAGTACTGGCTACTGGGCTGGAGATACCCTCATTGACAGAGGTATCAACTCAGTGTTAGTAATAACATTAATGGTACCAATTATAATGCACCAAATGCGCATTTCGACAATTATTTCTCTTCAGTGATGCTCGAGGCCGAAATATTTGAAAATCAAAAACATAATAAAAACGTTGGAAGAGCTGAATTGATAAATTTTTTGAAACGAAAACGAATTAAATCATAGAAGTTCACTATATTAAGTTTTAATGACCAAACATATCAACATGTTTTTCGTGATAACTCCTCTAAATTACGACATTCAAACTAGTTGATTCCCAAAAAATATAATATATAAATACTATCATAATCTTAATCTGCTCCGACAGAGTTATTAGAAAGAACTACTGGACACTACATAAGTTTTAAGGTCACCATCACGATTTTTGTTGACTGATACGACATGTCTGAGGTGTCCCAACTCACTAGCGACATTTTCTCGTAGTCTTAGATCTTAAGATGCCAGAAAAGTCGTCTAGTAAATTAACCGATTGTGTCCTATTCCCGATTATGACATTTTGACTGAGTGTGTATTCGCATGGCGGGTGATGCATGCATAATAGGAGACGATTACCATGTCGACGCACCCGATCTCATTCCTTTTGGTGTTAATTCGATCCCCTCAGGTTTTTTTGGTTACTATGATTTGTCTTCTTGATTGATTTATGAGATTTGGACATCGGTAAACTACTGTTGCCTTATATTTGTTACAGATTAATATTTTTTATTTGGGATCTGAAATATATGCATCTACTTATTAAAAAAAATTAGTTAAATCACTATTTGGTTATTTATATATGTTAAAAATATTCCAATAAGACTCGTTTTTGTTTAAATTCACAATCCCTTATGTGGTCTCTACAAACTGTTCACTTTATCTTTCATGGGTAAACGGAAGTTTGAATCATATAGGTGTCAACTGCTTTAAAATTTTGTTCGACTCGTTTCGAAGGAGCATGTTAATTTTATTATGTTTCATGTGTCGACAGAGGTTAACCAAAAGTTGCCTATAACTTAACCTAGAAAGGATAGTACCATATAATACAAGAAGATACCCCCTATTGTACTAAATACATAACAGGTAGTAAAAGATGAACGAACTATGTTAAACGGGGAAACAGAAATCTTGAATAACTTTCATCAGGTAGTCTGGAGACCAAAAGTTTTGAAAGAAAATGCATAAAACATTTACGAGCATTAAAACCAAAAAAGGGCCTTAAATCTTAATTAAACAGGACAGTCAAGGTCATTCGAATGTCAAAATTGCCTGAAATTGTATAATAACCTTACTTTCAGAAAACTTTATCAATTGAAAAATTACAACACTGGCTTCATACTAAATTAATGGAAACCTCGGGGACTGGCTTGTCTGGCATAAACTTCATCACATGCATGGTATGTATTTAATCGATAGCAATAAGTAATATTTCCCAAACGACTATATTCCCTTGTTCGTCATGTGGATATTCTCTGTATAGGAATGTTGCTCCACAAGTTCTAACATAATCAATGGAAGCTCGTTTGGAAATATCTGTTCATAGAATACATAGTAACAGGAGCATATTATATACAATATTAATTACAACATAGTTCGTAATACAAACAGTATACATTGTTGAATTATACATCTTCAGAAATAAGTCTTTGTTTATTATAGTTTTAAATTAGACAGGCATCTTTTCTACCTTTTGAATAAAAATTGACAGCTTAGACAGCACATTACTATTATAATATTTAAGCATGCCTAGTACTCTTTTTACGTTTGGACATTTTAAATAATATGGAGGTATGAACTTGCCCCTTAAATCCTTAACTTCACAATTGGTACATTTACATATATAGTGGTATACATCCCCAAGACCAGCTTTACAAAGTGGACAAATTCTCTCATTTCGCGGTACATTTCTCCATCTTCCTGTTTCGATGGGAAACTTTGTATTACATACCCTTAATTTACATATATTTACTCTATGACCCCGCCTTAATTTTAACAGATATGGTTCTAAGCAAAACTCTTCTTTAAAGTGTAAATAAAATCCCCCCCCCCTTTTTGATGAATTGTTTTAATCAGAGAACCATTTTTGAATAACCTGGTCTTGGGGACGCTGCCTTACATTACTTATAATATAATTATAATCAACTTGCCCTGGAATATTATATAGTTCACAAAAGCCACAATCACTAAACACAGATTTTACATAGTTAAACCACTTGAAATTATAACCTTCATGCTCATGCATGTACCAAAGTAACTTATACAGTTTACCCGATAGTTTTTTATCATTTGTTGCTAGCTTGTGCCAAAAACATACCACTTTTAACTTGATCTGCAGTTCAAGTGGAAATCTTCCAAGTTCCCCATACACCATAAAATTTGGCGTAGATGATCGCACCCCCAAACTGCGCTTACAAAACTGTAGATGTAATTTTTCAGTATTATACAAACTATAAACTAGTTTGTCCATTTCTAGAATAAATATTTTCCATTCTGGTAATATTAAATTCAAACATGCAGAAATGGGAATTCAGGAAGGATCTCGTTATAAAATTGAGAATGGAAATGGGGAATGTGTCAAAGAGACAACAACCCGACCACAGAACAGACAACAACAGAAGGTCACCAATAGGTCTTCAATGCAGCGAGAAATTCCCGCACCCGGAGGCGTCCTTAAGCTGGCCCCTAAACAAATATATATACTAGTTCAGTGATAATGGACGTCATACTAAACTCCAAATTATACACAAGAAACTAAAAGTAAAAATAATACAAGACTAACAAAGGCCAGAGGCTCCTGACTTGGGACAGGCGCAAAAATGCGGCGGGGTTAAACATGTTTATGAGATCTCAACCTCCCCTATACCTCTAGCCAATGTAGAAAAGTAAACGCATAACAATACGCACATTAAAAGTCAGTTTAAGAGAATTCCGAGTCCGATGTCAGAAGATGTAACAAAAGAAAATAAACAAAATGACAATAATACATAAATAACAACAGACTACTAAGTTAACTGACATGCCAGCTCCAGACCTCAATTAAACTGATTGAAAGATTATGTCTTCATCAGATGAATATCAGGCACAATCCCTCCCGTTAGGGTTTAGTATCATACCATCATAAAATATATGAGAAGAGCATAACCCGTGTCATGCCAACAACTGGTTTTAAATAAATGTGTTTAGTTCCGATGCAAAGACCCTATAAGTGAATCAATATTAAAGCCAAAATATGCAATCTTTAATGACCTGACAACAGTATCGTAACTATATCCCTACTTAATAAGTCTATTTAAAGGTTTTGTTAGCTTCTGAGGTGAATACTGACATTTTGTGCTTTATAAAGAATATTACCATAAAAGATTGGATGTGAAATACCTGAACGTATAAGAAGTCTGCATGTTAAGCTATATTTACGAATGATGTCCTTGTACCGATGATAAAATTTAGTAAATGTTTTGACTAGTTTGTGATATCGAAAACCCTGGTGTAATAATTTTCAGTAATACATAAATTTCTTTCGTTAAAATCTGAAACGTTGTTACATACACGAGCGAATCGTACAAGTTGAGATATATAACACCGTAAGATGGTGACAAGGAACGCCACCATCTAAAAATGGATAATTAACGATAGGAAATGAAAATCATCTCTTTTATCATAAATTTTGTATTAAGCTTTCCGTTAATGATATAGATATCAAGATCAAGGAAAGGGCAGTGGTCATTGTTAGTATTAGCTTTATTTAAAGTAAGTTCAACAGGATAAATTTCTTTAGTATACATACTGAAGTCGTCATTATTGAGAGCCAATATATCATCCAAATATCTAAAAGTATTATTAAATTTTTGTATCAGATGTTGTTTCGATGGGTCTTTGCTGATTTTAGTCATAAATTGTAACTCATAGCAATACAAAAACAGGTCCGCAATAAGTGGTTCACAGTTAGTCCCCATTGGAATTCGATAACCTGACGATATACGGAATCTTCAAAGCGAACAAAAATATTATCTAGTAAAAATTCAAGGGCAGATATAGTATCAAAGCATGTCCAATTGACATAGTTCTTTTGTTTATTGCTACTAAAAATGACCTAAAAGAGTTAGAACATATGTATTCACATTCTGACTTTTAAATGCCCATTTAATTAGGTGTGTGAATTTTTCTTAATGAGAATGTGAGGCAATGTGGTATACAGGGTAGAAAAATCAAAACTTTGAACAGATTCAAAATCACCAATATAAGCATGCAATTTATCAAGTACTTCCAACGAGTTTTTGACACTCCAAAAGTAATTAATTCCACTATTTTCAAAGGCCTTATTTGAACAATTTATTATCAGGTTTTTGATTTTACCAAGTGAACTGGTAAGAAGAATAGACAATTTAGTAGTGGAACAATGGCTTGAAGACGAAATAAATCTATATTTGTAAGGTGTTTTATGTAGCTTCGGAAGCCAGTACATAGTTGGGACTTTCATTGTATTTGGTTCTGCTTGTAAAAGGAACTCCGACTCATATGAAAATAAGAAGAGTTCGGCAAGGAGAGGCGCACAATTCGTTCCCATAGGAATGCCGACAATTTGTTGAAAAAGTACCTCCAAATTCAACAAATATGTTGTCAATAAGAAACTCCAGCATACTGATCACTCATAGGCAGATCCAGGGGGCTTGGGGCCCGCCCCCTTTTCGTGGGAAAAAATTTGTTGATAATATATAGGAATCAATGAAGCATGACTGGAGCGGGCCCCCTTTTAGACAGTCCGTGACCCCCTTATGAAAATATATCGGATCCGCCACTGAGTCACTTGTTCCTCTGTGTAGCATTTTTGCTTCGCATCACGGTGTGGAGCTATTAGTTTCAGTCGATATACACGCCATCTTGAAATAATTACTAATCACATTATAGATTCTGATTGGTTGCTTTATGATGCGGCTGAGATACAGCAACAGCTATTGGCTTAGTAAATGAGATAAAGAATTACAGACTTTTCTCGTCTCAGGATAAGACATCAAATGCCGGAAAATTAACTATGTGTATTTCAGTTCCGATCAACTGTCATTAATTCATGTTCGTTTTATTATCCATATATTGCACACTGAAATTCAATATTGAAATATCAATTATTAATACGTGTTTATTTGCTTTGTTTATCTGCAATATGCACGATTTGTCTTACTAAACAATGTTCCTATACGATGTTTACAAAAATGCATTATCTGTATTTTATAACTTCTGCCAATCTAGGCACACCTCCAGAATACTAATTCAACAATCACATACACACAAATTACCTTAAATTCGGATAGAGTGAAGCAGTCCACAGCTTTTTGGAAAGCTCAAACTTGTTTACCTTTTGTTCACTATAAGTTAAGTTTACCGCACCAATCGCATCTATACCGTGATTATTTTATTTTTTGTATTTTCATCAATGACACATGCGCAATAAATCGAAACAAAATATTTCCGGTTGTGTTTTGCATCAAAAAGGTAAACACTCTCATTTCACTTTCTCAAACGTAGTTCTTTTATGCATTAAGCTCTAGGAATGTTGTTAAAGAAAAACTCTTACGTATTTTTTTGGCAAAGAATGCGTTTCGCTGGCTTTCAAAGTTTGCGCACGTTTTATTTATTAACAAAATTGATTCAGAATTTTATAGCAGTCGATATTTTTTTTACCGGTTTACTTTGGCAGCATATATAACCACATGAATCAGAAATTCTATCAATAATAAGGTATAGGGGAATTCTAGACAGTTCGGTACCCAGACAAATCGGCATCCGGACAAATCGGCACCCCCGAAAGACAATTCGGCACCTAACATAGACAAATCGACACCCCCGAAAGACAATTCGGCACCTAGACAAATCGGCACCTGATAAATTATTTATCTTTCATCTAAACATAGTGAACCAAAAATTAATATTTCCTAGCACTGATATATATGTATGAGGGCCTGAACTCAATTTGCAAGTTTAGTGTTAATGTATAGCAATTATGTTTGACTGTTTTAAAAAATTACTAATTTGTTTCCTACACTATTTACAACATTATTATCAATATTGTATCTTTGAAGAAGTATCTTATTAAGTGGTTTATTTCTTTTGTAATTTATTTGTGAAGACTGTACTGCAGCTTAGTCATTTTGATAGGTGTCTTATTTGTGTGTATTCTTTTTCCTGATACAATGAACATTCAAATTTTTTAGATTTCACCATTCATGTACTAGTTTTAATGTAATGCATAGTTCTATTACCATAGTATCCCAAATCAATAAAACACATCTAGAATATTTATAATATTTATTTATTATAATTATATTCAACAGTTTATGCATACATGTAATAAATATAATCAATAATAAATAATAATAAATAAGCTTTATTTAGAGTCCATAAAGTATACTTTTAACCGACATACAAGACATGTATAACAATAAAATATTAAAACAATAAAAATAGTTTTCAGGTATTGTGTTCTCTTAACAGATGTAAGGATCAAACGAGAACACAAGCTGCAAACACAAGCTATACACTTTTGATCTCTATTGAGGAATTATCAGATTTATACATAAAATACTGATTAATGGATAACTACAATTAATTATGATTTAATTACATTATGTAAATAATGTTTATTCAAACAACATATCTAACAATCAATTATGATTTAATTAAATGATGATTATTTTTTTTGTAATGCATATTTTATCTACGAATTATAATATTACTGCAACAATTCTTTAATTTTTCCAAATACATATTTTTAAAAATGAGGTGCCGAATTGTCTTGGTCCCGAACTGTCCAAAATGGATGCCGAAATGTCTTCGGACTTGGGTGCCGATTTGTCTGGGTGCCGAAATGTCTTGTTACTGGTATAGGGGCATCTCAAAGATCGTCAGGTAACTATAACCTTTAAGGTATAGGGGCATCTCAAAGATCGTCGGGCAACTATATAGTTATAGTTGCCTGACGCTCTTTGAGATGCCTCTCTATCTTATTATTGATTCTAGAATTTCGATTCCTGTGGTATAACAACTGCATGTATGAGGTATATATATAATTTGTTGATCATGTTTTGCTTGCTATAATATGAGGCAGGTGTGACTTTTAAATGGGGATGAAGTCAGCAAACCATAAGAATACTTACTAGTTTTAGGATATGATATCCCTTTTAGAGTAGATTTATATACTATATAAACATTTATTGTAAAAAAAAAAATCCCACCATAATTACGGAAACGTATCCAATGTTGGTCCTATTGTCGGAATTTTATGTATGATGGTCATTCAATGTAAAAAAAAGAAATACTATCTAAAGGTAGCATATTTTCTCTAGTTTTAAAGTATACATGTAGTTTAATTAAAAACATAATATATGTATACTTTAAAAAACAATGAATATACAAAGTCGGCTTATTACTGATCTTTGTTAAGATACAAAAATCTGCCTGATTTATCTGAGGTGAGTTTCCCCAGAGAACTCATTTTGATAGCTTAAAATCATATATTGAATAATCTACAGACTCATTTTATTACACACTCAAACAGAATAAATTCAAAATGTTCATCCTTTTTATTCTTTTTGTTTATCAGTTATCAGGTTACATGTATATGGGGGTAATTACAGTAAGAAAATCAATAAAACGAAAAATCAGTATAAAAATCAATATACTAATGAACTCTAAATCGTTAACCTTTTTCTGACTTTTTCTAACAGTTGAGCTTGCACATTACCCTGTTCCTGTTCTGCTGGCGGACCCTGCCATGTTGTAAGTCATATGATTTCTATCAAATTTGTATATTTGCAGGCTGCCATCCTAAAACAGGTCATGGAGATTCCTGATGGTCACAATTTTTAATATAAATGGATGCTCCTACATATACTCCCTTCACAGATTCCAGTGATTCTCAGACTCTACTTATGCTCTTACTCCCATCACAGATTCCAATGAATCACAGACTCAACTCATGCTCTTACTCTGGTGATTCAGGGACTCCACTAATGCTCTTAGGTAGCAATCCACAGTTAGGAAATAAGATTAAAATATAAAAACTACAGTACTCCCATCACATATTCCAGTCATTCACAGAGTCTACTCATGCTTTAACTGCCAAAACAGATTCCAGTAAATCAAAGACTACTCATGCTCCTACTCCCATCACAGATTCCAGTCATTCGCAGAGTCTACTCATGCTATAACAGTCTGCACCATAAGCCCCTAGTCCGATGCCTCAGACTGGTGAAATTTTTTCAGACTAGTAAGTTTTTGCAAAACTTTGTTTAGATACCTAAGAAATGTGTTGGAATATTGGTCTTCAGACTAGTAGTTGGAAAAGATTTTGATGCAGACTACTATAACTCTCAACACAGGTTCCAGTGAATCACAGACTCTACTCGTCATCATGCTCTTACTCGAGGGATTCAGGGACTCCACTCATGCTCTTAGGTAGCACTCCACAGTTAGGAAATAAAATTTGAATTTAAAAACTACAGTACTCCCATCACAGATTCCAGTCATTCACAGAGTCTACACATGCTTTAACTCACAACACAGGTTCCAGTGATTCACAGACTTTTCTCATGCTCTTAGTCTAATCACAGATTCAAGTCATTCATGGACTACTCATGATCTTACTACAATCACAGATTCCAGTGATTCACAGACTCTACTCATGCCCTTACTCCCATCACAGATTCCAGTGATTCACAGACTCTTCTCATACCCTTACTCCCAACACAGATTCCAGTGATTCACAGTCTTTAATCATGCTCTTACTCCCTTCACAGATTCCAGTCATTCACAGAATCTACACATGCTTTAAATCACAACACATGTTCCAGTGATTCACAGACTCTACTCATGCTCTTACTCCAATCACAGATTCCAGTGATTCACAGACTCTACTCATGCTCTTACTCCCAACACAGATTCCTTACTCCCATCACTGATTCAGTCATTCACAGACTCTAATGATGCTATTACTCCCATCACAGATTCCAGTCATTAACAGAGTCTACTCAGTGAACTCATGTTTTAACTCCCAACACAGATTCCAGTGATTCTCAGACTCTACTCACACTCTTACTCCCATCACAGAATCCAGTCATTCACAGACTCTACTCACGCTCTTGCTCCCAACACAGATTCTATTGAATCATTAATTCTAATTATGCTCTTACTCGCATCACAGATTCCAGTGATTTGCAGACTCTTCTCGCGCTCTTACTCTCATCACAAATTACAGATTCACAGACTTCTCATGCTCTTACTCCCAACACAGATTCCAGTGAGTGATTCATTACAATAATGTATGTGTCTCCAACAGTGTCAAATCCGAATAGCAACTTAAAAGGGAGGGGGGGATGATGACTCATGAAAAATGTTCAAAACCAAACATTAGATCAGTTTAGAATTGTATAGTTTGCTTAAAAGTGAATTTGCGACCTAAGACAATTTTTAAACGAAACCTTCACCCTACTGGGACTTCATTTTTATAACAGCCAATCACATTATGGCACAGGTAACAAAATAATGACTGAAAATGGTTTTGTTGTACTTTATTTACAACAGCCAAATGTGTAATTAAGAATTCATGGTTGACTAAGCAAATAATCAAACATCACAAAACACAGAAAAAATGAATGATAATTACATGCATTTTTATAATTTTAATATTGATATATACATGTATGACTGAAAATGCAGTATAAGAAAGCTTAAATGTTTGAAATAACCTCTCTAGGTTTGTCCAACTTACATGTATAATAAGGGGATAAAACCATACCAGGGTTTGGGAGAAAATTTTAGGTTTATTTTTTAGTGGCTCCAATTTATATGACTTAAAAATGAGAGTTTGAGAATACTTTCACTCGAGATCTGTGTGTACCTTTGTACATTTTTTCAGGTCTTATTTGACTTAAAAATTTTGATAAGAGACTTTCTATATTTTATCAGAAAGTGAAAAAAAGTTAGTTTCAGATAGGTATTATGGTCATTTTCGTGTATATTGTACATGTACAAATGTATGTCATATTCAGTGATAAAAGTTCATGTCATGTTTGTTTTTTTGGGTTAAAATTGTACATGCACAACAGAATGAACTTGTATGTGCATGTGCATTGTGGCTATGGCTTTATTTATAAAGATTTATAAATATAGCCATACACGTACATGTGCCTGGTATTTTATATTTTGTTGATGTATTCAAGGTGACACACTGATGTGAGCACTACATCCCTATTTAAGCACATGTTAAGATGAAAAACAGCAAATAAGTGGGGGTCTGGTTGGTGTTTACAGAATATATAAAGGGTTAAACAAAGAAGAATATAGAAAACTAGGGATAGAGAATAATGGGCAAAAATAAAGAATAAACAATAGAGAAAAATGCCCCAAAAATAAAGAATACAGAAATGAAGTTCATCATAAAATCCCTGTTCCTTGATATATTGTGTTTCCGAGTATACATGTATTTCATAGGATTGCTGACTATATAAAAAACATCTTTTTCATAACCTTTCTTTTCATGAAAGGAAATAAAAGTACAAGTAAGTATGTAACAGAAGACGAAAGGTTACAACAGTTGAAGAATATATAATAACAGTCATGCTCTCATCTTAAACCACATAGCCAATTAATTTTCCCTATTGACAAAACTGGATTGAATAATAACTTTGATATCAAGTTTCAAAATTGCATAAATATATGATGTCATTAATAACACAAGAGATAACTTTCCAACATGGACATCAATACCCAGACATTCAATTGACTCTCGAGCCTTCCAACTGATTTATACAGTATGTTCTTGTGTTCATTGTGTTGTTACACCACTGTCCCATGTTAACAGTGAGGGTAACAAACTCTCAATCATTTTAAATCCTGACACATTCTTTCTGTAATCCAGTCATAATGCAAATTGGTCATTGGTTGTCATATTTGATTTTCATTTATTGTTGTAGTAGTTTAGCAGTTGGATTAATTTTTTATATTATTGTTTCTCAATTAGTCATCCTAAGGCTTTTTTTTACGACCGCAAACAAATTTTGCGGTCGTATATTGGTATGACGTTGGCGTTGTCGTCGTCCGAAGACACATTGGTTTTCGCACTCTAACTTTAGTTTAAGTGAATGGATCTCCTTGAAATTTTACCATAAGGTTCAATACCACAAAAGGAAGGTTGGGATTGATTTTAAGGGTTATGGTACCAATAGTTAAGGAATTAGGGGCCAAAAATAAGCGTTTTTGTAACTTCCAGACATAACTTGTGTGTTAGTGTATGGATCTCTCTGACATTGTACCACAAGGTTCCATATCACAAAGGGAAGGCTGGGATTGATTTTGGGGGTAATTGCCTCCAAATTTTTAGGAATTAGGGGCCAAAAAAGGGGCAAAAAACCAGCATTTTTCTAGTTTCATGACAATAACTTGTGTGTAAGTGTATGGATCTTTCTGAAATTGTACTTCAAGGTTCCATATCACAAAGGAAAACTGGAATTGAGTTTGGGGGTAATTGCCCTAAACGTTTAGGAATAAGGGGCCAAAAATAAGCATTTTTCTAGTTTCCAGACAATAACTTGTGTTCAAGTGTATGGATCTCTATGAAATTGTACTGCAAGGTACCATACCACAAAGAGAAGGCTGGGATGGGTTTTGGGGTAATTGCCTCAAAATTTTAGGAATAAGGGGCAAAAAAATAAGCATTTTTCTAGTCTCAGGACAATAACTTGTGTCTAAGTGTATGGATCTTTATGAAATTGTACTACAAGGTTCCATATTACAAAGGGAAAGCTGGGTTTGAGTTTGGGGGTATTTTTAGGAATTTTGGGCCAAAAAGGGGCCAAAAAACAAGAATTTTTCTAGTTTCCAGACAATAACTTGTGTTCAAGTGTACAGATCTCTCTGAAATTGTACTGCAAGGTACCATACCACAAAGGGAAGGCTGGGATTGAGTTTGGGGGTGATGAATCATAAGGGGGTTCAAAAAATTTGAGGGGGATTTTTTTTTTTTTTCTTTAAAATTTTCCATTTTAAATTGGTTATTTCTGATTTATATATAAAAGCAAATAATAATGATATGGTTTGAATAGGTAAATTAAAAATTTTTAAGTTCTTAGACCACATTCATTCTGTGTCAGAAACCTATGCTGTGTCAAATATTTAATTACAATCCAAATTCAGTGCTGTATCAAGCTTGAATGTTGTGTCCATACTTGCCCCAACTGTTCAGGGTTCGACCTCTGCGGTCGTATCAAGCTGTTCCCAGCGGAGCATTTTATTATAGCCTTTAATATTGTATGTGTTTTGCTCACTGTTGAAGGTCATTTGATGACCAGTCATTTACATCTTTGTCCGTTTCCCTGTAACAAATAATTGTCTTATTGGCAATCATACCACATTTTCTTATTTTTATACTCATTTGTAAATATGTACATGTATTTCATTAGTGAAACTCACTGTGTCTTGGTAAAAAAATGGTTTCTCTATCAATACAGAGATCTATTAGTCTTACTCTAATATGCTACAATGTTTATTTGTTAAATGCTCCTGTGCCAATTATTTTTCTAAATAAAGACTTTTATATTTTACAAACATTTATATTCAACAACAAAAGATTTAAAGACAAATCAATAAGATTTTTCAATTACAATAGTATTAAAGACTTGTCTGAAAATCTTCAATAGCAGGCTGATTATTGACAACTCATTAAAAATTTCTTTGAAGTCAATCTCTTCAAGTGGTATCACTTTCTTGAAAAAATACAGATTTCTGTACCTGTAATTTGGATTTTGTCCCATAAAAATGCATTTATTCTGTCAGCAGTAAAAATATAAGGCATTTGTTTTTGAACTGTTTGTTACTGAAAATGCAAAACACCAAATTGCAATCACAATTTCTAAATTTTACACATATGCATGACTGTCTCATATTGAAAAATGAGCTTAAAATATTGTGTTGATTTTTATTGAAGAAAAAAGTGATTCTTTCATTTTGCAACAGAATCTGCTAAATCTCTAGCCCAAGACCACAATTAATGACCAGGCTTTTCGTTGTCCACGAATATAGTTCCTTTTAATTAGAGTGTATTTTTTCTTAATTTTTTTTCTTTCCCTTCCTCATTCATTTCTTAGTTTTTTTTGGGGTGGAAATGAAAGAAGAGAGGTGAAATAAACTTTTGGATGTTGTATTTTAACTGATTTTGATATGGAAAGAATGTGATTAGGCCAGGTGCAAAAAGGTGATATTTACAGATTTCGGAACATCTCTTGACTTGTCCATAGGGGTATGGATGTGTATTGGCTAAATTTGTAAGAGTGATTGGTTCAATCTTTCTAAATTTTGGATATATTTTTGGACTAGTACTATACATTACACACACAAAAGATTTGACAAAAATGCATGGTGCATTGTTTTTAATGAAACAAAACGTTTTAAAGAACTAATAGAGGAATTTAATTGTGGTCTGTTGCCCTCTTTGGATGGTAGTCAGACATGTCAGGTAGTGTTAAAATTCACTGAAATTGAATAACAGAATGGTGATTTTTTATACTGAAGAATTAAATAAAAAAAAATATTGGGGAATTGTTGGTATGAATTTGACCAAAAAGTCATGCCATGTGTTGAGTGTCTAAGCTCAGTAGTTTTGCTATATAGTCCTTGGTGAAAATAAAATTACATAATGGTAAGTCTAGACACTGGATCTTTAACTTTTTGTCTCGCCTGCAACTTTAGTCGCAGTATGTGAGACATAGGTATTACTATCCAGCGGCAGCGGCGTAAACTATTTGTATAAAGCTTTATATTTCAGAAGGTAGAAGACCTGGATGCTTCATATCTTGTATGCAGATACCTTATGTTACAAAGTTTCTGTCAAACATATATCCATTGTCCTTGACCTCATTTTCATGGTTCAGCAACTTATTGAAAAAAAAATTGAGTTTTTTTGTCATGTGAATTTCTCATTTATTATGAGTAATAGGATAACTATATTTGGTATATGGGTTCCTTGCAACATCTACATGTCCGTCAGACAGAGTTCACCTGACCTCGACCTCATTTCATGGATCAGTGATCAAGGTTAAAGTTATATGATTAGGTCCATTTCTCAAATACTATAAGCAGTAAGTTAACTATATTTGGTGCATGGAATGATTGTAATGGGTACATATATATCAGTCTGGCAGGTTTCAACTCACCTTGACCTCATTTTCATGGTTCATTGGTCAATGTTAAGTTTTTATACGACTGCAAAAATTTAAAAATTTTTTGGTCGTATATTGGTATCACGTTGTTGTCGTCGTCGTCGTCGTCAGCGTCGTCTGAAGACAGATGGTTTCCGGATAATAACTTTAGTATAAGTAAATAGAAATCAATAAAATTTTAACACAAGGTTTATAACCACTAAAGGAAGGTTGGGATTGATTTTGGGGGTTATGGTCCCAACTGTTTAGGAATTAGGGGCCAAAAAAGGGGCCTAAATAAGCTTTTTTGTAGTTTCCAGACAATAACTTGTGTTAAAGTGTATGAATCTCTCTGAAATCATACCACAAGTTTCCATACAACAAAGGGATGGTAAGTATTGACTATGGGCATTATGGCTCAAACCATTTAGGAATTAGAGGCGAAAAAAGGGGGAAAAACAAGGTTTTTTCTGGTTAAAGGACAATTAAGACAATTTTAAAGCAGTCTAAGGGAGGTAATCCAATCCCAATTTAAAACAACAATGTTTGATTACCTCCCTTACACTGCTTGTAAATTATGTATTAAGAAATGATGATTGTCTTGAGGTGATTAGCTGTCAATTTATTTTTAAAAGTTACTATTAATAGCCATGACTATGTATGTCATTTTATATTTTAAGACTTGTATGATGTATTTAAAAGGGTAATTATGGTTGCAAACTTTATTAGAAATTTGTGAATTGTGATTATGACCATATCTTGAGGGATTGATTTTTTTTTTTGGAATAAGGGAAAGGGGGAGGTAAAAAAAAAAATTGGGGGGGGGACTATTTTTTCTCATTTCAAATTTCAGAAATTAAAAAGAAAATTTCTTCAAATACTTTTTTTTTTGGGGGGTGGGGGGTTAATATTCAACAGGATAGTGTATTGCACAAAAGCAAAAAAAACGGGATCAATTTTATTTAGGGGAAGGGGGTCAATTCGCAACAGCATAGTGTGTTGCACAAAAGCAAAAAATTTAATATAAATTCAAATCATATAACCAATTTTTAAGTTCTTTGACTACAAATATTCTGTGGCAGAAACCTCTTATGTGTCAAATATTTAATTACAATCCAAATTCAAACCTTTTCAAGCGTGAATATTGTGTCCATTTTGGCCCCAACTTTTCAGGGTTGGATATCTGCGGTCGTATCCAGCTGCGCTCAGCGAAGCAATTTATTGTGTTTTGGTCTGTTATAATTATATAATCAATAGGTCAACTATATTTGGTGAATAGAATGATTGTAAGGTGTACATGTCTGTCTAGCAGGTATCATCGGACCTTGACCTCATTTTCATGGTTCATTGGTCAATGTTAAGTTTTTGTGTTTTGGTCTGTATTTCAAATACTATAAGCAATAGGTCAACTATATTGGTGTATGGAATGATTGTAAGGTGTACATGTCTGTCTGGCAGGTATCATGGGACCTTGACCTCATTTTCATGGTTCATTGGTCAATGTTAACTTTTTGTGTTTTGGTCTGTTTTTCAAGTACAGTAAGCAATAGGTCAACCACTATATTTTGTGTATGGAATGATTGCAAAATGTACATGTCAGTCTAGCAGGTATCATCTGACCTTGACCTCATTTTTATGGTTCAATGGTCAATGTTAAGTTTTTGTGTTTTGGTCTGTTTTTCAAATACTTCTAGCAATATGTCAGCTATATTTGGTGTATGGAATAATTGTGAGGTCCACATGTCTGTCTGGCAGGTATACACTGACCTTGACCTCATTTTCATCGTTAATTGGTCAATGTTACGTTTTTGTGTTTTGGTCTGTTTTTCAATATGCATACGAATAGGTCAACTATATTTGGTGAAATTGTAAGGTGTATATGTCTGTCTGACAGGATTTATCTGACCATTATCCTGAATTTTATAGATCTTTAAAAATGTTAAGGTTCTGTAATGCTTTAAGTAAAACCTTCATCTTTAAGACTATTAACATAAAATCAATGGTCAGTAAAGCAGGTGAGACATTTCAGCGTGTGCACTATTGTTTGTCTAGAGTATATATAAATGAAACATAAATGCGCATGCATGTTCAAAATATAAATGACAGTGTAATGGTAGAGGCATCCATTAGCCTTTAGTTTTAATTTCCCAATGCAAAGTGTCTTTATCTCCAGCTGTATGTGCATTCTCTGTTTGATATACCTGAGAAGATTAAGTTTACTGAAAATGAATTGTAACTAGAAAGTTGAGGAAAACTTTTGTGTTTTTTTATTTCATGTAATTTCCTGTTTACCTTGTTATCTCTATTTCCTTAATTAATCTCTTGTTAACCTGTAACGTGTATTGATCAATGTGTCTCATTGTTTACAACAGTTTTATGGGGTTTCCTATTCTACTTTTCATGTCCAACGAAGGCTTTTGTTGTACACCTTACAGCACACAGGTTTTTTGTTTACCTAGACACTTGTTCAAAATGCAGAGTGAAATCACTGTAAGTTAAAACTTCAGAATAAGTATAACTATTGAATATTTGATGTATAGGGCTCCCTATAGCTTTTAACTGTAATTACTCTTCCATTTGGAAGGCTGATTTAGGGCTTCTGTACAGTAATAGGAAAAACAGCCCTACCAGCTTTTTCAAGTTCCATGCATGTAATGTTTAAAAAAAAACTAAGGATTTGATGGCCATTTCTTCTGGTAAAATCTCTTTACATAGTTTATAAAATAGTGAAGGACCTAGAATTCATGGTCAATTATGTTTATGCAACAGTGCAGACAACGCAATAAGGAAAGCACCTTCAATATTTCATGCACGTTTTTGATATATACATGTATGCATGAATGCATCCAAACCAGAAAAGAGTTTTTGTTAAATTTTCTCTTAGGACCTTTTCCCTCAGCTTTCAAATTTTCAGGACCCACCTTGGTTATAAAATTATGTGATATATACTTTAAAATGGCATACATTCAAGAAGATGTTATAAGTATAATATGAATATTTCCTGTTTGTCAGGATGCTAATAGAAATTTCTGTAGAAAACATTTGGGTTATGTGTTAGTGAAGAGGAGATAGCAAATTGAAGTCAGGGAACATGGACTATGTAAGTACTTGATGAAATTCTGTGTCATTAGAATAAAATTAGTAACAGGATGTTATTGTGCCAACCAAAAGTCAGGAATCTCTTGATGATTAGTCCTACATGTATATCTCTTTATGTTTTTATTTAAGAAATTAGTGTTTGTGTCCAATATTCGGCCATCTTTGTGAAAATTATTTATAACTTGTTTAGAATCAATCTGAGTAATTGCAGAGTAATCCCTGTGTGGGCTTTTGTCCATCACTGATAGCCAAATGGTGACCTTTAGAAGTCTCTTAAGGTAAATTTGTGTTTTTTTGGATTATTGGCTCATTGACCCTAGAACCTCACATCACCTTTAATTCATATATATATTGGAAAGATTTATTTTCCATTTTCTCTCCTGATATTACAGAATAAGATATAAAGATGTTATGACTAAGAACCGCAGTACATACACGGTAATTAGATCGACACTATATAATAATATTATCAAATTATTGCATTAGGTTTCTCCTTGTTATCTTTGTGTTAAAGCCAGAGTTCATTTGTATGTTGCAGTAAATTGTTGATAAAGAAGTTTATTAATTGTCTGCCAAAAAGTATTTGCACAGGAATGTGCACTTCAAAGAACATATTTCTAGTTTTGATTTAATTTTTCATGTACATGTTCTTATAGCAATTTTATTTAACTATTTGATTTCTTTTATTGTATTATGCTGACTAGCAATGTTGTGCATCCCAGGAAACTGTCATTTTAGTCAGTGAAATTCACAGACTCTTTGAATGAACAGAATTTCCTGGATGAGACTGTAGTAGAATCATCTGCATAATTGAATTATTGAATCGTTTGGTTTCATGCATAATTACATATATTATGTAATGTGGTGTTAAAAATAAGTTAATCCACTTTTGGTATTTTATGAAATTTCACTGAGCCCTAATACCTCTCCATATCTGTTTGAGAAAAATGTCATCTCTCATTTTGTAAGCATTGGGCCAATTAGGACAAACTTAAACTAAATATTTTGTAATCTTTTAGGAGGCCACATTTTATAATTTTAAATTTTATTTCCCTGTTATCTGATCATGACCATAATGATAACCATTATTAGAGAAATATGAGGGTTCAACCAGAGATTTACCAGAGTCAACCAGAGATATACCTGAGGATTCAACCAGAGATTGACCAGGGTCAACCAGAGATATACCAGGATTCAACCAGAGATTGACCAGGGTCAACCAGAGATATACCAGGATTAAACCAGAGATTGGCCAGGGTCAACCAGATATATACCATGATTCAACAAGAGATTGACCAGGGTCAACCAGAAATATACAAGGGTCAACCAGAGATTTTCTAGGTTCAATCAGAGATTTACAGGGTTAACCAGAGATATACCAGGGTTCAACCAGATATTTACCAGGCTACAACCAGAATTTTACCAGGGTCAACCAGAGATATACCAGGGTTCAACCAGAGATTTACCAGTGTCAGTCAGAGATATACCAGAGTTCAACCAGAGATTTACCAGGGTCAGCCAGAGATATACCAGGTTACAATCAGAGATTAGCCCTAATACTCTCCATGTCTGTTTGAGAAAATGTCATCTCTCATTTTGTAAGCATTGGGCCAATTAGGACAAACTTAAACTAAATATTTTGTAATCTTTAGGAGGCCCATTTTATAATTTTAAATTTTATTTCCTGTTATCTGATCATGACCATAATGATAACCATTATTAGAGAAATATGAGGGTTCAACCAGAGATTTACCAGAGTCAACCAGAGATATACCTGAGGATTCAACCAGAGATTGACCAGGGTCAACCAGAGATATACTAGGATTCAACCAGAGATTGGCCAGGGTCAACCAGATATATACCATGATTCAACAAGAGATTGACCAGGGTCAACCAGAAATATACAAGGGTCAACCAGAGATTTACAAGGTTCAACCAGAGATTTACAGGGGTTAACCAGAGATATACCAGGGTTCAACCAGAGATTTACCAGGCTACAACCAGAATTTTACCAGGGTCAACCAGAGATATACCAGGGTTCAACCAGAGATTTACCAGTGTCAGTCAGAGATATACCAGAGTTCAACCAGAGATTTACCAGGGTCAACCAGAGATATACCAGGATTCAACCAGAGATATACCAGGATTCAACCAGAGATTGACCAGGGTCAACCAGATATATACCATGATTCAACAAGAGATTGACCAGGGTCAACCAGAAATATACAAGGGTCAACCAGAGATTTACTAGGGTCAACCAGAGATTTACAGGGGTTAACCAGAGATATACCAGGGTTCAACCAGAGATTTACCAGGCTACAACCAGAATTTTACCAGGTTCAACCAGAGATATACCAGGGTTCAACCAGAGATATACCAGGGTCAACAAGAGATATACCAGGGTTCAACCAGAGATTTACCAGTGTCAGTCAGAGATATACCAGAGTTCAACCAGAGATTTACCAGGGTCAGTCAGAGATATACCAGGCTACAATCAGAGATTTACCAGGGGCAAATAGAGATATACCAGGGTTCAACCAGAGATTTACAAGGGTCAACCAGAGATATACCAGGGTTTAACCAGAGATTTATAAGTGTTTTAACCAGAGATATACAAGGGTTCAACCAGAGGTTTACAAGGGTTCAACCAGAGGTTTACAAGGGTTCAACCAGAGATATACGAGGGTTTAACCAGAGATATACAAGGGATCTACCAGAGATATACAAGGGTTCTACCAGAGATATACAAGGGTTTAACCAGAGATATGCAACGGTTCTACCAGAGATATACAAGGGTTCAACCAGAGATTTATAAGGGGTTAAACATAGAACCTAATTTGACAAAATATAAACCATAATGATTATTGAGCTGCATCTTTTGGAACTTTTCACAAATTGAATCTCAAATGTCAATTCTTAACAGACAAAAGTGTATGAAAACCATAGGAAATAAAGTTAGACAGCTTTTGATTGGACTGGAAACCACTTTACACACTGTAGTGTAATATCATTATGCATGGATTATCATTTTATTACAGTCTTTCCAAAAAATTATTAAATGGTGTTGCTTATCTGAAATCTGAGGTTTTCGTAACCATGCAACATGTATTAAACAGGACTTACAAGGAATAACTACATTTGGTTTATTTAATCCAGTCTTATGATGTATGTAAATAGTATAGATCATCTTAAAAATTCTTTTTAAAATATCTTCCCAGTTGATTCTGAAATACAAATACATTTTGATATGATGTCTTCGCATTTACTTGTATTACATATTAAGATTGGGAAACAGGATATCTTTTGGAGGAGTTGTACTGTCCCTTCTCATTTTGGATTGAAGGAATTCAATTTTGTAAAAGAGGAATGTATAACCAAATGATATTCTGTCTTTTGATAGAACTGTGTCATATTTGTTATGATTCCATAGTATTCCTTGAACATGTGCATGATTTTTGGATTTGGAAACCAGAATTGTTTTGTCGGAGTAGTGGCCCCTTTTCAGTTCTGTAAAATTTGATTTTCATACATGTTTCATGTAAAGAATTAAACTGAATGTACATATCATGACAATGTTCACAAAAAGGAACATAAAAAATTAAAGATATTCATAGCAACATACATTGTGCTGTCTTAGATAGGGGTCACACTGTTCATGTGAACATGTTTTATGTACACAAGTTTTATTGTTTACATCTTTGTAATAACCACTAATTACTTATTTGACTTTCATTGAATTCTATAATCAAGTGTCAATTATTACTTCCTCTTTTTATAAGTTTACAGATTGATAAACTTCATAATAAATGTTCGAAAAATTTTATTAAACTTGTTTCAAACTTTTTTAAACCTCTGTGTGAACTCAACCTTAATTCTGTTTAAAACAGAAATATCTAAATACTGTCTTCTTTGCACAGGTTTCAAGATGTATTCTGCTATTTTTGTTTATCATATGCACATTTTGCTACCTCCATTTAAACCTGTATGGGTCTTGCTTATACTTTTCTTTCAAGGATTCTGACCGAAAATTGGACTGACAATTGTAAATTCTCATATTGTAGAGTAAATTGAAAAAATTAAAACAGTGATGCATATATAGGTTCAGTTTTTCTTCAATATTTTAAAAGTCGGGAGCCCAAAGCTTTGAACCTGTGTCAACAACCGGTTAAAGGAGTACTTTATAATTCAATCCCAGCAATTATACTTTAATACATTGAACATTAATTATTTGGGTATTGATTATGACGCACTGTTCATTCACACCAGTTTACCTTTCACTGTTGCTTTAGATGATACCTTAAATATAAAGTGTTGTACACTATTTATTGTTTGTCACATTAAATTAGTTATTTTTAAATGTGATTGAAATATTCTAATGTGAATCAACATTGGAGTTCAGTAGCTGGTACATGCTTTACAAACGTTGCCAGATGAATCATTTAAATGTATGACTTACTTGTACATGGTTTATGTATGTATATAAGTGTAAAGGTTTAAAAACACTAAAACATCTTTTTAAAAGACCTCCATGTAGGTGCAAGAAATATACTGGTGGTTTTTTTTTACAAATTTGCTGTACTGTGCTTGTTATAAAGAAATGGTGTACATTGTGCAAATTAACAGACTCAAGCTAACAAGCTTTAGTTAATTTTGTTTGCTTGACTCACCTAAATTTTTACCAGTTTTAATATTTATTATTATTTTTTGTCGAAAGAAAGGGGTCCCTACCTGCCTATGATCTGCCTCTGGTCATTGTTACAGAGTACATAATTATAATGTGAAAGCTCTTTTATTTCATTTGTAGAAAATGCAAACGTGATAGTTTAATTGATCCAAAGATGAAATGAATCTAAAGATTTAGAGAGAAATGGACAAACATAGAGTGTTACAGCAGTTTGTGGACCGAGTCAACTGTAATCCTGATGTGGCTCGTGATATCCTCACAAGTAAGTTTAATTAGGTATATAAAAACTTTCAAGTTCTCTGGGCCAAGCATTTTCAACTTGTTTTGTGCAATTAAAAATAAAATGTTAAATCAAAACAGTTTGTTTGCTCCCCTATTTCTGCATCAGTGAGATGGTTTGATAAACTTAAATGTTCATGAAATTTTTTAGGGTACAATAATAATGAAACAATGTTGAATTAAACAATCTTATCATCCATCATAATGCTGCAGAAACACAGGAATGCATTGGACAAGACTTCATTCAGTCTGTTAATGTTCAAAATCAATTTGTGTACATGTCTGTGTTCTCCATGCCAATTTCAAATAGAATCCTTTCATAGAAATTTTTTTTAAGTAGCATCTTGTTGTTGAAAATTTTAGTTAAGGGTTACCCTAATTCTTTACCAAAAAAAAAGATGCAGAGAAGTTTATTATTGAGAGGACAAAGGTTAAAAATCATAGTACATGTATCATTCATTGAACTTTACAAAAACACTGCATGTAGTGCATAAGAAGTCTCCTTCAGAATGTTATCAAACACTGCATGTAGTGCATAAGAAGTCTCCTTCAGAATGTTATCAAACACTGCATGTAGTGCATAAGAAGTCTCCTTCAGAATGTTATCAAACACTGCATGTAGTGCATAAGAAGTCTCCTTCAGAATGTTATCAAATGAAATTTGTGAATAATTCTCTGCAAATACAGGAACAAATCTTTGGTGTAGTCTGTTGAAATTCTAATTACATACTTAGAATGCAGTTAATGTTAAAATTTGATAAAAGTTTGGAATTTATACTGCTTTAAAATGATTAACTCTATAGGATTGAATTTTATAAAATTAATGAGTTACTATAAAAGGCATATAGAATTTTGTATTGTAATCAGCAGTCCCACATTGTATGTGAACATGGATTTTATGTTGTAAGAAAATATTCAGATATTTAGTTTCGAATAATAGAAAATGTGTTTTTACTACTCTGGTCTGAAGTTTGAATCCAATATTGCATGTATCTGAGGAATTAAATTTCTGCTTTTATCACCAAACATGGAAAATAGATCTTGCTTAATTTTGCTATAACAGTGTAGAGTAAAATTTGTATGGGGATAGTCCAACTAATGGTATTTCATGACGAAAACATCACTATCTGGTAACAACAACCATTAATTAAAGATAGAATAGAAAAAGTAAAGCTATCTGTCCCAAGTGAATAACATCTAATGTCTATATTGTGTGAAATCCAAGTTTATCTTGGTAGAATTATTGTCTCATAAATATAATCAATAATATTATTGGTTGAAGACCAATTATGTCCCCTTTTTAATACCGAGTTGGTATCATTAGGGGATCTTTAGGGAGACTGGGAGAGATACTATACATTTTTTGTATTTTACTTCAATATCTTTAAGTGTTATGATAATGATCAAGGTTACTCAGTTTCAATATCTCATTCAAGAAAGGCATTGTGTAGGATAAAATTTTACAGGTGGGTCTGTTATACAAAATTTTCAAATGCGATAATATCATAACAGCGAAGAAGCTGAATAAAAGAGACGTGCAATTTTGTACATATATCAAAGGGAAACTTAGTTCACAGAAATAAGATTTATTGTTTCGTTGCATTTAAAAGAAGATAGGGGTTTTGTGGCAAATCAAGCTTAGATTTTTACATAAAATTCACTGACTTTTTGACAGAGATTTAAACATAGATTACTCACTTGTTTGACTGTGTTATGCTGCAGAATACAAAGTACTAAATGTTTGCCCCAATGCGGACAATGCTATTTTTGGCAATTATTTCCTTAAATGGAGTTTTTAATAAACTATTTATGGAAAAAATGCTGTTGTCTAATATGAGCCCGATATCTGTTTGTGATTTTACCGCACTTTAATATATATGGTCCCATGGCTTTTCTTGGGGAATGTTTGGGTTGTTTACCTTACCTAACAACTTGGCAGAAAATTTCCTAAAATTTTGATCAAAATTTTAAAAATCTCCAGCCCTTTAATAATAATATTTACTTTTGAGGACAAATTTGTGCTTGCATGAAACTTTCTTCATAATGCTTTCCAGGAGAAAAATAAATAAGTGATATAACAACCATTTTTATCTCTATGTCATGTTCCCTTCATGAATGACTGCACTCATGTAAATTATTAAGTACATTATAACCTATAGTAACTGTTTATTGTTTCAAAAAGTTCAACCTTTACAATCCAAAATACCACTTGCTAAAAGTCGAGCACATCCTTGAAGGTGTACTTCAATAGGTTCATATTTGTGCTTGTTTTTAGCTAATATCTATATTTAGAAACTTGCTTTATGGAAATCATTGGTAGCACTTTTATGTATAGTAATCCTCTATTGATTTTAAAAGAAATATAAGATGGCGGTGGATTTTGAATAAAATTCCAATATGTTTGCATTTAAACAACAAAAGTGTACATAATCCTCAAGTAACTACATTTTTACTCAAAATTTATTGGTAAATATTAAAATATCACAATTTTGGGTAAGAGCTCATTTAAACTTATGAATACTCAATTGTTGGCAGTTTATTAACATATTCCAGATTGACAATACTGATGGCTGTTAATTAACATATTCCAGATTGACAATACTGTTGGCAGTTAATTAACAGATTAAAGATTATATATATAGTCTAGGAACTATTTTTTAGAAGTACAATTTTTAATCTTAATCCCTTCGGAGATATAACGAAAAGTTGTGCTGCTTGAAAGTTGATGCAGTCATTCTTAATCAAACTACATGTATATATTGGTGATGCAGACAATTTTTCCCTGTGGATTTTTTTTTTACATGTTTTTGATAAAAAGCACATAATGGACTCTCATCCAAGTATAACTTGAAATATGTAGGATGAGAGTCATTCTAGTAATGGGGCCTGAGGCTCAAGAGGATGTAACTATAGCATTCATTTCCCAATGTACAACGAGGCATCTCATTTAAAAGAGGTCAAATTCCTTGACAAATGGGTATGACGTAGCTATACCTGGCTATAAATACTGCGGCTATTACCTGTGCCAATCATGATTCAAAGTTTGTTTGTGCAACCAAAACAATTGGGATGGGCAAACAGTACCCTCTAAACTGGGTGGGTAAATTGTTACATCCCCTTGAGCCTCAAGCTCCATAACTAGAATGACTCTCATCCTTCATATTCCAAGTTATACTTAGATGAGAGTCCATTCTACTAATTACGCTCCTCGGCTCTTCGAGGATGTAACTATAGCATATTCAAAGTGTTGGCACAAACAAGTAGTTCCTTGAACAACTAACAGAGAGCAAATCAGAATTTGCTGAATCAGTCCAGAATATACTGGAGACTTGTCATTCTAACTAATCTTTCTGATTTAATAATTAACATAATCAAAATATTAAGGTAAAATACCAGTACTGATTATTCAGATAATATCTTGTTAGTCCTGGTATAAAAATAAATAGTTTCAAAAACATTTAAAGTAATTTGAAAATAAATATACAACAAAATATCTATTTCTCTCAATATATTTTTGTAGTCTGAATTTCACTATTTTCAAGAATAATAACTTATTCTATACATTCAAGACAAATTCTCTTAACTATATAAAGAGCATAATACTCATACCACATCTTCCTATATCTATATAACAAGTTTTGTATTTTCAAAATACCATTTGCCTGATACTTGCTTACAAACCATTAATTGTATATCTAAATATCTACTGACATATTATTCGGCAACACTTTTCTTAAATATTTGAAAGTGTTTAATTCTTTGTACTCTTCTAACATGACACTCACTGTAGTTCAATTTAAAGACAAATTCAGGAGACAGTAGTTTAAATAACAATGTAAACACAGCCAGATACAGATTTTCATTAGCCTTCTAAAGCTTTCAATATTATGTATACATGATTTATCTAATATTAATCCATGGTAAAATATCTAGTATATTTACAAGCTAAAAACTGTCACTGCAAGTTCTACAAGTATTATCTCTTTGCATGACATTTGCAATTCAGTCTGTCTTTAATATTGTTAGAACAGAAAAATTGATTCAAAAGCTCAAGTAAGCAACGAAAGCTTCAAATAGTGTTAATATTCATAACTTTAACATAACTTAGCAATCAAAAACTCCTCTCTGAGTCATATTAAAAAGTCATAAATAGGTGATTACTGTCACACTAAGGTCACCTGTTAATTAAAGGTTGACTTATTTAAAACTACATGTAGATGTCAAAGATGATCAGCCTCTACTGTAGTTCTTATTCAGGACACTTAATAAAGTGACTATATTTACAAATTTCTTCTTATTCATTTGTATCTGGAATATACCAACTACAATATAGTATTTGATGTCTGGTTCAGTAAATTTACATTCCATGTTTGTTTATGACAATGAGTATGTAGTATATGAGTAATATATATATATCAAACAGTATTGATAATAGATTGAATATTAAAGTCCAACATTTCATACAGACTAGGTCTACATATACATACTGCATCTAATGTACCATTCTGAAGTAAATCATCTCAAAAGTATCATTGTTATGATATTTCATTAAGTATAAACAAATTATACAAAAAACAAGTGTAGCTATTTAATATCTTATGTTATAAGAATTAATATAGATCAATATATTCAGAATTAAAACTTGATCCAGCGTGTTTTAAAAATCCTAAGATTTAAGTAATACTGTTCTGTGAACACTCATCTGATAATCTGATAATTTTCTTAAAAAAGAACTGGAGAAGTCAGTGGCGGATCCAGATGGGGGGTTCCGGGGGTTGAAACCCCCCTTTTTTTTGGATGATCAATGCATTTGAATGGGGACATATAGTTGGAACACCCCCTTTATCCTGGGTTGGGAACCCCCTTTTCAAAATGGCTGGATCCGCCCCTGGAAGTGTTACAATGTTTATACTTCATTGTAAACTGTAACATTTGAAAATGACCTTCACCCATCCTGATATCCATACACATGTTGGATATTGAAGGAATATAACTATTACTGTATATTAACCTAATCAGTCAAGACTTGAACTGCTCCTTTGTACAATATGCTTATTATACATCTTACATGTGCTATTTTTCTATATATATACATCTAATGTTATATATGGCTATGTTATATTTAAAGCAATATAACTACATGTAATTAAGAAGAGTAATTGTTAATTGAACTGAAAAGAAAATCAACATAGCAATTCTATTTCAAGTTCATGGAGTCTAGAAAGATCACCATTTTCTATTTTAATTTCCATCATGGATTTCAATAATACAGATGCATATATGCAATATAATCATTTGATAATCATTATAGAAACTTTATAAATTCTACATAAATTCATGTAATACTACTTTCTTCAGTATTTGCTATCCGACATGAAAATGTGTCCCCTAAACACTTATATACAATTGTT
This sequence comes from Mytilus coruscus, assembly GCA_017311375.1. NCBI lineage: Eukaryota > Metazoa > Mollusca > Bivalvia > Mytilida > Mytilidae > Mytilus > Mytilus coruscus. Next base: position 82,897,410 of record CM029601.1, read on the forward strand.
TACAGAGATATGACTTAGCATATAACAAAGCAACACTTAGTCACATAAAGATTAGTGATGCACATATCCAATGTACATTATAGTATTCCTTTTTTGAAAAGGAAAATATATCAGATACTTCATGTCCAACATCAAAGCAAAATTTGCATGTTGAGAGAAAAATCTTCCTGTTTTGTATAGCTCTTTAACATTCATTGCTGCTACCATTTGCAATTTAATAAATATATTATAGCTTATCATATCTAATATCATTACTGAGATTGTAAAGCACAATTTGTCTTATCAAAATAAGCACATTTATACAATATTTCCTGCAAGTCAAAATAGGGACTTTTGGAAAGAATCTTCCTTTCTTGACAGAATCTAAATAATTTTTATAGTTTTATCTCAAACTATATTTTACAGTAAAAGTTGTTTACTATTACTGATACCTTGTAGACAGGAAGATCAGGATCTACAATTGTGTTCTAATTAATGAGAACAATTACTTTGAACTATTTCTTCAGAAAAGAGTAACTGTTTATCTATTCTAAGGCTTTGTTTGTTATATTCATAATTAATGTTATAACAATGCCAAGATATAAGACTGAAAAACTCTATTGTCTTATTTCAACTATATGAGGATATTTTTATAAAGATATGGTAATAAATGTACATGAATGTATCATTTTACAAGTGTCAAATAATCTTATTCATAATCTGTAATCTACATTGATGAATTTCAATGCAATGATAAAACCATCCAATGGAAATAATTTTTATTTTCTTCCACACTATGCATATATATGGAAGTTTTTAACGACCTTGGCTGACATAAACAGCCCTTGCATGGTACGTAACACTATGCATGTTATGTCAAACATCATAAAAATTATACTTGAAAGAAGGAATTTACATCTGACCAATGCATGTCAGTCATATAAATTTTTCAGAAGATCCTTTGATCTTTCTTTTTTAATATTTGATATCAACTAGTATGTTTTGATATATTGGCATCACATTTCTCATAATTTACAACATTATTATCATATTGTACTTATTCTTTTTCAAAAGCAAAGAGAGGGGGCCTCGGTGGCCGAGTGGTCTAAGTAGTTACTACTGTAATCACTAGCCAGTCAACACTGAGGTTGTGAGTTCGAACCCCGCTCGTGCGGGTGCACTCGACTCCAATCTTAAATGACTAGGATTGTCAGTTTTCCTATCGAAGGTCGGTGGTTTTCTCCGGGCACTCCGGCTTCCTCCACCAATAAAAACTGGCCGCCACGAAATAGCCCAAAAGCGGTGCTTAAAAGTGGCGTTAAAACACCAAAAATCAAAATCAAATCAAAAGCAAAGAACTTATGTTAACAATGAGCAATTCTCCTCTGCTTTTTTGCCAAGATAAAGATATAAAATCTTGCAGGATATTGTTTGTTTATCTTAATCATACAGAAGTAAAGACATGAGATTAACTTCATGTACAGAATTATGCAAAAAAAGTTTGCATTTTTAAAAACTGCATTGTTGCAGATTTTTTCAAACAGTAATAATTGTTTTACTATTATTTTCTACAGTATGTTTCTACCTAATCAATTGTTTGTTAGTGGCATGTTAAATGCTCAACAAGGAACTATTCATTAAATGCTAATGTTCCCCCTTCGACCTATTTCTGGTCATGTTTGCCGTGATATTCCACTGGCCTCTCAATATTCAGATATTAAATATCATTCACATAATATTATTTCTGTAAATGTTTCAACTGTAACACAGTTTTATTATCTCACTAAGAGCTTATTTTGAAGCCTTAAATGGCTTTGTATATTACAGATATACATATTCTTAATAGTTTCAACAATAGTGTAAGTTCATTCGGAACTGTTGTCACATTTATGACACACCAAGGACTTATAAAAGTCTCTAGGCTCATTAATTGCTTTAGACAAATAAGCTTATAAAAATTAGCTATTTGAACATTATTTGATATAACATATCTTTAGCAAAGGTTTTCAGATACCTTAGATTGGAAGTGGCACATAATGCCTTCCGTATTATCACTAACTTTGTCTATTTATAGTAACACACATACAGGTGTATATCGACAAGTAGTCTAGCATATTCCAATGCACTACATTACAGTTTCTTATATTGCAATAAGAAATGTATTTTAATCGCAACATTTTGTGATAATAAAATCTCAGATATATTTGCTATATTTTCTATAAATTGTACGTCACTACGTGGGTACATTATAGCAAGAATATACGAGTACACCTTCGTACATTTTGCACTTACCTTGAAAATCAAGAAAGATATTCTACTCATATACTTCTGTATAGAGATTCATTCGTGTTAAGATAACTACGATAACGTATCAATTTATTCAGACGAAAAATTGACAGAATTATTAAAAAGTGAACACGTTGTCCACCATTGATTACGTGATAAGCACTTGTGTGATTCACACTACAGTACACGTGTATTCTTAGAACAAGGTTTAGAAAATAGAACAACGATAAAATACGTTGTATTTAACGAACTTGGATATTAAGTTCTCAAGATAACTAATGTTTATAAAACATTTTTTACTGGAACAACGTTCTCAGTTTTACAAAATCTTAAAATTCTTGACGTCGTCACAGATTATAATAAAATGCTCCCAGGGCGCAGCTTGATACGACCGCAGAGGTCGAACCCTGAACAGTTGGGGCAAGTATGGACACAACATTCAAGCTTGATACAGCTCTGAATTTGGATTGTGATTAAATATTTGACACAGCATAGGTTTCTGACACAGAATGAATGTAGTCTAAGAACTTAAAAATTTTAAATTGGACATTCACCTATTATGGTCCAATATCCAAAATCTAAATACATGGTTACAGTCGGAAAGCAAGCCCTTAGAAACGGCCGTTGTTGCTACTTTCTTAAGACAACAATGGGACTGATATTAAAACCCGCCATTCTGAAATTGCGTTAATTTTGCGGAAAAAATAATTTGGCGCCAATTTGGAATTTGTTCTTTTTTCTGTTTCTTACTTGCCATTAGGGTCAGAAATAGATTTCTTTCGATTTTTCAAGAATGGTTCTTATTATCAAAGAAAATAATACTTAAACATGTTATAAATTGTCCGTCTTTTAAAAATGACGTAATGCCTATGATCGTCGTTTAAGAATTATGCGAAATTGTCTGTTATTTTTTTCTTCTTTTTTTTCCAGATAAACAAACAATATACAAACTATATAAACAATTAATAATGAGTATCTCAAAGTTAAAACAAAAATCAAGTCTAACGTTCTATCACCCCTTAGGAACCCCGTTTGAACTAAATTCCAAACAAAAGACATTTTTTGACATTGTAGTTTTTTTTTATCTTAAACATCATGTCAACTTGCATCTTTACACAATGTACACACATTTAGTGTGTTTGTTTGAAAAAGCAATGGCGAGTTCAGCTGTGAATATTTGACTGGATTAATTATTCTCTTTAAGTCAGTTAATTGTTTGACTTAACTAAAACAAGGTAAGGAAATCGTATACTGTCTTTACACAACCTTAACCAAAACTCATTCATTGTTTATAATATTATAAAAAAATATGGTAATGAAGTAATCCTGCAAAACTGCCAAAGGTAAATGAAAAAGTCTTGTCCTAAATATGAACTTAAAACAATCTCTTTCAGACTAGCATTTTAATCACACTTATTCAAAGCATGTCCATACTGACATGAAGTGTAACTAAGTCTTACTTATGACTTGTGATCTAAAACATAATATTGTTGACTTAGCACTCAGAATCTGCTCTGAAATACTTTTATATAAATATAAAATGCATAATTATTAAAAAAATTAAATAGAAGAAGAAAATATTAGACCCATTCTTTTTGTTCTTATCTATTTTCAAGTTCATGATTAGGACCATTTATTTATTGGTTTAGTGCTTTTTTATAATTTGAGTCCATTCATTAGAATCTGCATGGAATCAGTGAGACAAAATTTATTGTTATATTTAGTTTGTTCATACAAGGATTGCAAACTAATTTCCTTTTATTTCAAATAATGAAGAATTTACATTCAGAATACTTTCATTATGGTCTCGTTTAAGTTTAAATGAAAAAGGTAGGATCAGGTATCAGTAATGAAAAGGATTCCTGTATTTGATCATTTTAATCCTGTCTTGATCCATTTTTCATGAATATTTTGGCTAACCCTTGTATGATTAAAGTAGAAATTTATTTCTGTGTTGAAATAATTTGGTTACAGCAGTATAAATACTTACCAAAATATAAATATTAAATTAACTCTTGGAATAATAATATTATGACACATACTGACATAGCCTAGGGCCTATTTGAGTATTTCACTGAGTCTGATTTCTGAAAAGTGATAAAATGTGTTTCGCTAATTTTTTTGCACATGTCTTTAGTATCAAAATATATTCAATAAAATTATTTTAATAATATCCTCATGTAAATAACAGCATATGGTGCTTAATATAATAATAGTTTGATCATGAGAGTGTCAAACAAAGGGACGAACTCAGAATTACTATCGGCCCCGTCAGTCAGAAATATCGACACATCAGTGGCACATTTGCGTATTACAGCGTATTAAGTGGCACAAATTTGACATATCATAGTCAAAGTTATGTTACTTAACATAATTTAAATTCAGCATAGCTTTCGAGAAGTTAAGAAAGAAAATTACGATTTAAATTTCCAGTGACCGATTTTTTTGGTCAACACCTAGACTTTGAAGACACATTTTGAGAGAAAAAAATTAGTTTAATCCATAATTGAGTGGATCAATATATTTCTTATATACTCAAGAATGTTCACTTTAAAGCAAATTAGTTTTAATTCATGCAAAAAAATACAAATTCCAAAAAACGGTTTTCACTTTTTTTGGTAAAAAAATGCCCGTATATGGTAATCACATGACTTCCATTGTTGCTTTAAGAAATGGGGTCAAACTGGGGTCAGCTTTCCGACTAGTTAGATTCAGCATATCAAAGAACCCCAAGAGTTCAATTTTTGATGAAATCAAACAAAGTTTAATTTTGGACCCATTTGACCTCAATGTGGACAAAGTTGATAACGGGGCCCAAAAATCAAAAATCTAAATACACGGTTAGATTTGGCATATCAAAGAACCCCAATAATTCAATTTTTATACAACCGCAAAAAAATTTTGTGGTCGTATATTGGTATGACGTTGGCGTCGTCGTCCGAAGACGCATTGGTTTTCTCACTCTAACTTTAGTTTAAGTGAATGGATCTCTATGAAATTTAACCATAAGGTTTAATATCACAAAAGGAAGGTTGGGATTGATTTTGGGGTTATGGTACCAACAGTTAAGGAATTAGGGGCCAAAAGGGACCAAAAATAAGCATTTTATACGACCGCAAAAATTTTTGTGGTCGTATATTGGTATGACGTTGGCGGCGTCGTCGCCGTCGTCGTCGTCGTCGGCGTCGTCGTCGTCGTCCGAAGACGCATTGGTTTCGCACTCTAACTTTAGTTTAAGTGAATGGATCTCTATGAAATTTTACCATAAGGTTCAATATCACAAAAGGAAGGTTGGGATTGATTTTGGGGTTATGGTACCAATAGTTAAGGAATTAGGGGCCAAAAGGGGCCAAAATAAGCATTTTGTAACTTCCAGACATAACTTGTGTGTTAGTGTATGGATCTCTCTGACATTGTACCACAAGGTTCCATATCACAAAGGGAATGCTGGGATTGATTTTGGGGTAATTGCCTCAAAATTTTAGGAATTAGGGGCCAAAAGGGGCAAAAACAAGCATTTTCTAGTTTCATGACAATAACTTGTGTGTAAGTGTATGGATCTTTCTGAAATTGTACTACAAGGTTCCATATCACAAAGGGAAAGCTGGAATTGAGTTTGGGGTAATTGCCTGAAACGTTTAGGAATTAGGGGCCAAAAGGGGCCAAAAATAAGCATTTTCTAGTTTCAGACAATAACTTGTGTTCAAGTGTATGGATCTCTCTGAAATTGTACTGCAAGGTACCATACCTCAAAGGGAAGGCTTGGATTGAGTTTGGGGTGATGAATCATAAGGGGTTCAAAAATTTGGGGGTTCTTTTTTTCCTTTTTTTCTTTAAAATTTTCCATTTTAAGTTGGTTATTTCTGATTTATATTTAAAAGCAAATAATAATGATATGGCAGGAGATACACACCTAACAGGATGTGTAAATTATTATATAATAAGTATTGTGCAATAGCAAGAAATTTTCAATTGCACAGTATTGCTAATAGCAAGAAATCTTCAATTGCACAGTATTGCGCAATAGCAAGAAATATCAATACCACAATATTGCGCAATAGCAAGAAATTGTCAGTTGTACAGTATTTGCAATAGCAAGAAATATTCAATTGCACAGTATTGCGTAATTGCAAGAAATATTCAATTGCACAGTATTGTGTAAAAGAAGATACTTTGTATAAATTGCTTATTTCTTGACCAATTTCAATGGGGTTTTATTCTTGAACTCTTGGGGTTCTTTAATATGCTGAATCTAACTGTGTATTAGGTTTTTGGATTTTGGGCCCGTTTTAAATTGGTCCACATTGAGGTCCAAAGGGTCCAAAATTAAACTTTGTTTGATTTCATCAAAAATTGAATTATTGGGGTTCTTTGATATTCCAAATCTAACTGTGTATTTAGATTCTTAATTTTTGGTCCCATTTTCAAATTGGTCTACATTAAGGTCCAAAGGGTCCAAAATTAAACTTAGTTTGATTTTAACAAAAATTGAATTCTTAGGGTTCTTTGATATGCTGAATCTAAACATGTATTTAGATTTTTGATAATGGGTCCAGTTTTCAAGTTGGTCCAAATCGGGGTCCAAAATTAAACTTTGTTTGATTTCAACAAAAATTGAATATATGGGGTTCTTTGATATGCTGAATCTAACCATGTACTTAGATTTTTAATTTTGGGCCCGTTATCAACTTTGTCCACATTGAGGTCAAAAGGGTCCAAAATTAAACTTTGTTTGATTTCATCAAAATTGAATTATTGGGGTTCTTTGATATGCCGAATCTAACCGTGTATTTAAATTCTTAATTTTGGTCCCGTTTTCAAATTGGTCTACATTAAGGTCCAAAGGGTCCAAAATTAAACTTAGTTTGATTTCAACAAAATTGAATATATGGGGTTCTTTGATATGCTGAATCTAACCATGTATTTAGATTTTGATTTTTGGGCCCTGTTATCAACTTTGTCCACATTGAGGTCAAAAGGGTCCAAAATTAAACTTTGTTTGATTTCATCAAAATTGAACTCTTGGGGTTCTTTGATATGCTGAATCTAACCATGTATTTAGATTTTGGATATTGGACCATAATAGGTGAATGTCCAATTTAAAATTTTAAGTTCTTAGACCACATTCATTCTGTGTCAGAAACCTATGCTGTGTCAAATATTTAATCACAATCCAAATTGAGAGCTGTATCAAGCTTGAATGTTGTGTCCATACTTGCCCCAACTATTCAGGGTTCGACCTCTGCGGTCGTATCAAGCTGTGCCCTGCGGAGCATTTTATTGATGAAATCAAACAAAGTTTAATTTTAGACCCTTTGGACCTCAATGTGGACCAATTTAAAAACGGGGCCCAAAATCCAAAAACTTCATACAAGGTTAGATTCAGCATATTAAAGAACCCCAAGAATTCAAGAATAAAACCCCATTGAAATTGGTCAAGAAATAAGCAATTTATACAAAGTATCTTCTTTTGCACAATACTGTGCAATTGAATATTTCTTGTAATTGCGCAATACTGTGCAATTGAATATTTCTTGCTATTGTGCAATACTGTACAATTGACAATTTCTTGCTATTGCGCAATATTGTGCTATTGGATATTTCTTGATATTGCGCAATACTGTGCAATTGAAGATTTCTTGCTATTGCGCAATACTGTGCAATTGAAAATTTCTTGCTATTGCACAATACTTATTATATCATAATTTACACATCCTGTTTGGTGTGTATCTCCTGCCATATCATTATTATTTGCTTTTAAATATAAATCAAAAATAACCAACTTAAAATGGAAAATTTAAAGAAAAAAAAAAGGGGAAAAAAATCCCCACCCCCAAATTTTTTCATCCCCTTATGATTCATCACCCCAAACTCAATCCCAGCCTTCCTTTGAGGTATGGTACCTTGCAGTACAATTCAGAGAGATCCATACACTTGAACACAAGTTATTGTCTGGAAACTAGAAAATGCTTATTTTTGGCCCTTTTGGCCCCTAATTCCTAAACGATTCGGGCAATTACCCCAAACTCAATTCCAGCTTTCCTTTGTGATATGGAACCTTGTAGTACAATTTCAGAAAGATCCATACACTTACACACAAGTTATTGTCCTGAAACTAGAAAATGCTTATTTTTGCCCCTTTTTGGCCCCTAATTCTTAAAATTTTGAGGCAATTACCCCAAAATCAATCCCAGCCTTCCTTTGTGATATGGAACCTTGTGGTACAATGTCAGAGATCCATACACTTACACAAGTTATTGTCTGGAAGTTACAAAATGCTTATTTTGGCCCTTTTGGCCCCTAATTCCTTAACTGATGGTACCATAACCCCCAAAATCAATCCCAACCTTCCTTTTGTGGTATTGAACCTTATGGTAAAATTTCATAGAGATCCATTCACTTAAACTAAAGTTAGAGTGTGAAAACCAATGTGTCTTCGGACGACGACGCCAACATCATACCAATATACGACCACAAAATGTTTTTGCGGTCGTATAACGAGTAAGACACCTCGCTGCTCGAAAAATAATATGATTGGCACAGGTATTACCTGAGGTAATAGCCGCAGTATTTATAGCCAGGTAAAGCTACATCATACCCATAGGTCAAGGAATTTGACCTCTTTTAAATGAGATGCCTCGTTGTACATCGGGAAATGAATGTTATAGTTACATTCTCGAAGAGCCGAGGAGCGTAATTAGTAGAATTAGATAAGCAGTAAAATGGGAGTTTTTAAAGGAGCTCATTCTAACCACAAATGTTCCTTTAGTAAAAGGATTTAATTACCCCAATACAATTAAATGAATTTTTACAGCAACATAAAAGAATGGGTAAAAAATGTTTGATCCCTTTAAACCTGAAATTATTATTTAAAATTAGAACTTAAAAATTGGCTGTGATCATGCACAAAGACTTAACTTACTGTTACATGAAAAGAAATGATTTAGAAATTTGCTAAACCATCAATAACTAAAATGCAAGGTTGAAGAACTATAATAGGGTATTGGTGCACACTACTAATAATAAAACTGTACTACTACCAGTATGTTGCATGTTCTAATTTTCCATTTTGAGCCTCTTTCTGTAGACAGAGCTACATTTTGTAATTGGAATATATTGAAGGATATTGGAGACGACAAATAATACCAAGAATTTTGTTTACATTCATGGAATCTCAATGATAATAACTTTTACAATAGCTCATATTCACCTGTAGCTCAATAAAAACTCATTCACATTTGTGATTTATAGTCCAGGTCAAGGATTAGAAGTTCAGAGAGTATATGCTCTAGTTTTTCAGTTCAGTTATTTTAAAGCAATCTATCATACATAGTTTTAGCTAGCTAGTATTACCATGTGATTAAATGAGCTTTTTGAGCTTTCAGTAATTGGTAGCTATCTTTGATATGGTATTACAAGTATTTTTACCTGTGGTTTTGCCATCTATAATACTGTAATTGTAGAGTTTAATGATTTTTTTTAATTGAATTTTTTCTGTTCATCCTTCTATGTTCCTTTTGTTATTCTGCTGATTGTGATAAAAAGAGTAATAAGCAGGTGGTGTTTTGTATACTGTATATATGTTGTAAGGTTCCATGATTGGTACAAATACTTATTAGTACATATGTACTTTGTTTTAACTACAATGTACAAGCTCATTCCATTTAATGATTAAAATAGGGTTCTTACTTGGAAAATTGAAAAATAAAAGTTTATTGACCAACAAACATATGTAAATGCTCCCAAGAAACAAGTACATTTCCAAAATATTTTATTTTGTCAGAAGGATCTTTTTTTTACAAATTGTATGAACATAATTATGTTACATATCTTCATATTTAATCAGAACTAATATAGTAATTTTAGCCTGAATACATAATAAATGTTTGACCTTTAACCCAACATAAGTATATTTTTCAAATAAATTTCCCTTTTAAAAATATCAAAATTTCACAACAATGAAAGTTTAAAACAAAATAAAGGAAATGACACTAGCAGGTTTGTATTGTTTGTGTTAAAAGTTTTTTCGTGGAAAGAGTATTTAAGATTGTTATATGAATCATCATGAACAACTTTATAAAGTACATCAGCTGTTGTTGTTCATTAATCAGTGGTATGGATACAGGCTATGTATAAAGATTGGGAGGGTTTACCTTTTATAATTAATATTTGTCATATCATAATAATAAGTAAATATAGGTTGTATACATGTTTATCAAAAGATTTGTTGGTAATTGATATATTTATATAAATGGTATTTTTACCTGTCGTCACCAAAAGGACAAATCTTTATTTGCCAATGGATATTTTTTTTTAAAAATGTGTTCAAATTCCTGAAAAAGTACATAGCCATTTTAGACTAAGTGTAGTTCAGGTTAAGTCATAATATAGATATTTCTGAGTTCTCCATGTTCATTAACCTCAACATTGTCCATCTGCCACAACTTTAATTTCACATTTTTTCAATTTAAAACAAAAAAAAAAGGGGTTGTTTTTCTTATATGGGAATAGATCAAATCTATACCAAAAAAGGTAAAAATTGAAATGAAAACAAAATTGCTCACCTAATTCAAATTGAAAAATGATCAGAATAAGAATATAGGATTCCTGTGATAACTATAACCATAAGTAAAATAAATGATAGGATATTTAAGTTTGGTCGTATTTCTAAACAGTAATACAGTAATTTATGGAAGACTGACAGCAGGCATTGTAAACAACTTTTTGAAGTCGAATGAAAAATAGAGGTTTTTTTTCATAATACCTCAAAACTAAAGCTCAAGTAAATGATATGTAGGCTGTGAATAAATTTTCAATGTAAAAGTACATATAAAAAGAAAGAGTTGTGTCAAGGTCAGCAGGTGAAATAAAAAAACTCTTGAGGACAGTCAATAGATTATGGAAAATTGTATATATAACAAATTGGTTTGTAATTTATTTTTCAGAAGCAGACTGGGATCCAAATCAAGCCATTAGATTGTTTGATGAACTGGTCAGAGTTGGTAGAATCCGACCATACTATCCACCTACTCCTTCTAACAGCCAGCTAAGGCCAACACTTCGACCCATTCCCATAGAACATGTCAGGACTGGTATAGGACATGCAACAGCTAAATCTGGCCACATACAAGCACCAGCAACTGTTAGGCCAAGCAATATGGAAAAACCAGCAGTTGGAGCCTGGTCTAGTCAAGGTCCAGCAGGTCGACCACTCAGTCAACCAATAAAAGTTAATTCAGGTATACTTGTAGTTATATTTTGTGGTATGCTTTTTATGCCCTGACTATGGTGTAAGAAGGCATTATGTCTGTGTGTCCATCTGTCAGATTTTTAACCGGATTTTCGAAGGAAATATCGGTTATTGATTTGGGGATGTACGGCAGGCGGACAGGTGGCTGCCAAACAGTGTCTCTTCAATAACATGAAAACGCTGTGATGATTTTTTTTCAAATTTAGGTATGTTTTTCTTGTGACTAAATGCAGGTCTAGTTCAATTTTCATTATTTAAGTATATCCTTTTTGAGTTATCGCCATTTTTAATATCCAAAAGTGATATTTTTAAATAATTTTCTCTTGTTATCATATTATGACTAAACATAGTAAATGTCTTATCTCAAAATTAAAATTGAAGTGACAGATTTATTTGAAAATTTTCTACATGTATTTCCTAAGTGGTGATGATTATAAGCTATATTATTAGACATATTGAAGTTAATTACATTATTAATTATTATATATGTAATGTTAGAGTACTATGTTAAACCATAGTTCTGTTCAAAAGAGTAACTCTTCAGATTTGCAAGTATGATTTTCATTATTAATTAGATCTGGGAAATATTTTAGCAAATGATAATCATTGGAGTGACAGATTTATTTGAAAATTTTCTGTTTCCTGATAAGATCTGAAGGACTGTATATATAAAGTTTGAAATTTACTAGAAGGACTGTATAAATGAAGTTTGAAATTTACTGTTCATTATTAGACATTTTGTAGATAATTAAGTCTCCCTAAACCATATATATTCTTACCCCACCCCCCTTCAATTTGAGAATGTGCTTTTATCTTGTAAACGGTCGAGATCCCCACCCCTAAACCATATTTATTCTTGCATGGGACAATAAAACAAATCAAATGAAATATTGGGGGAGTCCCTGGGTTCACCCCCACCCCCGTTCTTTTTGAAAACTTGTAAACTGTCAAGATCCCCACCTGAAACCATATATATTCTTGTATGGAACAATAATAAAAATCAAATGAACTAAAAGGCGAGTCCCCTCGGGTCACCCCCACCCCTCCTGTTTGAGAACTTGTAAACGGTCGAGATCCCCACCCCTGAACCATATATATTCTTGTATGGGACAATAAAACAAATCAAATGAAATATAGGGGAAGTTCAGAGGGGTCACCCCCACCCCCCTTCTTTTTGAAAACTTGTAAACGGTCAAGATCCCCACCCCGAAACCATATATATTCTTGTATGGGACAATAAAACAAATCAAATGAAATGAAAGGTGAGTCCCCTGGGGTCATCCCCATCCCCTTCTGTTTAAGAACTTGTAAACGGTCGAGATCCCCACCCCTAAACCATATATATTCTTGTATTGGAAAATAAAACAAATCAAATCAAATATAGGGGAAGTCCATGAGGGTAACCCCCACCCCCTTCTTTTTGATAACTTGTAAACGGTCAAGATCCCCACCCCGAAACCTTAATATTCTTCTATGGGACTAACCTGAATAATATTCCACTGCTCTACGATGGCTACATTAAAGCCTGAAGGCCTAGTCAATGAAAAATTGTCAAAAAATCATTCCGAATTAACTTGGGATTTTCCTATCTCGACAACATTTAGCTATTAGCTGATTGGCTCTCTCTCACAGAGAGCACCAATCAAAATCCTGGATTCGTGACACGTTTTTAACGTATAAAGAGTTCAGGCCCTCACGAGAGGGAGAGCCAATCACGGGGAGAGACTGAATTATTCAGGTTAGCATGGGACAATAAAACAAATCAAATGAAATTTAGAGGAAGTCCCCTGGGGTAACGGTCGAGATCGCCACCCCTAAACAACCATATATATTCCTGTTCATCATTTCAAGAAGATTTGAATGACATACAGGGTCAATCCATAGGCGTCACTTATACATATCACAAACCAATTTGTACTGGACTTTGCCCAATGTCAGGAGACCATGGGAATGACGAATTATTATACCCCACGCAACGAGTTGCGGAGGGTATAATGTTTTTGACCCGTCCGTCCGTCCGTCAGTCCTGTTTCTTGTCATCGCAACTCCTCTCAAACCACACATTAGAATTTCACGAAACCTTTTTAGATAATAAGGACAAACTATGTAGTTGTGCATATCGACAGGAAATTACGATTCAATTCTTTTTCCAGGAGTTACGCCCCTTTGAACTTATTTACTTTAATGTACTACTGCAACAGTTTGTCATCGCAACTCCTCTCAAACCACACAACAGAATTTCATGAAACCTTTTCAGATAATAAGGACATACTACGTAGATGTGCATATCGACAGGAAATTACGATTCAATTTTTTTTCCAGGAGTTACGCCCCTTTGAACTTATTTGCCAAATATACTACTGCAACCTTTTGTCATCGCAACTCCTCTCAAACCACACAACAGAATTTCATGAAACCTTTTCAGATAATAAGGACATACTACGTAGATGTGCATATCGACAGGAAATTACGATTCAATTTTTTTCCAGGAGTTACGCCTTTGAACTTATTTGCCCAATATACTACTGCAACCTTTGTCATCGCAACTCCTCTCAAACCACACAACAGAATTTCATGAAACCTTTTCAGATAATAAGGACATACTACGTAGATGTGCATATCGACAGGAAATTACGATTCAATTTTTTCCAGGAGTTACGCCTTTGAACTTATTTGCCCAATATACTACTGCAACCTTTTGTCATCGCAACTCCTCTCAAACCACACAATAGAATTTCATGAAACCTTTTCAGATAATAAGGACATACTACGTAGATGTGCATATCAACAGGAAATTACGATTCAATTTTTTTCCAGGAGTTACGCCTTTGAACTTATTTGCTTCAATGTACTTCTGCAACAGTTTGTCATCGCAACTCCTCTGAAACCACACAACAGAATTTCATGCAACTGTGTAGATAATAAGGACATACTATGTAGATGTGCATATTGACAGGAAATTATGATTCAATTTTTTTTTCTGATTGATTTGTTTTTTTCTTACACTTATTTTATTTCTCCAATGACAATGTGGGGACGTGGGGTATGTGAGCGCGCTCACTAAGGTTCTTTCATTGGAGCTTTGTTTGGGAAACTTCGTAACAGCATCCTGTTACAACTATTTCTTGTTACTGATAAGTTTTATAGATTTTGAATAGACATTGTATTAATGATAAATAAGATTTTGGATTTTTTTCTTCTTTTCTTTGGTAAATTGTTTGAAGAATTTTGTGGGAAGTTTGTTTGTTATTCTGTAAAAACTAATTTTCTGAATGCTATATATTTTTTTTTAGAAGTCAACTCCTTTAAAAACTAAGCTTAAATTGTTTATTGATAATCATATATTTAGATTTCTGATTTTGGGCCCAGTTTTCAAGTTGGTCCAAATCCGGGTCCAAAATTAAACTGTGTTTGATTTCAACATAAATTGAACAAATATAGGGTTCTTTGAAATGCTTAATCTAAACCTGTATTTCTTTTCATTATTAATAAGATAATACCACATTGAGGTCCAAAGGGTCCTAAATTAAACCTTTGTTTAATTTCATCAAAAATTGAAATCTTTGGTTCTTTGATATGCTGATTCTAACAATGTTTGAATGTTAAATCATATCTAATTTTAGAGAACTTAGTCATTACTGGTTGTTGTTATTATATTGATTATAATTTGAAAAATTGCATCATATCTTATTGTAGAAAAATTTTTCTTTCAAATGCTGAATCTAAACCTGTATTTAAATATTAGATTTTTGGGCCCAGTTTTCAAGTTGGTCCAAATCAGGGTCCAAAATTAAACTTTGTTTGATTCAACAAAAATTGAATTTATGGGGTTCTTTGAAATGTTGAATCTAACCATGTATTGAGAGATTTTGGATTGTGGGCTCCTTTATCAAATTGGTCCACATTGAGGTCCAAAGGGTCCTAAATTAAACTTTTGTCTGATTTCATCAAAAATTGAATTCTTGGGTTTCTTTGATAGGCTGATTCTAGTATGTACTTAGATTTGGATATTGGACCATAATAGGTAAATGTCCAATTTCAAATATTTCAGTTCTTTGACCACATTCATTTTGTGTCACAAACCTATGCTGTGTCAAATATTCAATCACGATCCAAATTCAGAGCTGTTTTAAGCTTAAATGTAGTGTCCATACTTGCTCAACTGTTCAGGGTTAGACCTCTGCAGGAAAATCCGGTTTGCTGTCATTCTGACAGCCTCTTGTTTGGTTTTAAAATCAGGTTTTTGTAAAAGGAAGGTTACCATGAAGCTTAATTCACAACAACTTGAAACGTTTTACACGTGTTAGTTATGTGCTGAACTGTTTCAATTGTATGCATGCATGCCTAATAATGGTTTTGAACTTTTAATCCCTTTTTTTATTGTTCACTGAAATGTGATAGTTTGCAATCAATAAATTCTCTGGTTAAAGTTTTGTGTTAAGGTAGTTTATCATGAAGTTGTGGTTACATCAATTTGAAACTTAAAACATGTTCATTATATTATGTGAATTTTAAAATTATATGCCAAATTACAGATTTGACCCCCATTTCAAAGTTCACAAAGCATAAAAATGTGATAATATAAGGGATGCATGCTGACCTAGGGACACAATGACTTGTTATAGATGTCTTCATTGGTGGATCCAGGGGGTGTTCTGGGGGTTGGAACCCCTCTTTTTAACCAGATTTTTTTCGAAGGAAAAATGGGTGATTTGGGGATGTACGGCGGGCGTGTGGCTGCCAAACTGTGTCCGTTCATTAACATGAAAATGCTTTGGCGAAATTTTTTCAAATTTAGATATGATGTTTCCTGTGACAAAATGAAAGTCAAGTTCAATTTTCACGATGTTAGCTTTTCTCATTGTTGAGTTATAGCCTTTTCCCAAGAATTCAATTATTCTGTACAAAGGGCAATAACTCATTTTTTTAAAGATTTTTAAAAATCATTGTATTAATGATAAATGACATTTTGGATTTTTTAAAATTTTCTTTGGTAAATTGTTTGAAAACTTTTGTGGTAGGTTTGTTTGTTATTTTGTATAAACTAATTTCTGAATGCTATATGTATAATTTTTTTTGATGAAGTGAACTCCTTTAATTAGATAATAATCTATTTTTATTAAAGAATATATTTCATTACATTACATTGTGTAGATAAAGTTGTTGACATTTGATAGATAAGTTGCAGATCTATATTAATTTGTGACAAATGAAAGAAAAATATTTGGAACTATTAATTATATTTGATTATAATTTGAAAATAGATATACATTGTGTAACATAATATCTAATTTTAGAGAACTATGTTTGCTTTATTAGTTAAACCATGTTTCTGTTCAAAGGGAAATAATTCAAACTTATTCCATGAACGGGTAATTATAACATAAGTATATGGATTCTGTTCAATTAATTTAAGTCATTATTTGTCAAAATTTCTTTATAACAATTTTTTTTAAGTCGTGTGTTATGAAGGTAGATGTCACAGTTGTTATGTGGTATTTTAATTTTGTTGTGTGTGTTAATGTTTAATTTTTGCATGATCCTGTTTGGGGTTCAGATTTGCAAATATCATTTTCATTATTAATTAGATAATAATCTATTTTAAATATTCAATCACAATCCAAATTCAGAGCTGTTTTAATCTTAAATGTTGTGTCCATACTTGCTCTACTGTTCAGGGTTCAACCTCTGCAGGAAAATCAGGTTTTCTGTTACTCGACAGCCTCTTGTTTTGTTTTTTTTTTATTTGACGGGATGTATTATGGTATAAAAATGTCCATCTGTCCGTCTGTCCGTTGTAAACATGTCGCACCGTAACTTGAGAACAACTTATCCAAATTTCATGAAACTTAATATAGTTGTTTCTTATGATGGTCAAACAATCTGCATACTTTTTGGTGAAAATAATATTAAAACTTTTTGAGTTATTGGACTTTGTAACTAAAACAGGGGTGTGTTTTTTTCACATGTCACGCCATATCTCAAAAACTATTAATGATTATTGCTTAAAACTTTACTCACTTCTTAGATATATTAATCTAAAGATCTGTATACTTTTTGGTGATGATTCAAAATTTTATTTTAGAGTTTTTGAGTTTTTTTGTAGAAAAATGGGGGTTTTTCACATGTCGCACCGTATCTCAGAAACTATTTATGATTATTGCATAAAAGTTCATACACAAGACGACGGGCGTATCATGCGCTTGTGGCGCAGATGTTTATTTTAATTATGTGACATTTCATGGTGTTCTTGGGATTGGAACCCCCCTTTTCACCGTCTGGTCTTTGCACTGCAAAAGCACAAGTCTTATCTGCAAGAAGTGATTTTACTCAAATAGCAGACAAAATTGTATTTGAAACAGATCTGAAAATTTGTTCTGATTACCAGAACTCTGAACAGTTTTAATCCTTTAACAGTTTCCAGTAAATTAGGCATTTGTTCTTAACATATAGAATAGCTATTTAAACTGGATGGATTCAGCTTTGGTACTCTTAAATAGTAGAAGCTGTCAGGTTTACATAAATGTCAGGTTTACATCAATGTCAGGTTTACATCAATGTCAGGTTTACATGAATTAGATCAACAACTCAACTACCATACACAAAAGGTCTAAAGACATCTTAAGGTTAACATACTGTCTTCAGCAGTAGTTAAATGTATAGGATATAATGTGTCTAAATGTTTATTTTACACAATTTGACAGTTTAAGTCATTCATTCAGTGCTTTTACATGTTTTAATGCTTGCTTAAAAATTGTCTTAAGTGCTTGTCTTAGTAGGGTTTCGATATTTATATCCAGGTTATATAAATGCATTGAAAAACCTGTACTTTTTCAAGTTAAATTTGGATACTGATTTAGAATGTATAAAAATTATCAAAGCAACATTTTTGTATTTTTCTCAAGTTGTTAAATAGAAGTAATAACTTAATCATAAATGCATTATGGAACAAGTGTTAAGGTTTGACAGCCCATGAAAATGAAGCCTAATGTATTAGCATCCTTGAATTAACAGGCCTATATGAATATAATGCCTATACACCTTATCGCTATTGAGTCCATTTAGACAACTTCCTGTTTGGGTCAAGGATTGAAAATACAAAGGTCATCAGTAACGAGCAGAGGAAGGAAAATGATTAGAAAGCGGACAATTTGAAACTATGATAAATTATGATCCACTTTTTTAAAACCCAAATTAAAATCATAAAAAGGCTTTGTATGAGGTGTTTACAAGGTTTAAACATGTCTCTTTGAAAAGTTTTATGCATAATACATTGTTTAAACAGGGCCCCAGATAGCTTCAACTGGATGAAAAAGTTGTGTAATTTCAGAACTAATCCTGATTGGAGTTAAAATAGCAATAAGGTGTATTATTTGCAACTCAGATCAATTGAAACATTAAATGCACACAATTAGCTATATAATTCTAGATCTGAAGTAAATGTTAAAGAACCATATGGAAAATGGGGGAATTCGGAAAGACATATAAACTATAATATTCCTCAGTCTATTAGAACACTTGTTCAACAGTGTAATTGTAAAACATGTGTCAGTAATTGAAAAATAATATATTTGATAGAAATCATATTTGGCATTGGAAAACAATGAATTGTTTATAATTTGAGCATCAATTGATCTGCAATTTATCTTTGTGTTATTGATTTGATATTAAAAATACTTTTGATGTAAATAAGATAATAGAAGAAAGATCAATTCATCATTGCTATGTCGAATGATCTATTAATTATAAAGATACTTTTCAATTAATTGAATGTTTTAACAAATAAAGATTGTAGGTGGTAGTCAAAGTTCATTTTCTAATTCAGGTTTGTTTTTCAGTTCTGATGGCAAAAATTTTCATGATTTTAGAAAGTTTATCAGAAAATCAATTTCAAGTAGTTAATTATTTATTTAGGTAAACTGAGTAATTAATTGATGTAGTAATTCATGAATTGATAAAACTTTGCTAGATAGAGTTATCAAGGAAAATGGAAGAAATGTGATAAATTCTGATCAGTACAAAAAATAGGAAAGATAACTTAGTTTCATAAAACCATACATGTATCCTGTTCTTTTCAAGCATTTGTTTTGGCAAAATGATTTAAACACGTTTTACAATAGATAAAATATGTTATCTATTAAGTGATGAAAACAGATAAAATATATTTGCAGCTTTTATTTGCATCTGTTATTTGTTATGCTTGTACCACCAAATGGCCTTGAGCATATATCCATATATAGTGTATGGAATGATTGTACATGTAAGCTGATCATGTCTGTCTGGCAGGTATCATCTGACTCTGACCTTGTTTTCATGGTAAATTGATCAATGTTAATTTTCAGTATTTTGGTCCTTTTGATGGACACTATAAAAAAAGGTCAACTATAGTTTAGGAATATTTGTAAGTGTACATATCTGTCGGGCATATCATCTGTATTTAACCTCATTTTCATGGCTCATCCGTCAAGTTTATTTTTCCTGGTTAAATCTTTTTTAGATACTATAAGCAGTTACATGGTAGGTAAACTATATTTGGTGTTTGGAATGTTTGTAAGGTGTACATGTCTGTTTGACAGGTATCATCTGACATTGACCTCATTTTCATGGTTTATTGGTCAATATTAAGTTTTTGTCGTAAATGTCTGATTCTATTAGCTTAGCGATAGGTTAACTATTTTTAGTGTATGGAATGATTGAAAGATGTACATGTCCATCTGGCAGGGTTAATCTGACCTGGACCGAATTTACATGGATCATTGATAATGTTAAGTTTAGATGATAGTTGTAGTAAAACCTTTTATTTTATAGACTTTTAGCAAAAATCAATCATGAACAGTAAAGAAAGCAAGTCATTTCAGTGTGTGCACTCATTTTGTAGTTTTGCAGGATATTTTAAGATTGAGATATGGAGCTATGAAGGAGCTATCATTTGATTTTTAGGGGTTTCAGATATGTTGATGTACAGTTATTGGATTTTGATTGTCAAAAATTTATCATCGATTGTTTTATTTACATTGTCTTTTTTAAATATAACTCGCATCATACATTAAAGCATTAGTGCTTTCTAGCTGATATTTTTCATCTTGACAATAGATTTAAGCAGCATTTCAGTACAACTTAGATTTTTTGTGAACAATGCCACTGGTCTTTGCTATTATTCTTAGATATATAAATCTCCTCTTAATGTTTAATATAATATAATGTTTTAGGTAATGATAACAAAACAGTAGCTCCACGTCCTGCAAGTGAAAATCTGTCTAAACCAGCTCCTTCTAAGCCTGAACAAAATGCCATGGGACAGAATGTTTCACTAATCAATATCAGTGCCAACAGAACTAGTACTGGTAGTACAGATTCCGTCTTTTTACCAGCAACTCCTGCCAAGGGAAATAACTCTAGTCTGCAAGTACAGAAAAACAGTATGCCAATGAAATCACCTCCAGCTTGTAAGTTACATGTTAGAAAGATTTTTTTTTTATTGCAAATGGCTTATTTTAGATGTACTTATCAAATCAAATTTAACTGAAATTGCTGAAGACTCAAATTGCCACTAGCCATTTTATTAAGAAAAAGTTTTTAAAAAAATGGATATAATAAACCTTACTGCTAACAAGGGTTATTATTATACAATGAGTATACTAAATCATGCAAATATAGACTGTCAACATAATATGATAGATTCTGTTTGTATCATAAATGTCGACATGTTTGTTCAAACAAATTAATAATTTTTATGCCCCACCTAGGGGCATTATGTTTTTCGGTCTGTGCGTCTGTTCGTTCGTTTGTTCGTTTGTTCGTTCGTTCAGTCGTCCGTCCATCTGTCCCACTTCAGGTTAAAGTTTTTAGTCAAGATAGTTTTTGATGAAGTTGAAGTCCAATCAACTTGAAACTAATTCACATGTTCCCTATGATATGATCTTTCTAATTTTAATGCCAATTTGGAGTTTTTACCTCAATTTCATGGTCCACTGAACATAGAAAATGAAAGTGTGAGTGGGGCGTCCATGTACTATGGACACATTCTTGTTTTTTTCTAAGGTTGACAAATAGAGCTAAAGTTTTCTGATGCATCTATTTTACTCTTCCTCCTCTTCTTTATTGCATTGCCTGTTATGGTATGAATTCCTTAGATATAAAAAAGTTTTATTTATATGTTTTTGTTGACTATTCTCTTCAAGTTAAAGTGCCAATAAACAGGATTTTAGATGATAGGAAATAACAAAAATACTTAACTCTGAGGTAATAATGAAAATCTGTATATTCATATATACACTGACAACTTTTGGCTTAACCATTGTCAGATAGACAAATGATGATAGTTATTTCTTGGCATTGTCACATTTTACTTGAACAAGACCTTTGTTTGGATACAATGAGTTTCTTGAGCTTAATAAACTATGCACTGGAATTATTCCTACTTTTAAAATGTCATCATTTGAACTTATAAGAAATGTACAGAATAATCTTGTTTGAAATAGAATTCTTTGATTTTTTTGTAGCACCCAAAATTTTGAAGAGAGGAATATCAAAGATCATGGAAAATGAGACACTTGTTAAGCAGACACAAACCAAGCTTCTCCATGACATTGAAGAAGATAGTAAGGATCACCTGTACACCCAAACGTTTATGTTACCAGATCTAACAGTGTACACTGCTGACTTCAGGGCATTCCTTGAGAAAGAGTTGATAGAAACTTCCACCCTGGTGTCTTTAGAACAAGCAGGTAAATAGTAATAACAAGAGAGTTAAGGCAAGATGTATATAAGTGAAACCACTGACCATAATATAGAAAAAAGAGAACTGAATCTTATATTAATTGACTATGCCGAAAAAAAGAGAATAAAAAGTGAAAAATTTCAGGTGCAAGTCTACTAGTGCCTACATGTTGATCAAATGTATATACAGTTGAACCCGCATTGTGTTGAAAACTCTGATTTGTCAATGTATTTTGTCAATCCTGGTAAAATTCCTGTTGGTTCAATGCATTTTGTCAGTCCTGGTAAAATTCCTGTTGGTTCAATGTATTTTGTCAGTCCTGGTAAAAATCCTGTTGGTTCAATGTATTTTGTCAGTCCTGGTAAAATTCCTGTTGGTTTCAATGTATTTTGTCAGTCCTGGTAAAATTCCTGTTGGTTCAATGTATTTTGTCAGTCCTGGTAAAATTCCTGTTGGTTTCAATGTATTTTGTCAGTCCTGGTAAAATTCCTGTTGGTTCAATGTATTTTTAAATCATAAGGGTAAATGAAAATAACACTAAGTAATAATTGTACTTCCAAAGCACTTTTCTTGATTTATCTTCAACAGGAACTCTCAAACCCAAGTGTTTCACAATTTGTTTACTGCCGTTATTTATATTGACTTTTCTTTTCTTTGTAAAAAATAAGATGAGTTCTATTTTCTCTGTTGCTTTTTTTATCAAATAAATTTCATTTTTAAAGTATAGATTTGAATATATGAAAGATGTTTGGAATATAAAAAGCACCAGATTGAAAACGCAAGTTACAATATTAGGAAATTATAATGTAACTAACGACCTGGGGTTGTCTAGAATCTCAGGTAAGTCAAATAGTTATGTCATGTTTCCTTAACTTCGACATAACAAGGTTTGACTGAATAATGTACTTTTAAAAACTTTCAAGAAAAAAGATTAACTATATAAAAGCATGCAAACTATGGCTATACTAAATGTTCACTATTCTGATGTATAATAGTAAATTGATCTGAATTTAAAGTTTTTATGTATTGTTTTGTTTTCAGAACAAACCATTATGGTATATAAATCTTGTACTCTGACAATAATATTCAGAACAACAATAACTCAAATAATGTGTAAACTGTCAAAGATTTCAGATGTGTTGGGCAGGACAAGATAATTTAGTTCTTTAATAATTATGCAATTCTTAAAATTCAGCTGACACGTACTTTAATGAAAGATTTAGAAATGAAAGTAGGTAAACGCATGTTAATTTAGAAAAGGAAACTGTATTTATATTGAATGAAAGGAAATGAAATTAATGTTGAAGAAAGGAAACCATTTAAATAGTTGACCTATGATATATCAATAGTTCACATGTTTCTGTAACCATTTTATAACACTAGATATTAACAATACTACAGGACAATACAAAATAATAATCAGAAATTTAGAATGTATTTGGTAACAGACTTGGGTATTGGTTATTATATGATTTCAACATTTTGTCCATACCTGCACCCTTTATGATATCCATATTATAGAAACTTGCTTATATAGGACAGCTTGTTTCTAAGCTCTAACAGTTTAAAAAATGTGGTTAGTTTTAAAGATATTTTAAAAGTTTGATTGAAGCTGATGCTATTTTTGTCTATCCTTGATGGAGTCAAAGCAAAACTTAGGTTTGCTGTTTCTGGCGGCTGCAGCTCTGCTTCAAAAATGTATTAGTTTGTGACTAGGTCAGTTTATGGGGAACCACTAGTGGTAGGTCAATGATATTTGGTAAGCAGTTGTATTAGCATTGGCACATCTTATTTCCATGGAGATCATTTGGCTTGCTTCTTAAGTCATGGTCTATTCACTTTGAATGTTTTGCATAGTTTACATGTTAAAGTTTGTGATTAGATCAGTTTAAGAGGAACCACTAGTGTTAAAAGTCAATGATAGTATTAGCATTTGCAAGTCTTCTTTTCCATTGAGATTATTTGGCCCTACCCGTATCAAGGTTCATTGACTTTGAAACTTTTACATTGTTTACAAGTTAAAGTTTGTGTTTAGGTTAGTTTTTAAGGAAACCAGTTATAGTTAATAGTATTTGGTATGCAGTTTTATAAGCATTGGCATTTCTCATTTCCATGTAGATTATTTGGTCCTGCACCTTAAGTCATGGTTCATTGACTTTGAATGTTTTGCATAGTTTATATGTTTAAATATTGCTATTTGGATTCAATATTTGCATTATACTATCAAAATTACAAAATGTGGAGACATATCTCTGTTTCAACGGTTTATTTTTATTAGCAAACCTAGAAAATCTTCTCTGCATGCATTTTATACATGTATCTTTATAATGTTTATATTAGGATTCTCTGCTGTCTTAAACAGCTCTAATAGGTAAGTTGTGTCCCTTCTTGAAATAGCATTAAGACCAGTTACATTGATTAAAGGAATACATGGTTTTTGACCCATTGATAGATGGTTAATGTTCACCAGCAAATATTTCATGAATAATCACAATAGTAACATGTTATTGCTATATGAATATTTCCTGCTTTGTACTAGATCAACAGGCAAAGTCAGTTTTATCTCACACTAGATCACAAGGTAATAGTCAGGTTTATCTCACACTGGTAATGTGTAACAGTCAGTTTTCATCTCACTAGCTCACAGGTAACAGTCAGTTTTATCTCACACTAGCTCACAAGGTAATAGTCAGTTTTTTCTCACACTAGCTAACAAAGAAACAGTCAGTTTTATCTCACACTAGCCCACAAGGTAACAGTCAGTTTTATCTCACATTAGCCCACAAGGTAACAGTATGCAGGAGACATGTCACCCTACCCAAGTACATTATCCTGACCTCAGGCAGACTAGTCTTTTCTCTTAATCCTAAGTTCTGTGTATGATGGGGAGAACCAGCAAAAAACAGTTATAAAAGTTTTTCATTTAATCAAAAACAGGACTCCTGGCACATGAGATGAGTATGCCACTAGACCACATAGCAGTTGTGTTAATTTGAAAAAAATGGAATGTAGCAAAATGAGAATTGTTGTAAAGTTATATGCTACATGGGAGGGATTGAGGCAATAATGTACTATGTATTCGTTTATTTCCGTAGGTACTAATTTGTTGGATTGAGGAAATATTGTATTTTGGTGGTTATTTCGATTATGATTATGTGGTTTTGCCAAATTCAGCATATAAACTTATAAAATATTGGTACTTTGGTGAACATTTAAATTCGTGCTTAACCTTTATCAAAGAAATCCACAAAAATTGGTACCCCACAAATAATAATAAATGCTCAGTATTTTCTATTAAAAATAACTTGTAACTAAAAAAAAAAAAAAGAGAAAGTTGTAATTTGTAATATCTTTCTCTAAAAATAAAAGTTGAAATGTTTTGTACTATTCATGACATTTTGGAATAATCAACTAATACTAGTGTTGGTGTTTGGTTCATCGACATAAATGAATGGTTTCTCCAGTTACATATTTCTGAATACCACCACTTAGATCAAGTATACATTAACTGATTTAATACTATTGATCTAACAACTAATACCCTGTATAATCAGAAACTATAGAATTCTAATATTTCTGAGTCACTAACATTCAAAGAAGGCATTACTTTTATGTTTCTTAAGTAAGCTGTGATGTGTTCAAATTAATTTTGTCATTAATCTGTTTCTGAAGCTAATTTAAAAGATGTCAAATATGTCTTACTGTTTTCTTAGAAGATTTAGTTCTTATAGATCTTGAAAAAATGTTTCATTTAGTTAGTTGATAATGATTTTTAGATTTTTAATATTTTTGATTAAATGCAAAAACTGTGAGTTTCCTTAAGGATTAGGGATGCAGTATAATCAAGACATGAATAGTTGAGAAAAACATTTTATACCACAAAATTCAATATCTCTAAAAACAAAAAAATTGGTCATGAGCATTTCTGATAAAAGTTATCATAGAATCTAGAAACAAAAAGTTTTTGGAATTAACTTCTCAACATTTGTCATTTATTTTTTTCCTTGAAGTGTAAAAGTAATATATATATATGTTGTTTACAAGTTATCATTTTGTACAAATTATAATTCATCCAAAAAGTGCTTGTACAAATTACAATTTGTACAAAATTTGACTAGAATTCACTTGTAACTTGTTCAATAATCTATAATATGGATTTGGTTAAAAAAAAAAAGCATTGATACACACTATAGCATTTCTATATAATGACCACACAGTAAACCTTATTTACAAAATACAAATATAGTTTGAACATGTGAGAGAATTATGAAATCGGAAATTGCACAACAACTTTTGCTTTTTATACGACCGCAAAAAATTTTTTGCGTCATATAATGCTATGGTGTCGTTGTCCGAAGACACATTTGGTTTCTAGACAATAACTTTAGTTTTAGTGAATGGTTCTCTAAGAAATTTTACCAGAATGTTCAATACCACAAAAGGAAGGTTGGGATTGATTTTGGGGTTATGTTATCAACAGTTTAGGAATTAGGGGCCAAAAGGGGCCAAAAGAAGCATTTTGTAGTTTCCGGATAATAACTTATGTGTTAGTGTATAGATCTCTCCGAAATTGTACCACAAGGTTCCATATCACAAAGGGAAGGCTGGGATTGAGTTTGGGGTATTGCCCTAATGGTTCAGGAATTAAGGCAAAAGTGGCCAAAAACAAGCATTTTTCTAGTTTCCAGACAGTAACTTGTGTTTAAGTGTATTGATCTCTCTAAAATTATACAACAAAGTTCCATACCACAACGGGAAGGCTGGAATTAATTTGGGGGTAATTAATCCAAGGGAGGGGTTCAAAAAGTTTGGGGATTTTTTTTTCAAATTTTTGGGGTTCATATTTTTTCTTCAAAATTTTTGAAATTTCAAATGATTGCACAGTATTGCGCAATAGCAAGAAATCTTCAATTGCACAGTATTGCGCAATAGCAAGAAATCTTCAATCACACAGTATTGCACAATATTAAGAAATCTTCAATTGCACAGTAATGCACAATAGCACAGTATTGCGCAATAGCAAGAAATCTTCAAATACAGTCGAACCTCGTTGTGTCGAAGTCGAAGGGACCGGATTAAAGTATTCGACTCATCCGAGGTGCGACTCATCAGAGGTCGAGTTTGTTGTCATAAATTTGCAATTCATGAAATATGGTATGACAATTGCGTAAACTAGATACTTTGAACAGTGTGCCTTCACTCACTATAAATTATGAAATCACTCACGGAACAAAATAAGTTCTGAACGGTCTTTGATGATGTCATCTGCTTTACATTAAATTATCATGATTTTATCACAATTGTCTTAATTCTTTTATTCATTGTAATTAATGAGTTTTAATTCTAACGATTCATTTAATCTCGGCTTGGGTCATTTAAATTCGTTTCGTTTTATCTTATGTGAAATATGTCCAACACACTAACGTTCCGCTTGAATGATCAACAAAGGTGTTAATTACCGCCACCACAAACATGTCATTTTAACTGTTATACAAACAAGTGTTTTACACAGCTTTAATCTCTTTTGAAAATGATTAGGTTACATAAGAAATACATCCGATTTGAATTTTATCATTAGGTCTGCATCTTTCTAAATTCTTACTTTCGAACTTGAGACATCGGGTCAATTAACATTAATTTTATATCGACGTGACTATAAAATTTACTCGACTTAACCGAGTATTGAATCATTCGAGTTCGACTCATCAGAGTTAATTATGCATTGATCAAATGGGAATTTTACCTGGACCGAGAAATTACTTGACTCATCTGAGTTTTCGACACAACCAAGTTAGACACAACAAGGTTCGACTGTATACAGTATTGTGCAACAGCAAGAAATCTCAAATTGCACAGTATTGCGCAATATTAAAAATCTTCAATTGCACAGTATTGCACAATAGCAAGAAATCTTCAATTGCACAATAGCACAGTATTGTGCAATAGCACATAGCAAGAAATCTTCAACTGCATAATATTGCGCAGTAGCAAGAAATCTTCAATTATACAGTATTGCGCAATAGCAAGAAATCTTTAATTGGCCAGTATTGCGCAATAGCACAGTATTGCACAACAACACATTATTGTGCAATAGCAAGAAATCTTCAATTGCACAGTATTGCACAATAGCAAGAAATCTTAAATTGCACAGTATTGCACAATAACAATTTTTAAATTGGTCTACATTGAGGTCAAAAGGCTCCAAAATTAAACTTTGTTTAATTTCATCAAAAACTGAATTATTCCGGCTGTATGATATGCTGAATCTTATTGTGCATTTAGATTTTTTATTTTGGGCCCTGTTTTCCAATTAGTCCACATATTAAGGTTTGAAGGGTCTAAAATTAAACTTTATTTGATTTCAACTAAAATTAAATTTTTGGTGTTTTTTATATGCTGAATCTAACCATGTTGTTAGATTTTGGATATCAGACCATACTAGGTAAATTAAATGTCCCATTTCAATTTTTTAAGATCATTGACCACATTTATTTTGTGTCAGAAACCTATGTTATGTCAAAAATTTGATTACAATCCAAATTCAGACAGTATCAAGCTTGAATATTGTGTCCAAACTTGCCCCAACTGTTCAGGGTTCGACCTCTGCGGTTGTATCTGGCTGCGCTCAGCGAAGCAATTTATTACATTTAAACAAGGAATTATTTGAATCTGGATTAATTTTAAATTCTGGAAAATTGATAAGAAGTGTAAGTTGAAAACTAACCCAACTTTAGCGCATGGCTAAGGTTCAAGTTACTTTCACTGATATTTCAGAATGAACTAACTAACCTCCTAGCCATGCATGCATGGCTAACCCTCCTTAATTGGGTTTGTTTTTATCATACATTTCTTATCAATTTTCCAGAATTCAAAATTATTCCAGAGTGCACCCCCTTTTCATTTAAATGAAAGAAACCCCTGACTACCAGTTTTTAAAAGCTTTTCAACTGCTTCATGTAGCAAAGTTGAAGCTCATGAACCGTTCCTGGGAATAAACATGTGTCTTTAACAGCTTCAATTTGAATTCTAGACAAATATCCTATAAAAATTCCTACAGCTGTTCCAATGCGGTACAAAAAGTCCTTGGCGAACACATGATTGTGCTTTCATGTATTATTCTGTACTAGGTTCAGAATTTCTTGGACAAATTTATCAGTCTGATCAATAATGCTCGGCATGTTTAAATTGTATCATCAAATGGGTAAATGACCATAATAGTGTTCACAAACACTGGGGATATATATCTTTGACAACTTATTAAAACAATTGACCCCAAATAAAGAACAGTCCAAATGTGTTCAAGAAGAGTTGAATGCAAATTTTTTTTCCTTAAGCCAATTAAATGTATTACTGTTAAAAATATATAAAAGGCCATCTTTTGTATCATGTTAAATAATCATATATCCTTTGTACAAGTTATAAGTGAATTTTAGTCAAATTTTGTACAAATTACAATTTGTATAAGCGTTTTTTGGACAAATTATAATTTGTACAAAGTTAACATACAAATTATAATTTGTACAATTTTTTGTACAAAATGATAAATTGTACACAACATATATATATTTATCACTATTTTGTGTATTTTTCCTTTGATCTTTTTTGTGATCATTTTTCTTTTCATGCTACTCGTTTGAGATAAAAAATAATAGAAACTAAGGGCGCACGTGCCGTTGTCAATGTAAACATCAACGACCTCAAAGGCAAAATAGAGATAAACAGATTATCAATGGTCTTTCAAAACTCAAGCATGTTTCTTGCCCTTCAATTAGATTGTAGCTTGAGAAACACCCTCTGGTTTTAAAAACAATCGATAATCTATAATATATATGCATAAAAATAAAATACAAGCATGGTAATGGGTAAAATTGCATTAGTATTTTCAAGCTATAACATGACACAAATATAACAAAATTATTATATGTACTTTAAACATACCAGTAAATAAGTCTTGTATCTAGTATTTTTGTACTGACAAGATGTAACTTTTCGTTTTTCATTTGCTCTGTGTAATACTTTTGATTTTCAATAATTGGTTTCTATTATATGATGAGGAAACTTGGAATGCATATAAAGATTTTCTTCCTTTCCTTCGCTTATATCACTCCAAAATTTTCATATCTCAGCTTTGAGAATTAAGCAGAACTTATCAGCTATGTTGCAATGTCTGAGGAGAAGTTATCAACAACATCATCAAGTATATGGAGACGTTATCAAGCTCACTTTTGTCCAGCATATAACTGTTTAAGGGAGTGGGAAAAGATGAGAAATAGCATGCTGAATAGATTATCGGGTGTTCCGCGTATGGATATCGTAAAATATCAGCCGCTCGTCAGAATGTGAATCTTTCTTGCTCATTCGCTGTGTTCACTTGACAAAAAGGGTCACATTGTGGTTCAAGGTATAAATTTTACGATATCAAACAAGTAACACTTACAATTTACAACATGGCAGCTTTAGCTTTAAAGTTGAACTATTATAAGTTGAGAAATATCATAAATCAGAAGCTAATAAAAGGAGAATTTGTTTCTCTCAAATGTTTTTCATTCTTTGAATTACAAAAAAATGTGTCTTTGGATAGGACAACAATGGCTTTGTTCCCAACAAAGCTACAAATAAAATGACATCATTAGGAATCAGCCAATCACAGCAGCTGAAATAATGTTTTATTGTGTGAGACAGTATAAGTTGCATCTGGTTTAAATTATTTTTTACTGAGTAGTGTATAAAGAGCTAATGAATTGGAAAAATATGGGAGGTTGTTATCTTTCAATATTCAGAAAAATATTAGGAATAGATCATTCTGTATGCTTAGCTATTGATTCTAATTACAGGAAGATTAAATTGGTGGGCAGACATGGGAATTTGTCAAAGGTTGATACCCATGGCAACCACTGGGGATGGAAACTGTCTACTGCATGCAGCTTCTCTTGGTAATTTTAAGAATTATATATAAACTAAGACTTTATATTCATGTTATTGTATGTCCCAAAAAGGTAGTGTTCTTCTGATTAGATTTTTAATAACATCCTTTCACAATTCAAGCTTTTAAGAATATTTTGAATCCTTTCAAACAACTTCCAGCATGCAGATACACAACTCATGTAAATGATATTTAAGATTATAGTTTCATAAATGACCTGATGAATGATTTAGATGAAGTGGAAATAAAAATTCCTTTTCTAGTCTTATTTGGAATGATAAAAAGCTAGCTATAGGTATTATAACTTTGGTAGCAAAATGGTCATTGACTTTGGAATTCAATACTATCCAATAAGGTGTTTTGTGGAAGAAGTATTTAAATAGATCACAGATATTTGATATATAGATGCATTAAGCATCCATGCATTGCAATTTAATTCCCTGTCCCCATCAGCCATGTTTCCGTGATATTGGTTTAAAAGATATCTTAGATATTTTCTGAATTTATTAATTTATAGCAATGTTGGGTATCCATGACAGACAGTTAATGTTGAGGAAAGCTTTGTATGACTCCCTCACATGTAAACCATATTGTACAGCACTTAAAAGAAGATGGAGATGGCATCAGACACAACTAAATTTACAGGTATGTAATGGATTTGGCTCAGATTTTTGTAATCACCGATATTGGCTGGGAATTGTTTAAAGTGTATTCAATATTGGTGGTGTGTCAAAATCAAAAAAGCATTTTACTTGCATTTAATTGTTAATTTCCAGAGCACCTGAGATCACCCCAGATTTTGGTAAAGTTCATGTTGCTCAGCCTTTAGATCTATATATAGTGTTTTATAGACTGTTGTTTGTCCAATATACACACATATATATATATATATATATATATATATGTATGCTATATAGGTAAATGTTTATATATATATATATATACACAAGTCTAAATTGAAAACAACGTTCAAACCTATGATTGCGTTGGATAAAAACCGCAATTTTTGTATGTGTGCATGCAAAACAAATTTCTTGGTAGAGGGGTCTAAATACAGCACAAACAACATTTTCCAAAAGACAAAAAAAGTGAAAATGTATATTTAAACAAAACGCATTTGACTAGTAGGTCAAACAACTGATGTTCTTAAACCCTGCTGACTGCCATGGCAATTGCCAAATAAACTGATCACCAGATGTAACAAAATGGATCCTAATTATAGTTTATTAATTTAATACTAAACAGAAAACAATATACTTGCGGAATATATATATTGTTGGATTAAAATATATTTTAATTCAGTAACTGTATCAGTTTATTTTCACATGCTGATCCACGCCTAAATAGATTGGATGTTGATTGTTGCTGTTTTTAGACGTTTTATATATTGTTGGATATATAGAATGTTTATTTACTTTTATTTCAAGAATTTCGTGGTAGATATATTTTCATGAAAACATATACATGCCAATACAAATGCAGCTTGCATGCATATAAAAATCATTGAACAAATATCAATGGAATATACAACTGTGATTGCTTTTTACCTAACATACATTGTTACCTCAATAGAACTGTGAAACTGTTAAAACAACACCAGTGATCCATACTGGAAACCAATAAAGGATAAAAGGACAAAAGCTAGCAAATTATGACAGAAGCCGAATATGACAGTTTTATTGTGTAACTTACAACTTAATCAGATATTAACCTCTATCGAACAGATGTTTATTTTGATAATGGAACAATCTTTGTTTATTTTGTTTCATATTTTTAAACAAATAAAAACGTAATTAAAAACCAATTGTTCAGAGAACAATTGAAGGTCTTTCCACCCATAGAGATCTATTTTGATATAAAAAATATTAAAATTAGGTTTAAAATGTCATTTCTAGCATCATGATAGCTTATTGTACGCTGATTCCAAAAAAATATGGTTTCTATACATTTTTTTTTAAATAAGGGAGATAATTTGTTACTTCCGGTTTGAAAAATGTTACTTCCGATATAATTTGAATGTTTACTTGACACTGATTCCAAAAATATATGGTTCTATATACTTTTATATTGAATAAGTACAAAAAATAGCTACTTCCGGTTTACACAAGGTCACTTCCGGTTGGATTTTTCAAATGGCTTGCAACCTAATGCAAAAAGTCCCATGGCTTTATCATGTATACATATGAGGTAAAAGCAAAGGTCAAAATCTAGAACGTCAAATTTACCTATGATCTTGAGCTCAATTTCAAGGTCATAAACCAAGGACCTCAAATCAAAAGACCCTAGGTCTTAGTTATATATGGTTAATGAGTTATATCACCATACACATATTTTTAAATACAAGAGGGGAGAAAACTCTAATTTAATGTTAGCGCACCCTTTAAACCAAAATGTATGTGTTACGACATTTCGCAACTAAAAATTTAGTAATAATATGTTGTCGATATCTTATACGATTTTGAAAAGAAGTGAAAATAAGCCAAAATCAAAATTTAGAATATGACCTTGACCTAATTTTCTTTTTTTTTTGGACCAAGGACCTCAAATCAAAAGACCCTTGGTCTCTATCACTTATGGTTTACCAGTTAGAAATGCATATCACTTATATCAAATGCATAAGGGCAAATAACTCTCATATGGAGTCTCTGGAACACTTCGGTGAAAACCAAACTCATCATCCTGAAGATATAGGGAGCAATTTAGTAAAATAAATTTGTCGTAATCTTTTACGGTTGCGAAGGAGTAGTGGCCACAAGAAAAACAGTGTTTGGCGAGATAACTCTTACAACGTAAAGTATTCAGTTAAGCGGTTGTCAGTTTTAAAAGCGTTTAAACTGTACGATATCATATACCAAATATCTAAGCCACATCTTGTGAAACAACAAAACTACGCAAGAAAGAAAAAATGATAATAATCAGAACAAAATCAAAAGGTCTTTCCACAGAAAGGTGGAAAGACCTAATTAATGAACATTTGAATATTTTATAAGTCTGTTAATTATGTTTTGATATTTAGGAAAAACAGTGAAATTAAGTACATGCAAATTCTTTGGCAATACCAAATTCATGAAAATAAGTACAAGCGAAAAAAAGTACAGATACAGTAATTCCTTTGTACTCACTACAAAACAGGTATAAAGCTTGTGCAAATCAATATATATATTTTCCTACAATGTGCATATATTGTGTGTTTTTAAGGTTTAAATAATAAATCTTTTCAACATTTTCTATCTAACAGTATGGTTTAGTATTTTCTGAAGAAGAATGGCAAAAAGAATGGAATAGTGTGTTAAAGTTAGCATCATCAACCCCAAGATCATTTCCTTGGAATAACCGTAGGAATAGCAGCTGCTGTGACAGCCCTGTAACCAATAGGTAAGACCTGAACAGAATAAAGATTCCAATACAGATAAAAAGGTTCAATATATTCACTTGTGTACACACAAAAAAATGACATTAAATCAAACAACAGTCTACAAACAAACCAACCCAGTTGGAATTACTGTAAAAACTTGGGTTTTTCTAGGTAATTAGATATAAGAAGATGTGGTATGAGTGCCAATGAGACAACTCTCCATCCAAGTCAAAATTTATAGAAGTAAACCATTATAGGTCAAGGTACGGTCTTCAACACGGAGCCTAGGCTCACACCGAACAGTAAGCTATAAAGGGCCCCAAAATTACTAGTGTAAAACCATTCAAACGGGAAAACCAACGGTCTAATCTATATAAAAACGAAACGAGAAACACTTATGAACCACATCAACAAACGACAACTACTGAACATCAGATTCCTGACTTAGGACAGGTGCAAACAAATGCAGCGGGTTTAAACGTTTTAATGGTACCAAACCTTCACCCTTTTTCTGAAACAATAGTGTAACATCACAACATAGAAAGACACACTATAAAATATCAACTGAAATAGCTTAACTCAATCAAAGGACATATTAACACCATTGAACATACACTGAACAAATAAATTTGACCTATGATACAATGTAAATTCAAAATAAATAAACTAAGGAAGAATAATAAAAGTAACATGTTATATCGGTATGAAATGTTAAACAATTTAAGAAAAACATTATGCTCGAACAAAAATATCAGCCATTTGAAATAACTTTAAACACAGGTAAATGAAAATAATTTTGTTGTTAGGTATTCATGTACAGTTACAATAGAGAAAGGAAATATTTTAACAAAATAAATAATTTTGATGTTTATAGTAGGAAGTGGAAATTTATATTAGTACTAAACACTTATCAAAGCTGGTAGATAGACCAGATATAACCCTGAATAACATTAAATAACAAAAAAGCATTACAATTAGTATTAACAGGTCAAATAAACAAGAAAGTACGATTTGAGAGTACTGCAGTTACTGACAGCTAGGTAAAAGCCAAAACAATTAATAATAAAAATCATGCATCAGAGACTAAAATCAACTAAAACACATCCCAGGGATTTAGTATTTTAACGTCATGGACAGTCAAAGAAGACATGACTTGTGCAATGCCAAAATAAATGTATCGACAGACAGTAGGATAGTTAGTTTAACCTCTTTATAGATCAAAATGAACGTGGGTGTGTCTTTAAACATCCAGTTTGAAAAGAATACAAATTTAGTTATATTTTAATTTGCTGATGACAAAATCGATATTAGTGCCAATGTAAACTATATTAAAAGATCTAATTACAACATTGGTAAGATAACCTGAACTAATAAGTTTATTTAAAGGTTCGATGAGTTTACACGGATCACATAGTGATTTCCGCGCTTTAAGTACAATATTACCGTAAAATTTAGGATGTGAAATACCGTTTTAATCAGTTTTCTACAGGTACAGCCAAATTTACTAATCAAATCTTTGTATCTATGAAAGAACTTAATACTTGGTGATATGAAATACTGGCCTGAATATGTAAGAGGATTCAGTGCAATACTTAAAAGATAAATAAGAAGACACAATTTAGAAGTTCACTTGTTTGGGATTCCTATTATAATGTACTAATTTGAGAAAGTATTGGTCCAATATCTCTTAAGACATACATCAACGTACATGGACTTATATGAACAGTTTTCAGGATAAGATTTGTAGATAGTCTTCCAAAAAATTTATTTAATTGCCATTCTGTCTGAATTTGTGAAACGGTAGATATGAAGTAAAATTTTTGTTTTTCAGCAATTCGGGTGATGATGTAGACCCAGTTGTTTATGAAAGTTTAGAGGAATTCCATGTTTTTGTCCTGGCTCATGTTTTACAGCGTGCCATAATTATTGTAGCAGATACCATGCTGAAGGATACTCATGGTGACGCTTTAGCACCAATACCTTTTGGAGGGATTTATCTCCCCTTAGAATGTAATCCAGCCACGTGTTATAGGTCACCATTATTGTTGACATATGATGCTGCACATTTTTCTGCTCTTGTTCCCATGGAAAAAGAGAAATCTCAGAAAGATAAGCCTAGTCTTCCATGTAAGTATAGAATACTCTCAAAACAAACATTAAAACAAAGGTAGAAATGGATTTTTTTTACTTTCATATAACTAGGAAACAACCTTCTTCTTTTTAACACTCTCCCTTGCAAAAAGAAACAAATCCAGTGATATATTGCTATTATATATTTGCAATATATTTATCAGACTAATAAGTTTTACTACAAATAATGACTTATGTATTTGAAAATAAAAGAAGTTGCTAAGAGGAACTGTTTCCAAATGATCATACTTCCTAATTTTTATACTTTCACTCAAAAGGACAAAAGGACACTCAAAAGGACAAAAGGACACTCAAAGGAGTGGTTTAACTGATTGATCTTTGCATCAGTCTGTTTGCAGCACATTTCTGTTGCAATTTTGTCAGCATTTACAAGTTGAAGCTTCTTGACCTACTGCATCAAGTGAATCTGGTATT
This sequence comes from Mytilus coruscus, assembly GCA_017311375.1. NCBI lineage: Eukaryota > Metazoa > Mollusca > Bivalvia > Mytilida > Mytilidae > Mytilus > Mytilus coruscus. Next base: position 82,934,488 of record CM029601.1, read on the forward strand.
TCAATAATGTATGACAGGTTATGTCCTTTGATTTTCTACTTCTTGTTTGCGGAAAATGTATATCTTTAAAATGTCATGCATATGTATGAAATGTTGATACATTTTTCTCAGCAACTAATAGTCAAAGCTTCTTGATATATTGCACTAAGCTTCATCTAATTATGGCATACCAGGTGACACGTTTTCAATTTCTTCATTCTCCTGATTTCTTTTTTACTTTAATTATTTCTTTGAAATGGCTTCATGTCTTGTCTGCCAGTTGTCAGTGATGACTTGTTGAAGTGTGGAAGCGTTTTGGGATCTGTCAGACACCTAATTTCTTTTCTCCATGACTTTGAAATTCAAAGAAGGATATGCTTATGACGTGTAACTTTTGTTGTTATTTAGAAGTCATTTACATATACACAGTTGTGTAACTGTTCACATGTTGGTAACTCAGAATTGCATCCAAAACTTTTTAAATACTTTTAAATAAATAAATTATTTGATTATCCAAAAGTTAGCCTTAATTATTTATTTGTTTAATTTAATAAAAAGTACAGGTATAAAAGAAAAATATTTTGAAATAGAAGGAAAATACGATCTATGTTTTATTAACATAATGACGCACAGAAATTATGGTACAGGACATTTTAGCACAGACAATAAAGCCCATTTTAGCATCGGATTTATTTGTTCACCTGTATTTTCAAAAGCCTAGTTTAGAGAAACTTACCTGGTTGAAAAATACTGGCTTAATCTGTATAAGTCCTTTGCATTTACATTTTGGTTAAACATGGAGATAAATGTTCTTGAAACAAACAGGAAATAAACGTGCAAAATGTGATGGTTTTTCTATGTATTATATTCAAATTACAAACAATAACATATGGGCTATTTAAAAAAAATGATGCCAAAGTGTGACAACATGGTAAAAATTAAGTCATTGCAAATCTATTTCATGTCATTCTATTTTAATCCAGAGACATTGAAGTTTACAAAACTACCACTGGTTAATGGAAAAAATCAAAACAAAAATTTAACATTTTACTCATAAGAATTCATCAACTTTTCAAAGGAAACAGCAACATACTATTATCAACTTACAAGCATAAATAAGTAAAATATATCAATGTAATTTTTCTGTTTGTTGAATTAAAGGTAATAGTTGATTTTCCTGCCATTTTTCTCTTATATACAGGAATTTTTTTAATATGTAAATTTCACCAATTTTCAGTGTATTCTTTAATATCTAATAACAAATGTTTTATACGACCGCAAAAATTTTTGTGGTCGATATTGGTATGACGTTGGCGTTGTCGTCGTCGTCGTCCGAAGACACATTGGTTTCGCACTCTAACTTTAGTTTAAGTGAATGGATCTCTAGAAAATTTTACCATAAGGTTCAATACCACAAAAGGAAGGTTGGGATTGATTTTGGGGGTTATGGTACCAACAGTTAAGGAATTAGGGGCCAAAAAGGGGCCAAAAATAAGCATTTTGTAACTTCCAGACAATAACTTGTGTGTAAGTGTATGGATCTCTCTGACATTGTACCACAAGGTTCCATATCACAAAGGGAATGCTGGGATTGATTTTGGGGTAATTGCCTCAAAATTTTAGGAATTAGGGGCCAAAAAGGGCAAAAATAAGCATTTTCTAGTTTCAGGACAATAACTTGTGTGTAAGTGTATGGATCTTTCTGAAATTGTACTACAAGGTTCCATATCACAAAGGAAAGCTGGAATTGAGTTTGGGGTAATTGCCTAAACGTTTAGGAATTAGGGGCCAAAAGGGCTAAAATAAGCATTTTCTAGTTTCCAGACAATAACTTGTGTTCAAGTGTATGGATCTCTGAAATTGTACTGCAAGGTACCATACCTCATTGAAGGCTGGGATTGAGTTTGGGGTGATGAATCATAAGGGGTTCAAAAATTGGGGAATTTTTTTCCTTTTTTCCTTTTTTCCTTTTTTTTCTTTAAAATTTTCCATTTTAAGTTGGTTATTTCTGATTTATATTTAAAAGCAAATAATAATGATATGGCAGGAGATACACACCAAACAGGATGTGTAAATTATTATATAAATAAGTATTGTGCAATAGCAAGAAATTTTCAATTGCACAGTATTGCGCAATAGCAAGAAATCTTTAATTGCACAGTATTGCGCAATAGCAAGAAATATCCAATAGCACAATATTGCACAATAGCAAGAAATATTCAATTGCACAGTATTGCGCAATAGCAAGAAATATTCAATTGCACAGTATTGTGCAAAAGAAGATACTTTGTATAAATTGCTTATTTCTTGACCAATTTCAATGGGTTTTATTCTTGAATTCTTGGGGTTCTTTAATATGCTGAATCTAACCGTGTATTAAGTTTTTGGATTTTGGGCCCTGTTTTTAAATTGGTCCACATTGAGGTCCAAAGGGTCCAAAATTAAACTTAGTTTGATTTTAACAAAAATTGAATTCTTAGGGTTCTTTGATATGCTGAATCTAAACATGTATTTAGATTTTGATTATGGGCCCAGTTTTCAAGTTGGTCCAAATTGGGGTCCAAAATTAAACTTTGTTTGATTTCAACAAAATTGAATATATGGGGTTCTTTGATATGCCGAATCTAACCGTGTATTTAGATTCTTAATTTTTGGTCCCATTTTCAAATTGGTCTACATTAAGGTCCAAAGGGTCCAAAATTAAACTTAGTTTGATTTTAACAAAAATTGAATTCTTAGGGTTCTTTGATATGCTGAATCTAAACATGTATTTAGATTTTTGATTATGGGCCCAGTTTTCAAGTTGGTCCAAATCGGGTCCAAAATTAAACTTTGTTTGATTTCAACAAAATTGAATATATGGGGTTCTTTGATATGCTGAATCTAACCATGTATTTAGATTCTTAATTTTTGGTCCCGTTTTCAAATTGGTCTACATTAAGGTCCAAAGGGTCCAAAATTAAAACTTAAGTTTGATTTCAACAAAAATTGAATTCTTAGGGTTCTTTGATATGCTGAATCTAAACATGTATTTAGATTTTGATTATGGGCCCAGTTTTCAAGTTGGTCCAAATCGGGTCCAAAATTAAACTTTGTTTGATTTCAACAAAATTGAATATATGGGGTTCTTTGATATGCTGAATCTAACCATGTATTTAGATTTTAGATTTTTGGGCCCGTTATCAACTTTGTCCACATTGAGGTCAAAAGGGTCCAAAATTAAACTTTGTTTGATTTCATCAAAATTGAACTCTTAGGGTTCTTTGATATGCTGAATCTAACAATGTATTTAGATTTTGGATATTGGACCATAATAGGTGAATGTCCAATTTAAAATTTTAAGTTCTTAGACCACATTCATTCTGTGTCAGAAACCTATGCTGTGTCAAATATTTAATCACAATCCAAATTCAGAGCTGTATCAAGCTTGAATGTTGTGTCCATACTTGCCCCAATTGTTCAGGGTTCGACCTCTGCGGTCGTATCAAGCTGCGCCCTGGAGCATTTTATTATATCTCTTTTCAAAAGCTTAAACTTTATATAAAAATTATAAGAAATCAAATATATATGATCTCATTACATCCTCTGAAAATTTTGCACCAATTGCTTCAGTCAATTCTAAGCTTTCTTCATTTAAAAAATACATACATATGTTTTTGATCCTTTTGTTACACTCCTGACATATTTTATCAGTAACTATAAGACTGTTTTAAAATGGAATGTATAGAAAATCAGTAGTGATACTTATTTTACATTTACGATCTCACAAAAGATAAACCTTTTAGACACTTGATTGGACTTTTTAAATTTCTGAACAAAGAGCTAACTTTTAACATGTTTAATGTGAATTGCACTTTAATCTTTTAAGAATCTTAGGTAAAAGTGTCCAGAAAATCAATTTGCAAGAGAGATTGACTACTCTCTGATTTACTCTTTACATTGTAAAGATGTTACAATCATTGTAATCAGGAATTATGTTGAATTTTGCTTTAGATATGCTTCATCAGAAACTTGTCAGGAGTGTAACAAATGTTACACTCTGACCAGAATTCATTGCTACCATATTTTAAACTAAAACTGACATGAAATCATGTTGGAGTCTTTATATTAAACATATCATTTTAGTGCACATTAAGAAAGGGTTTTAAAATTTTATATATTTCTTACATATTTACAAATTTTTCAAATGGTCTGTATAAAAAAAAATACTTTCCTTTACGCCTTGGTCAGTCTCTTGTTTGATACTATTTATATGCTATTTTTATGTCAGATAATGTATTATGATAAGTTAGTTTTTACTTCCAAAGATAGTAGCAGTATGTGCTCTGTATACAAAATACTGTCCATAATTGTACCCAAAAATGTCAGGAGTGTAACGCTTTTAGTGTGACATTTATGTTATTTTTTATAGAAACAATGTTGTTATTGTTAGGTTTTTTTCTTGAATTTGAGTGTGAACACCACCTGTTGCAGATCATCAGTAACAAGCATGCCATTATCATGGCCTTCATTGCTTTTGTATGCTCAATACTTGTACGTCAGAAGTGTAACAAATTCAAACTAGCTAGTTCAATCGCAATTTAAGTTAAAAAATTTCAAAAGTAATAATGTAGACTTGTCTTCTGTGTTAAGCTGAGGTGCAGTAATGTCATTTTTTAATAATTATTAGCTTGTTTTCTTCCCAATAACTTGCCTTTGCTTATAAGATTGAAAAAGGCTTTTTGTGTTACACTCCTGACATAGAAGTATTGAGCATACAAAGGCAATGAAGGCCACAATAATGGCATGTTTGTTACTGATGATCTGCAACTAGTGGTGCTCACTGAAATTCAAGAAAAAGAAAACTATAACAACATTGTTTCTAAAAAATAACATCTAAACTCAATTGTTACACTCCTGACAAACTTGTGTAGTCTTCTTATTGTAATCATAGTATTCCAGTAGTAGAACTTCAGGGTCATCTGGATGCACCTGTGCCAAGCTATGATACTAAACAACAAATACAAAACATGCAAGATGTGCATGAACATGTTATTTCACCTACAAAGACATTTTCTGGCAACTAATTGACTTTTACTAACATTTTATTTTTGCACACACTTATTTGACATACATTATGCTGTTCATAAAAATGTAAATAGATGGAAGAATTGAACAAAATATCATAGTCAAGGTATAATAGTTGGATGAGAGATATTGTTTGGTATTGTATCTGCTGTTATGTATTTTATATCATCAATGAATACACATGCTTTTTGTGAATGTCACACTAAAAGCGTTACACTCCTGACATTTTAAGTTGCATTTTGGACATTATTTTTATACAGAGCACATACTGCTATGATCTTTGGTAGTAAGAACTAACTTATCATAATACATTATCTGACCTAAAACATCACATATATAATATCAAACAAGAGACTGACAAAGGTTTAAAGGAAAGGCATCATTTTTTTAAATAGCCCATATAATAAAATAAGAAGTATCGATGAGTCTGCCCTCAATCTAGACAAGATAAAGAAAAGGAACAGTACATATCGCAATTTTATGAACAGTATTGTACAGGGTGTATACCAAGAGCCCATTACGTATGTTTACTGGGATATAAATTCTAGGCTAGAATGGACTTGTAAAATTTGTGTCGACTTTTAAGACATTTGGTGCTGTATCCAAATTGACATGATATTGTTGATGTTGTACTGTCTTGATACAAAATGTATATAAATTTATTATTCTACTATGAATTAATTTCTGTCGCTAGAATTGGCATTGATAATTTTGCTGAAATGAGATAAAAAAAAATCTTGCGCTAATATTGGTTATACATTATAGTCCATTTGACTTCCAGATATTTTCAGAAAAAAATTCTTGAAAATCCATTATTAAAAAACTAACCCATTAGGTATCTATGTTAATTTTATTTTTGAGCCTAATAGCCAATCAAAAAAACAAAATAACATACATATGCTTTGAATGTATAACTCATTGTACCAATGGCACTTTACATGTTTAAATATTAAAGGACACCTATAAAAATGCTCATCTCTTTACAGTTTTAATTATTGATTTTATATCACTTTATTAGTAAACAAACATATATTCTTAGATGATTTTGGAAATTAAAGTTATTATTACCAGTAACCTGATCATTTTTTATGTTTTTGTTTCCTAAAAAGAATATTTAAAAATATCTTTTGCCTTTGTTTGATTAAATATTTCTATGATCTATAAGACTATAAGCAAGCTTTTCATGGTTTCAGCATGGTGACTTTCACAACAATAAAAAGAGGCCATGAAAAGTTTTATCAAGAAATACCTAAAGAATACACTTATAAAACATTTCATTCCATGCAAAATGCACACCTTCTGAGCACAAAAGTATGAAAATAAAAGTTTTACTTATTTATTTAAATTTGATAACATAACATTTGAAGGTAATAACATAAAAGAAAATGCCATATTTAATTTCTTCTCATTTGGCTATAATCTTCTGTTTTACTTGTTTATTTTATATCTTACATTTTCTAATGGAAATTGAACAATTATATATAGAGACATTTAAACAATAACATGACATCAAACTTGACTGAAACCAAATTTTTTTGCTGGTCAGTTCAGATCATTTTGATATTTAAATGTGTGAAGTCATATGGTACAATGAAACAGACATTCAAAGCACATGTATGTTGTTTTTTTTTTTTTTGATTGGAAGGCTGTTAGACTATTTATATTTACTCCATCAAGTATTTAATACCTCAAATAATAAAATTAACATAAAAACTTGATGGGCAACTTTTTTAATTATAGACCAAAAATTATAAAATTAATAGTCAGAGTTTGTATATATCATATATTAACATACATCAAGAAAAAAAATATTTGATTTGAAAAAAAGGATTATTAAGAATTTTTTTTCTGAAACTAGATGGAAGTCAAACAGACTATAGCACTAAACGTCTGATTGTTTTTGCTAGAATTTCCTATCAATGCACTAAGATGTCCTCCGCAGGAAATTGCATTCCACTAGGATTTGTTTATTTATGACAGAATTATTGCAATAGGCCTTTCATTGGTTCATATATTATGACATCAGTGATATGTCCGGGTCAAAGTTATTAAGGCCGGGTCAACGTATTTGACGTCACAAAGCCGTGATATGCAATTTTATTAAGAGCGGAGCAGAGTGATACAGACAGAGGGATGACCGATAAGAAGTTTTTAACTCTCTGCCCATCTAATATTTTTAGTCATTCAAGACAACCCTTGAAAGACCTATTGCAATAATTCTGACATAAGCTGTAAAATATCAGCTGCTCCACACAAGATGGAGCCTTTTTAATCTTGTTCGCTCACTCGACAAAAAGCTTCATATTGTGACTTGCAGCTGATATTTTACAATATCAATAAGCAGACAACTGGATAATCGGTACTTATATGTGGTACTTTTAAATATGTTTACACTATCAGACAGAGCAGTAGGATGGGTTATTTATTTTTGTAACCAGAAACAAAGTCATTTTCTGTATATACTTGCAACTTATATTTTTGTCATTTTTCTTTATTTGAAATACTTAACTAATTTTGTTATTTTGTTTTTACCTAACTTTTCTTGTTTGTTAAAAGGGATTTTCTGATGTCATAATATTAGAAATACAGTGTACAAAAATGTTTTTGATCTATCTTTCAGTATCTATCCCATTAGTTGGACCAGATCTAAAGCTATTACAGTTACATTTCAACGTGGATCCAGGAGCAAACTTTAACTTTTCTTCCGGTACGGGTAACTCTCTTGCCAAAGTAAAAACAACTCTATCTCATGAAGACCATATGAATTTGTTACAAAAATATATGGATTTGGAACGTATTCCATATGTTGAATCTGATGTGGATAGTGACACAGATCGTAAATCTAGTGGATCATATGATTCTGATGATAATATAGCCTGCATAGGGAAAGAGAAAAAGAAGGATGGAAAAGGATCTAAACAAAGTGTGTCAAAACAGTTTGGGAGTTTAGGTAAGACTGTTGGTAAAAAGTTGAAGAAAAATTTTGGAAGTGTTGGAAAGTCTCTAAAAGCAATGGGTCCAGATAATGAAAAAAGTCGTAAAGCCTCCATTGGAAGTGGACTTACACAGAGTACAAAGGTTCCCATGACGATAGCAGCCATGATTGATCAAGAACAAAAGTTTGTATGGACAGCCAAACTTAATGTTAAAATAACAGATGAGCAAACTAAAATGATAGGGAATTATCTTAAAAGTGCTGAAGGCCGTTTTCGAGAGGAACGTTCACTCCTGAAAGCTGCTGGTGATGAGATACGGAGACGTTCGATAGGAGCTTCTTTACAAGATTTGCATACATCTGGAACACCAGTCAGATGTGTAAATTCTGAATGCCAGTTTATTGGAAATGTAGATACACATTATCTTTGTTCAAAATGTTTTGAAGAGCAAAAAATTGCAACTCTTGACCGTAATAGGCCTTTGAAAGAAAATTATGCTACGTATCCTGGACGTGTTCCAAAACAAAATTCTGAGGTTGAAACCTATGGGAAGTCAAAGTTTTATACTCATGTAGGTGAGGAAGAGGCATCAGAATTAGCCAAGGTAAATCTTCGTAATCAACCAAATCCAACACCTAACACAAATTCTGCTGATACCAGGAGTCGTTCTACAGGAAATGTTCCAGTGAACAAATATTCAAGACAAAGGACACCATCACCAGATTATGATAATGTTGAATACAAAGTTAATTTGAAAACCCAACCTTCTCCGAAACTTCTGCCAAAAATTCAAAATATGACTGCTAACAAACAGACAACAAGACCTGCATCTATGTCTGGGACTAATGGTAAACCAGACCCAGTACCTGTTCCAAGTAAACCACTCTCAACTACCACAAGTGTTCAGTCCACAAACCGTCCCGTTGGCCCTGCAGGAACAAGACACTGTCAAACTCCAGGATGTGAATTTTATGGCAGTGAAAAAACTGATTATTTGTGTTCAGCTTGTTACAAAGTGAGACAAAAAAACAATGACTACATTAAAACTAGGTTGTAGGACTATAATATATATCAATTAGCTTTATCAATTCAATAATTTAGAAAGATGAAATTCAGTAGTAGCGCTGTTGTTTATTTAGCATTTATTTCCCACTTGAGCGGTAAAAGTACTGATAGAAAATCTGTTGTATACTGTAGTCTTTGACTTCTCATGTATATGTTAGGGGACTTCAAGTTTTTACTATATATAATATGTGTATCATTAGCAGTGTCACAGTGTACTAGAAAATGTTTATTTTGACATGATTGCAATTCTGTTAGGGTGTTTGCACTTTACACAATTATTCACAGTTTTGCTTATACCTCCATGATGCTTTCAGTTGCACTGTATTTTTATGGTGTTTACAAACTTGGCAGAAAACAATTTGGTATGATAATAATGACAGATGAGAGGTTTAGATTGAAATTCTTCTGATAGAGCTGAGTTCAAATTTTTTTTGAAAATTATACATTTTTTCTTTCTTTAAACCTGACAGCTTTAAATTGTAAAGGATCTTGAAATACTGCATTTATATTCCCTGTTTATCTGAGTTAAGACATACCTGTCAACCTCTGAAAATGAGATGCAGTTCATGACCTGCGTTGAAGAAGAAAATCTCAGGTCATAACACGTATGAACTTTTTTCAGCTTAATTTAAGTATTTTGTATACGTAGGGGACTTTTTTTTTATATCTTAACTTTAAAAGATACTATACATAAAAGAATTAAAGAATGAGTTTCCTATTAAAAATGTTTAGTTTTTTGGAAAGAATACTTTAATAATTAGATATTATACCTATCATCTGCTCAACACACAATAAGAGCTTCTTTATTTCAGATATTTTGCTGTGCTCACTTGCCAAATAAAAATCTTACTGTCGCTAAATACTGATATATTGTTTATTATTGAATAATATTTTACTTTATCCTGCAATCGACCTTTCTACTATACCAAAACAGGTATACAGATAACACGAAGCGATATACGTATACTAGACGTATATAGTCTCCTGGTATCCTGCTTCTGTTGCGAGCGAACGGTTATGTCAAATTACTATTTACGTCACAGTTCAATTTGGGGTCCTCATTGCGGTCCGCGTTTAATCATGTCGATTTCTTTCAAAAACAAATTCAACGATTGGGATGGGAAAAAATATGTCCAAATTAATTACAGGATAAAGACAATAACTATTTAGTGTCTTTATATCAGCTGTATTTGTACTCGGCTCGAAACAGGAGTAATAGCTCGCTGAAGCTCGCATTACACCTGTTAGCCTCGTACAATTACAGCTGATATTTAAAGACACTAAACAGTAATTGTCTATATATTATTTAAATGTAGTAAACTTAACAAACTAACTCTTGATTTATTTGTTTGTTCTATTTAAAGTATGACAGTAAATTCATATGCAGTTGGAAAATAATTGAGGGAAAATAAGCAACGTTATGAATAAATGATTTCAAAATATAATCCGCTTTCTTACGAAATAAATGCTACTAGTATCCATTTGGTATTTTAGATGTATAAAAAGATGGCTTTATACTTTGTAATGAAGTCTGTTGAAGGGTTGTTGCTTGAAATTCTAACATGCCAGAGGAATTTTAACACACCATCACATAAATATGACCATTATATTATTTGTTATCTAGTGATATCCTTGTTACACATTTTTTTTTTTTTTTTTGCTTTAAAAACTTTTTGTTTGTGAATAATTTTGTGATATGTTCTTATAGCATTATAAGAACAAACACTTATACCTATATCAGGCCTTCTGTTATATATTGATTGGTACTATTATCATCGAGCTTGTTGTTACGTAATATTTACTTTAGTTTAAATTATATTTTATTTTATTTTAAAAACTTATTAAATAATGTATAGTGCTTGTTATCTGCATAGCTGTTTCGATATATTGACATATTTACGATGTTCTTTTTCTCAATTTATTAATTTGTCTGTTGTCTGTATTTAAAAAATAACATAAATATCAGAAAACTGAAAATAACGTAAAATGTGAAAGCAGTTAAAACAGCAACACTTAAAATTTTAAAATAACATTGATATCTGAAAATAACATAGCTATCAGAAAACTGCAAATAACATAGATATCTGAAAACTGAAAATAAAATAGGTACCAGAAAACTGAAAACTGAAAATAACACAGATATCAGAAAACTGAAAAAAGATATAGATATCTGAAAACTGAAAAGAACATAGATATCAGAAAACTGAAACTAACATAGATATCAGTTTCTTTCTTTACCTTGGTTAGATTTTGTCAAGTTTTGTTTGTGGAAAAGAACTATATTTCACAAATGTAGCAGTTGAATGATGATTCATAGTTATCATATAAAGTACCATCTACCAAGGGTGTAGAAGAGATAGACCAATCGTTACCTCTTGAAGAGTACCATCCTTAGGTCTCAAGGTCATGATTAGAATTAAAAAATAAAATAAAACATTTGAATAAAAGGTTTTAAGCAATTTTAAGGTCTCCGGTCTTTTTAAATGAGACATCAGGTTGCAAGGTTGCAATGTCAGATTTGACCATGTTTTTTCCCTCCCATTTCATAATTCTTATAGGGCTTTAATTGTTCACGCATAATTTACTTTATGTTTGCTTTACCTTTTTTTATTTATGTTATAGCTATTGTGATTAACTTATTACTTTAAAGTAAACAAACAAGTTACCATATTTTCCAGATTTCAAATATTTGTGAAGTAAATTTCTGTTACCTTAGTATCCTCATTATTTTTAAAGAATAATAAGACAAAAACCTGTTTAATAAAATGAATTATAATGATAAATTTGTAGAAGATCCAATGGTTGCCACTTAGTTAACTTTGATAGAATGACCTCTTACCAAAACCCTAACCAAAATTGATTGTTTGCTGTTTAATTAATAAAAGTAGGAGTAAACTAACAACCATTTTACTTTTTAAATTAATTATAGAATAACTAATCGAAGAATTCAAATAGAGAAAAATATTCAACGAGTGACCGAACAATACATTAATTCACGAATGTGCGTAGCGCATGAGTTAATTATCAGTGTTGTTTGGTCACGAGTTGAACATTTTTCGATATTTGAATTCTTTGATTAGTTATTCTTTTTATTACATTGGCAAAGGGCTTTTTTTAATGAAATTAATGTAGAAAATGTAAGGAACTATATCTTTTTCCTACGCATTCACAATTTGTTTTGATCCGACGTTATCGACGTCTTAACAACGCCTATTATATGACGTCAGAGAGTGAAATAACCACGTTTATTTCACATGTGAAATTATCGGTTTTTATTTGACTGGGAAATCAATGTAATTCATTGCTACCAATGTAATAATAGACATTTAACGGTATCATATCTAATCTTAACAAAAACTGCTGTTCTCCTGAAGTCTTGAAAGTGTTGCTTTTTTGGGGTATTTTGTTTGCCAATTGTTAGTTATGCAATATTATTTGGTGTTTACATTTTTGGAAATTGCAATGATACTAGGTACTGTTTCACAAAAAGACTGTATGGAGGAGTTGTAACCAATCATTTTATTAGTTGTAAACTTAAAACATTGTAAAACTGTTAAATTTAAACATACATGGTACCCAGGGAAGGCCCTATTTAAAATTGGGTAGGGTAACCACCTATAGAGGCAAAGTTAGAATTTAGCCTACATTTTCACTGTACTTGACACCCACTCACAGTTTGAGTAGTGCCTTCCATTGTTTACATGTATGTTTTAATAAAACAGCTCAAACATTCTTAGATGGAATTATATCTTGATGTTTCTGCATAGTAAAAATGTATTGATTTTTTTTTTGGTATTTAAGATGCAAGAGGTGAATATGTTGCTAGAGTGTTTTACACAAAAATGTTTTATCTGGCCATCAACTATTATACTGCACAAATGATGGTGTGCAAATGAACTTGCAATATTTGTTAAGAATATTGTTCAACTTGTTCCCTGGTATCCTGGCCTTTCACAAAAAAAAAAAAAAAACTTACGACTAAAATTGATGACATGGGAGTAATTTTAGTTGTAATATTTTTGGGTGAAAGGCCTGGTTCTCTTTATGTCATATTCTATTTAAGTGGTTATGGTTTGCATACAAGCAATAAATACATCTTTGGAAAACAAAGACAAAGTCTTGTATTGTTAAAATCTTTAGCATCTTTTTTAAGTGATAAATATTAAATCTTTCTAGAACTCTTCAACAGGTTTGTACTAAAATTCACCACTTATATTAAATAAGTAGACATGATAGAATGCAACCGATTTGTTTTTAGATATGCAAATTTATACATGATGTTGTTGTGGAATATTTGTGTACATACATGATTATTTATTATTGTTTATTTAAAGGTTGAATGAAATAAATTTGTTAATTGCTTTTCTTCCATTGTCTCCTTCTTCATCAGCACAGAGTTAATATTTGAAACAGTGATTCTTCAAAATAATTAGAACATACCCACAACATCGCTGGTCCGTGACTGAACTAAAGTACCTAGGCCTTATTTTTTAGCCTGGATTTTTAGTATTCGTATTGTCTTCTGATAAATTCATGCTGATTGTAAGGTGCACAGTTTTCTCTGCTTTCAAAATCTTTTTGTTTGAACCTGTCCTGTTTTTCTTACTACAATACTTACTATCAACTAAATTTGATTTTTGTCGAGCCTGCGACTTTGAACTCATTTTAATGGTTCAGTGGTAATAGTTGAGTTTTTATACGACCGCAAAAAATTTTGCGGTCATATATTGGTATCACGTCGTCATCCGAAGACATTTGATTTCTGGACAATAACTTTAGTATAAGTAAATAGAAATCTATGAAATTTAAACACAAAGTTTATAACCCCAAAAGGAAGGTTGGGATTGATTTTGGGGGTTATGGTCCTAACAGTTTAGGAATTAGGGGCCAAAAAAAGGACCAAAATAAGCATTTATCTAGTTTCCAGACATTAACTTGTGGAACGGTGTATGAATCTAAGTTCTTTGACTACAGTTATTCTGTGTCAGAAACCTATCATGTGTCAAATATTTAATTACAATCCAAATTCAGACCTGTATCAATACTGTGTCCATTTTTGCCCCAACTGTTCAGGGTTGGACCTCAGTGGTTGTATCCAGCTGCGCTCAGCGAAGCATTTTATTGTGTTTTGGTCTGTTTTTCTAATAATGTATGCAATAGGTTAACTATATTTGGTTATGGAAATATTTTACAATGAACATGTCAGTCTGGCAGGTTTTATTTGACCTTGACCTCATTTTCATGGTTCATTGCTTATGTTGAGTTTTTATACGCCCGTCAAAATTTTGACGGGACGTATTATGGTATACAAATGTCCGGCGTCTGTCCGTCCGTCTGTCTGTCCGGCGTAAACATGTCGCACCGTAACTTGAGAACGACTCATCCAAATTTCATGAAACTTAATGCAGTTGTTCCTTATGATGGTCAAACGATCTGTATACTTTTTGGTGAAAATAAGATTAAAACTTTTTGAGTTAGGGGACTTTGTAACTAAAACAGGGGTGCTGTCCGTCTGTCTGTCCGGCGTAAACATGTCGCACCGTAACTTGAGAACGACTCATCCAAATTTTATGAAACTTAATGCAGTTGTTCCTTATGATGGTCAAACGATCTGTATACTTTTTGGTGATAATAAGATTAAAACTTTTCGAGTTACGGGACTTTGTAACTAAAACAGGGTGCTGTCCGTCTGTCTGTCCGGCGTAAACATGTCGCACCGTAACTTGAGAACGACTCATCCAAATTTCATGAAACTTAATGCAGTTGTTCCTTATGATGGTCAAACGATCTGTATACTTTTGTTGAAAATAAGATTAAAACTTTTGAGTTAGGGGACTTTGTAACTAAAACAGGGTGCTGTCCGTCTGTCTGTCCGGGCGTAAACATGTCGCACCATAACTTGAGAACGACTCATCCAAATTTCATGAAACTTAATGCAGTTGTTCCTTATGATGGTCAAACGATCTGTATACTTTTGGTGAAAATAAGATTAAAACTTTTTGAGTTAGGGGACTTTGTAACTAAAACAGGGTGCTGTCCGTCTGTCTGTCCGGGCGTAAACATGTCGCACCGTAACTTCAGAACGACTCATCCAAATTTCATGAAACTTAATGCAGTTGTTCCTTATGATGGTCAAACGATCTGTATACTTTTGGTGAAAATAAGATTAAAACTTTTGAGTTAGGGGACTTTGTAACTAAAACAGGGTGCTGTCCGTCTGTCTGTCCGGGCGTAAACATGTCGCACCGTAACTTGAGAACGACTCATCCAAATTTCATGAAACTTAATGCAGTTGTTCCTTATGATGGTCAAACGATCTGTATACTTTTGGTGAAAATAAGATTAAAACTTTTGAGTTAGGGGACTTTGTAACTAAAACAGGGTGCTGTCCGTCTGTCTGTCCGGCGTAAACATGTCGCACCGTAACTTGAGAACGACTCATCCAAATTTTATGAAACTTAATGCAGTTGTTCCTTATGATGGTCAAACGATCTGTATACTTTTTGGTGATAATAAGATTAAAACTTTTCGAGTTACGGGACTTTGTAACTAAAACAGGGGTGCTGTCCGTCTGTCTGTCCGGCGTAAACATGTCGCACCGTAACTTGAGAACGACTCATCCAAATTTCATGAAACTTAATGCAGTTGTTCCTTATGATGGTCAAACGATCTGTATACTTTTTGGCGAAAATAAGATTAAAACTTTTCGAGTTACGGGACTTTGTAACTCAAACAGGGGTGTGTTTTTTTTCACGTCGCGCCGTATCTCAAAAACAATTTATGATAATTGCTTAAAACTTTACACACTTGTTAGTTATATTAACCTTAAGATCTGTATAATTTTTGGTGATGATTCAAAATTTTATTTTGAGTTATTGAGTATTTTGTAAAAAGGGGATGGGGTTTTACATGTCGCGCCATATCTCAAAAACAATTTATGATTATTGCTTAAAACTTTACACACTTATTAGTTATATTAATCTAAAGATCTGTATACTTTTGATTTTGATTCAAAATTTTATTTTAGCGATATTGAGTTTTTGTAAAAAAGAGGGGGTTTCACATGTCGCGCCGTATCTCAAAAACAATTTATGATTATTGCTTAAGACTTTACACACTTCTTTGTGATATTAATCTCAAGACCTGTATACTTTTTGGTGATGATTCAAAATTTTATTTAAGAGTTATTGAGTTTTTGTTAAAAAGGTGTGTTTTCACATGTCGCACTATATCTCAAAAACAATATATGATTATTGCTTAAAACTTTACACACTTCTTAGTTATATTAATCTCAAGATCTGTATACTTTTTGGTGATGATTCAAAATTTTATTTTAGAGTTATTGAGTTTTTTGTTAAAAAAAGGTGTGTTTTCACATGTCACGCTGTATCTCAGAAACTATTTATGATTATTGCATAAAACGACGGGCGTATCATGCGCTCATGGCGCAGCTGTTTATTAGGTCATGTTGGTTAACAAATTGGACCTTGTTATTCTAGTACAGGGTAGTATAAAATGTTAGCTTTGGATATATTATGGAAAATTTGCTTTTGCTGATCATTTCTTTATATTTCCCCACCAAGTAATGCAGTTATAGCAGAAGAACCTGGCAATACTCCTGATTATATGTTTATCAGATATCATATAAATTGATTGATTGATTGTTGGTGTTCAAAACCACTTTCAGCACTATTTGCTTTATTACGGCATTCAGTTTTTTTTTTTTGGTGGAGGAAGATTGAGTGCCCAGACAGAACCATGATCTTTGTTAAGAAAACTGACAATCCTAGTCAATTAAGAAATATCATATAAAAGATATTTTACAATTCTGGTATAAAAGTTCACATGTTATTGCTGTCTGGACCAAACTTTTTAGATCTCAACCAATCTCAATTAAGAGAAGATTAATAAAAGATGCTAAAGAACTATAATAAAAATAAGCATGGGAAAAGCATTGTACTAAACTGTACTAAATAGTATAACAAAAACTTGTGTACTATCACAGCAATAATAAACAATATCATATCAAAGAATGCTCCCAGTTCCTGAAAGTACTCAACCTGCTGGTATCAAATCATGCCATCCTACACTCTATAAACCATGACTTTACTTCAGAATAGACTTGACCCCAAGGATTGATTAGGGTATAGTTATAGTCATCTCTTGGTCTTCTGCCAACCTGCAGTAGAAACCTTGCCAAAGTGGGGCTTCAATTTGACTATGCATTGATGATTGGTTTGTTGGTATAGTTTAGAAACAAAGACACCATTTATGTTTGTTGCCAAGTCTGGTCCAAACAGCTCAGAATTTCCTAAGCAGAACCTTGTTAATGTATTTTTCTGTACTATCACATGTAAATTTATGTTCAGTAGTGGTAGTCATCATGATGAAATTTGAATGGGAAAAATCTACACAGCACCAGTTTAAACTTTTCCACCATAAATATTTATTGAGTCATTTTGAAAATTTTATCAATATATATGGTGGATGAAGAATGACCTGATGGACTAAATTTGAAGGTACAACACTGTAGTGTAAACTGTAATTCACTTGGTCCCAATTCATTGTACAATGTATTAATAATAGGAAGAGTGACAGTTCATATAAAAATAAGATGCCATTTGCCTATGAGACAATTTTCCACCAAATGACGTGGATATGAGCAATTATAGGTCATTATACAATCTTCAACAATGAGCAAAACCCATACTGGTAGTCAGCTGTAAATGACTTATTACCACCAAACACAAATTAAATTTGAATTTGGGTGGTGTCACTTTCACTGTTCTCCAGTTATGTCCCTTTATAAATGGAAAATTGCTAAACTTGCTCTTTCTGCACTAACTTTACTTTGCCACAACCAAATGTTATGAAACTATTAAACAGTGCTTATTACCACCAACCACAGATCAAGCTTAAATTGGGTGGTGTCACTATAACCGTTCTTGAGTTATGTCCCTTTATAAATGGAAAAATTGGTGAATTTGTCGTTTTTGACCCTAACTTTACTATTCCTCAACTAAATGTTATGAAACTTATACACAATGCTTACTACCATCAAACACTGATCAATTTCAAATTAGGGTGGAGTCACTTTCACCTTTCTTGAGTTACCCTATTACTGTTTGTTATTGAACAATGAGAGCACTCAAACCCCTGAGCAATCTCTAATGTCAACATATGGAAAACAAATGTCATTAAATTTTGAAAAAAAAACAAAACATCAAAAGGTTTGAATTAGTACATTGCAATGCTGTTCACTAAGTAAATTGTTAACAGCAATAAAGTGCAATAAAATATATGTCATGAAAAAAAAAAAAAAATCCCATGAAAATATTTTGGGCATAACACAGACTCTAGGCTCTACTTTTATTTTATTGTTTGACTCCAGGCTTTACATTATGAACAACAGGCCTCTTATAGCAATGTGTGTTGGCTCAAGGATCCACTGATACGTTTCCAAAGCCCCAGTAGTAGGGACCTGGGCTCCAAAGGAACTGTGAAGTCTATGTTATTGCCAAAAATTATAGCAATCAAAAACATACAACTTGACACTTAAATACCAATTACAATGAATTACTAATTTCCTGAATTCCTGAGATGAAATAGGGTATGCTAATTATACTTAAATATAGATTGCAAGAGCTTTTTTCTGATAACCTGTTTGTGGAATCCAACAAATTGAAATTGAGGTAATTTTGATAACAAAAACTTACAATTCCTCAGGAAAAGACCATACTGTAGTCTGAGACGATAAATCAAGACTGGAAATACAATAAGATTCTGAAATATGAATGAAATCTTATTAAGGGTACCTTGTTTCTTTTGACAATAAAGTGGAAGTAAATCATTATATATTTTTTTTAATACTAGTAAAAGTGTTAACACAGATAATTCACCCGAAGTTTGGTTAAAATTTGTTCAGTAGTTGCAGAGAAGATCTTTGAAAGAGTTTGTGATGACGACAAATGCCAAGTGATGGATATAAAAACCAGAGGCTCTAAAGAGCCTGTATCACTCACCTTGGTTTATGTGCATCTTCAACATTGGACTCTCTTTAACATAGTAGACTAGAATAGAATTCATGACAAACAACTTTTTTTTATATTGATATTGTATTGCTGATCATTTTTACTATTTACAATTTCTCTCTATCTTCTTTAGTTTTTGCTCAAAACACAAATAAAGGTAAAACAAATCCTCATTAAAGGATAATCACTCCTATATAGTGTCTACTAACGATTTCGGTAAAATTTCTCTTATTTGTAGACCTTCTCTTGCTGATAATTTTTGCTATCTATCTTTTATAGTTTTCAAGATAATAATAGGCAAAAACACAAATAAACTGTTACCACAGAGATATGTCTCACCTTTTTGTAATTTTGATAATGCAAATGTTGAAATTAAAATAGCAATACTTTAACATGTAAGTTATGCAAATATTCAAAGTCAATGAACCATGACTGAAGGTACATGGCTAAACAATCTCCATGGAAATGAGATGTGCCAATGATAATTAATACAACTGCATACCAAATACCATTGTCTTATCATAAGTTGTTCCCTTTAAATAAACCTAAACACAAACATTAACTTGTAACCTAAGTTTCAAAGTCAATGAACCATGATAAGGGGTTGGGGCTATATAATCGCCATGGAAACAAGACTTGCAAATGCCAATACATTTGCATACCAAATATCATTGACTTAACATAAGTGGTTCATCTTAAACTGATCTAATCATAAACTAATACATGTAAACTAAGCAAAAGTTTCAAAGTCAATAGACCATGACTGAGGGGGCGGGGCCAAATATTCTCCATGGAAATGAGATGTGCTTATGCTTGTTCAACTCAATCAACTGCATACCAAATAACATTGGACTACCACTAATGGTTCCCTTAAACTGACCTAATCACGAACTAATACATGTAAACTAAGCAAAAGTTTTAAAGTCAATAGACCATGACTGAGGAGGCGGGGCCAAAATATCTCCATGGAAATGAGATATGCCAATGCTTATACAACTGATACCAAATATCATTGACCTACCACTAGTGGATCCCCATAAACTGGCCTAATCACAAACTAATACATGTAAACTAAGCAAAAGTTTCAAAGTCAATAGGCCATGACTGAAGGGGCAGGGCCAAATAATCTTCATGGAAATGAGATGTACCAATGCTTATACAATTGATACCAAATATCATTGACCTACCACTAGTGGTTCCCCATAAACTGACCTAATCACAAACTAATACATGTAAACTAAGTAAAAGTTTCAAAGTCAATAGACCATGACTGAAGGGGCAGGGCCAAATAATCTCCATGGAAATGAGATGTACCAATGCTAATACAACAGCATACCAAATATCATTGATCTACCACTAGCGGTTCACCACAAACATGACCTAATCACAAACTAATACATTGTTGACACCGCCAACGCCGGAAACAGCATACCTATGTCTCGCTTTTTGACTCTGTCAAGGCGAGACAAAAATTGGCTTAAAAAATCATCTTTCAAGGGCAATCACTCCTATAAAGAGTCAACTAATAATTTCAGCAAAATTTGACATATTTGTAGATCTTGTCTTGCTGATCAGTTTTTTGCTTTTTAAAGTGTCTATCGTTTAAATTTTAATAGTAATAGACTCAGACACTAAAAATGGGTAAAAATTGCCATTTAAAAGCAAGAACTCCAATAAGGAGTTGACTGACAATTTAATCAATTGACTGATTTTTAGATCTAATAATTTCAGCAAAATTTGACATATTTGTAGATCTTGTCTTGCTGATCATTTTTTTGCTTTTTAAAGTGTCTATCTTTTAAATTTTCAAGATAATAGGCTCAGACACTAAAAATGGGTAAAAATCATCATTTAAAAGCAAGAACTCCAATAAGGAGTCGACTGACAATTTAGTCAATTGACTGATTCTTAGATCTTGTCTTGCTGATAATTTTTGCTGATCTAAGTTTTTATCTATCTATTATAGCTTTTAAGATATTAGGCAAAAATGAAAAAAAATTGGTAAAAATTGTCATTAAAGATTAAAAGGGTATATTTTCGCTAATTTGCAATTAAGGTTAAATTGCGAAAATATTCCCTGGCATAAATTACATCTTTAAAATCAAGGAAAATAAGAATCGGAGAAAGGCTCTGACTTAACATTGCTTGTTGAGGAACGTAAATAAAATATCTAGAGTTGGCACTATTAAAATTCTAAATAAGTTCAAGTAACCCTTTACAAACTAAAGAACAATTATTTTTTAAGATCTTAGGACATAGGAATACATTTTTTGTACTTGATTATATTCTTTAAGAAGAGATTTGTTTTTTAACTCTAGTTTTTTGTGTTATATTTGTTGTTTATATCTGCATATCTTTTTACTGTTCGGAATAGTTTTGTATTTTAATACTGATCATGCTGATGTAATATGTGTACATCAGTTATCTTCTTATTTGTATTTCCTTATGAAACCACAAAAATAGTAACTGGCAATAACTCCAATAAACAGTCATCTGATGATTTAAGCCATGTTGACTTATTTGTAGATCTTGTCTTGCTGATCATTTTTGCTATTTAAAGTTTTTCAAGATAATAGGCAAAAATGAAAAAAATCATGAAAATCATCATTTAAGGGTAATAACTCCTATAAGAAGTTTTCAGACATTTTTTTGAGGTAAATGGACAGTAGGCAGATCTCAACATTTGAACATTTCTGCCCCGTCAGATTTTTTCTATTTATAGCGGTTTTCAAGATAATAGACAAAACTTGCATTTGACCTCTATGTGCTATTGTTAGCCATGTCTGCCATGTTGGTTAGCAGACTTGGTCATCTGACACATTTCTTTAAACCAGATACCCCAATGATGATTGTGGCCAAGTTTGGTTAAATTTGGCCAAGTACCAGTAGTTTCAGAGGAAAAGACTTGTGTAAAAGTTGACAGATGAAGATGATGATGGACGACAACATATGACAGATGCCAAATGATGAGAAAAGCTTTGGCCAAGGACAGTATTGATAATACTAGGTCCCAGGTGAGAGTAGAGTTTTATTATGTTATTCACACTTTAAATTACAAATCGTAAGTTGATAAAACATCTAATAACTTTAAAAGTGAAATTTGTATCCAATCATTAGAATCTTTTTTGGCAGGAAAAATCATAATAGTGCCAGAGTCTCTCTCAAAATGATTGGCTGATAAAACATTTGCATAAAAGGTCATATAAATATGTATCCTCAGATCTGAAATAGGCAAAAAACAAATCAACAATTGTAGCAAATATCAAAGGGTTTGTTCAGTGCTTCTTTGACCATTTTAATTCTTATACAATAACAATGTCATATGAAACCTTTAAACATTTATACCGTCAGTGTATATTATATGTAGCATCATTTTCAAACATTAGAACTAGTCAAATAAAACAAAAGATAAGGAAAAACGTATAACAATTATTGCATCATAATAAAATCTCAAATTATTGTGAAAAAAACAATACGATAACAAGTATTTCAAACTTAGTTCAACAGAATCCTATAAAAATAAATATCAATTTGTTGATGGAGGTCTCCATAAAATAAGAAGAGGAGTTTTAGTATTGGTGTTTTGTGGCAAAACCAATGGACTATGGAATCTTAAACTTGTGTTGCTATGTCCTTTCAACATGTTGCTGGAAACTGTTTTCTGTTGATTTATCACCAGTCCGAACTGAGAATGATTAGTTATTCCTTTTGGAAGAATGAGTTTGGGTTTATCAATTTTTTTGTTTTGAAGAACAGGCCCTGGTTCATTTTGATCACCGTAACTGTCATTTTGTTGTAATAAACTTTTCTGTTTAGGTATAATACAAGAACTATTGGACACTGGTAGTTTCTCAATTTGTTCTGACTGACCATGAGACATATTGCTGTAGTTATGATCAGACTGACCATAAAACAAATGACTGTAGCTATGCTCTGACTGAACATAAATTCCTGTATTTTGCTTTGGTTTTTCAACTGTTTTCTCTTTAAGAACAGATAACGTGTCTGTTTTGACAATGTCACTGCCATTGGATTGTAAAAGGCTGTTTTCTTTAGGAAAACTAAAATCAGTAGTGGACCGAGGTAGTTTGTTTTTTTGTTCTGTTTGAGCATGTTCTGACTGAACATATATCTCACCATTTTTTTTCTCACCAGAATTCTTATTTATGTTCTCATGATCTCTTAATGTGTTGGATGCCTGATTTATAATATTCAGTGGTGCATACTTGAAGTTTGCAATACAAATACCTTGGACAGGTTTCTCAGCAGAAGACTTTATAGGTTTAAATTTGGATTCTGTAATTGCTTTAACAGCAGCCGAAATATCAGTGTTTACCTCACACTTTGACATTTTACTGTTGGTAGATTTATTTTGCTTCTTTTTTTTTCTTCTTGAAACAGATTTTTGAGTTGAAAGGTCGGTTTTACATGCTGATTTCATTAACCTATTCAATGACCTCCGACGAACAGCTGTAGTTGCATTTTTGCTGTGAACTGATTTCATATGATGGCGAAGAGCTTCAATACGTGTAAAACTTCTACCACAAAAACATTTCTTGTGATTTTCAATTGAATGTGCCTTGATGTGACGATGAAGCGCATTTCTGGACTTAAAAGTTGATGAACATAAATTGCAGCAAAAATCCCTTGCATCACTATGTTTATATGCAATATGTGATTGGAGAATTTGAAGAGAATGGAAAGCTGCTCCACATGATTCACAGACAAATCTTCGTTCTGATTCAAAGTGTTGAGATGTGTGTCTCTTTAACGTATAACTGAAACAACACTTAAAATCACAGTGCTTACATGAATATTTCTTTTCTGATTTGTGATATTTCATGTGTGTAGCTAAATAATCCTTTCTGAAAAAAGTAAACATAACAAAGGATTAAATTAAATGTATATAAAGATAAAATTAAAATATAATGATTAGTTTTACAATTTATTATGGTATATATAGGAGGGTATAGGTGGGGTTTACAAAATAGAGAATAATGGGCCAATACTACAGAATAATGGGCCTAAAAAATAAAATAATAGAGAAAAATGGGTAAAAAAATAAAGAATAGAGAATAATGGACAAAAAATATAAGGAATATAGAAAAATGACCTAAAAAATTTAAGAATACAGAAATAGACACCCCCCTCCAATCTAGACCCTCATATATGCCTATAAGGTATTGTAGTCTAACAAAATGACTTAATATATATAATGTAGATGGATCTACATAATGTAATCAAAGTACTGAAGTACTGAACATCGGATGACCGCAAGTTCTTGTGGATGGTCACAAGCACTTGTCTCAGAAGAAAAATCACATCTTTATACCTGAAAGTGAGGTTAATGTACAGAGATATATTTTTTTCTGAGACAAGTTTGTGCGTGGATGATGAATAAATAACAAGGAATTCAACCTCACTGTAATAACTATTACATTGAAGTGATACAAATCAGTATACTCTGCCGGGTTTGTTGTTATATATCATGTATATTAATATTTGTATATAACAGGTACATGTATATATAATTTTCATCCATTTGTATATAATTCTATTCTTTTATTCTAATAATAGTGCAGTGCAAGTGCATGGTGGACATTCTTCTGTAATAATTCGATTTTTCTAAGATTGGATTTGAGTAGGCATTCATATTTTCCCGCAAAACGTTCTAGAGATATTCTTCGGCATGCGTTAACACAATTTTTCTGTACATGTGCATAAATATTAATGATTTTTTACTTATATACATATATATTTCTAACGACAAAACATTTTCATATTATTAATTTATGTTCTAAAAAAAATATTTTTATAAGTATTCATTGAAGAAAATGAATATATAACAAGCGATAAGGAATGTTATTTTGCACTCGATAATGTCCGCGTAATTATAGATCGGTTAACAGGCAAAAACGAAAGTTACATAAGTAGAAATCTCTGTGGCAACAATACATCGGAATGCCCTCACGGTCATTGTGATGTAAAAACCAAACAAGAGGCTCCAAAGAGCATGAATTGCTCATCTGTTAAAAATATGCCTTTTGTAGATCTTGTATTGCTGATCATTTTTACTGCTGACAGTTTCTACCTATCTATTATAATGGTCTAGATATTAGGCAAAACCACAAAAATTAGTAAAACACTGTTATTTAAGGCAGAACGTTTGTCAGGAAGAAAATTATGTGATTTCTTGTACTATTAACACTGTTTCTACTAATGGTCCGAGGACACAGTTATCGTCCTTTGAATTTCGTTGTCTACAAATATACTCCCTAGTTTGGACAGTGTATAACTTGCAAATTTTTTTTCATTCACTTTCAAAATTTATTTCTTTATATTTTATGCATGAAATATTAAGTAGGGGGATGAAATTTAACATGTTAAAAAAAATTTGGGTGATGAATTTTTATTTAAGGCAGTGATTTTTAAAAAGGTGAAAAATTAGTATGTCTGAAGCTGTCAAACTGAGTTAAAGATCCCCTTAACATAGAATTGTCCATATTTTGAGTTAGAGCTGGTAGACTTTTCTATAATTTTGATATTATTTGTCCAACAAGTAGTACACTAAACTGTAAAAATCTTTTTGAGATAGAGCAGGTGCAATTTTTTTTAATTTGAATTTATTATCTAAAAGAAATACTATACAAAATAACTGTGTTCTCGAGCCTAATACTGAATATCTTTTTCTTTGAATCATTTTTTTAAATACTGATTTAGTATGTGTACATCTGTTATCTTTCTATTTTCATTGCATTCTGAAACCACAAAAGTTTAATGTATCATTTTGTCTGTAAATATTATATATGAATTTCTCAATTTCAATGAATGAATACTTATTCTGAGTTATCATTAAGCTTGCTAAATCCTAACAAGGGAAACACCAATGTTAACATGATAAATCACTGTAATAAATGTATTAACAAGGGAAATACCAATGTTAACATGATAAATAACTGTAATAAATGTATTAACAAGGGAAATACCAATATTAACACGATAAATTGTTGTAATAAATGTATTAACAAGGGAAATACCAATGTTAACACGATAAATCACTGTAATAAATGTATTAACAAGGGAAATACCAATGTTAACATGATAAATCACTGTAATAAATGTATTAAATCTTTCTGTCATAGTTTTACATTTTTCAGGGGTTTTGTTTTAAAACAATTATGGATTTTAAAACTGGTAAAAAAAAAGGTTTCAAGTCTTATTGTTTTCAGAAAACTTCTATGAAAATCAATGTGATCTGAGAGCACTTGTGGAAAGATTGGAAGAATTGTTTGCATAATTTCATTCATATGTTTCTCTTCCAATGACAATGAATGAGGTGATGGAAGGCAAGAAAAACTTGCTGTAGCACTATTGCATATTTGTTATTTGCATTACTGCAGATTTTTAGAAAGATAAGCAGTAGATAAATTGAGCTTCTTTTAAATTGCAACTTAATGGTGATGTTTTTATCAAATGGTGTTCAGTTACAAGTATAAAGTTTTACACTTTTTGAAACTGATAAAAAAATACCTGTTAAAAAGACCTCTTGAATTTTTTACTCATACAGAATTTCTTGAAATATACTGTTGACACACAGATATGTCTTGCCTGTATATAATTTTGATAGAAAAAATGCTTTAAAAAGGCAATAAATAGGCTACGATTTAGACAAAAAATTCAAATATGATTCTTTTTGTTTCAAGTATAAATAAAAGTGGAATTTGGAAATAATATTTCGTTAAAAGCATTCAGCTTAACCCAAATTTGTCAAAATCAGCTCAAAAACATCGCTGAAGTCAATAATTTAACTTCATTAAATCTGTATTCATGTGACCTTTAATTTAACCTTTAGAGATTGGTTATGCATGTACTAGGTGTGTTCAGCTATTAAATGAAAAGAATGTCAACATTGAAAGTGAAACAAGGGTAAACCATTTGGTTGACTGATTAGATCCACATAAAATCAGTCTTATACAGGTAAAAATGTTTACATATTTTTTTAACCTATAATACGAAATCAAACAGACCTAGAAAAATCCAATAGCACATGCCCTCTTATCTATTTCTATTTAAGTTTATATCGAGTTAAATGACCGTCAGCAGTCTTTGGAGATCATCTCGATGGTTAATTAGATGGAGTCTAGACTAAAATACACACAAAATGCTATACATATTATTGAGTCCATGCATTGCTAACTTTATATTTTAGACTTTTTGTGATTTGGATAAACGTTTTAGTATGCTATAAATCAAATATGAAAATTTGAGTCAAATAGGTGAACATGAATTTGAAAGCTAATGCCCCTTTAAAATGCACAATATTCAAAGTCAATGTACCATAACCAAGGTTCAAGGCCACAAAAAATTCTTGTAAATAAGGTATGCCAATGTTAATATGACTGCACAACATTGCACATCATTGATTTATCATAAATGGTTCACCTCTGGCTCAAACTGACCTAATAACAATCTTTAACATGTACACCATGCAAAAGTTTCAAAGTCAATAGACCAAGACAGAGGGGACAGGGCTAAATAATATCCATGGAAATGAGATGTGCCAATGCTTATATACCACCTTACAAAATATCATCGATTTACCTTCAGTACTTCTTCAAAGGACCTAATCACAAACTTTAACAAACTGTTGATGCCACTGCATCCGAACGCGAAAACAGCATACCTAAGTCTTGCTTTTTGACTCTGTCATGTGAAGTGAATTGACACTGTAATTGGAGAGATCTCTCCCAATTTGTTGAGCTTGAGGAATATCCAAGTTTCCTTGTGTGACACCAAGAAATAACTTGATGTTGGGAGTATGGAAATCTATCGTAACGTAAATGGAAAACAAAAGCAATTCTTTTCCATTGTTAAACCACAATTCGTATTGTGACCTTTGTGGAATATGTAGTCCTGGACTGGTACCTGAAATAGATATAATTCTAAACTTGGTCTTACCTACCTATAAAACGATTTTCCACAATCTGAACACAAAAAATTCCTTTCTAATGTAAATTTCTGTCCACTTTTTACATGGTGTGCATAACTTCTTTCATGCATTTTTAAATTGAGTTTTGTTCTGAAGACCTGTTGGCATGGTTTACAACTTATTGGTCCTTCTGTAAAATAAATGGATGCAGATATTATATTTTCACAGTCAAAGTGAGGTACACATCTTTAATGTTCATAACAAATATTCCCTCAACTTTATAGGCCCTTGGTTTATAGGTTGATAACTGAAAAAGAAGTTGACTATAAAAAACAAATGCATATTTTTTTTGTTCTATCTCCTCTCTGACTTCCTAGTATTCATTATACTATAAAAAGATAATTTATACCGTACTTCATGCAACATGGCAAAAAATAGTTATGCATTTTGATCTGTTTTCCAAGTCAATAGCTCATTTTATGTAGTTTATGTATTTGTCCTGTTGTTGCCACAAGTTTGTATTGCAGTTTTCAAATTTTTCTATTCCAGTATTCTTATGGTTGCTATGATACCGTTGAATATTTCAGAAACAATACTACTTAGTACCATTGGCAGATCCAGGGGGGTGTTCCGGGGTTGGAATCCCCTGCCCTTTTTTTAATTATTTTCTTCTTTTAAATTATGTAGACCTTTCATGTGTTTGGAGTTCAACCCCCCTTTTCAAAATGGCTGGTTTCCAGCTAGAGTATATAATACTAATGCATAAATATTTACCTTCATGAATTTTTTTGTGGTGGGTATATAACCTGCTGGGTATATCAAAGGATTTATCACATAATTTACAAGTGTTATTAATTTTCATCAAATCAACTTTTGAGACATTTATGGCATGCTGATCTTGGCAGTGATCGGAATATTCAGTGAATGAGTGAAACAACTTTTCACAAGTATTGCAATTGTATTCCTGGTGAGATTCCATGTGGTTATTATACTGACGGGAAAAATAAAAGCCCATTCCACATTTATCACATTTGAAGTGAAAGATGCTATGACTCGATTTCATGTGTTCTTTATGAGCCTTTCCACTTTCAAAGGACAAGTTACATTTTTTACATATGTGGATAATGTTTTGACGACGAGTTCTCTTTTTTGCAGATGGGTCCTTTTCATCTTTTGTCTTTATTTTTCTTTTCTTTTTTACACTTTTTATATTAGACTGAGACTGCAGACATTCTTCTTCGATCACAACTTCACTTCCCACTGTGCTGTAGTCATCACTGTGGTCAACCTGGTCAATACATGTATATTGTTTCTCACAAGTAAATTTTTTATCGTGGGCTCTATTGTAGTCCTGGTTTACCAATGTTCTAAAGGCTTCTGTATTTATTGTTTCAAAACTTATATCATTAACAGTAGTGGTGGATTCTTCATCTCTGACAATTTTTTCATAAATTTCCTTGTTTAGTGACTCTGCAATAAACTTATTTGTAGATTGGCTGTTTATCATTGATGTATTCAATGTACACATTTCGTTGCTGACAATAGTAGCTTCATATGTTATATCCTCTTGAACTGCTCTATAAATATTGGATATTTGGTCTAAATTATGTGTTGAATCTACCAATGGAATAGATGTGTGTAGCTTAGATGATGCTCCAGTAGGACTTAATGATGTTGTGGCAGAAAAAGTTTTCAAACATCTTGTTTGGAAGGACAGCAACAAATTGAAACCTTTTTCTTTTTCCTCAGCAGTAAAATGACCTTGAAAAATTTCTTCTGCTGACTTCAACTGTGAGAAAAAATCATAAAGTTAATTAAAGATATGTATGCATGATTGCTTTATTTGTGAAAGTTTCTGTTTAGTAATTCAACAATGCCTGTTCTCAGCCAATCACATTGTTGGCCAATAAGACAAACACAGTAATGGATTATTGGAAATAATTGGAGTAAATATTCAACTGGAGCAGTGTTTACATTGTGAATCGAGACGGTACTGAGTATTTAAGTGTTTTAACAAATAATCTGAAAAATAAAATTCAGTGATATCCAGTTAATACGCAATAATCTTTTAAGATTCTCAGTAACATCAAGTTAAAACTTGACTGA
This sequence comes from Mytilus coruscus, assembly GCA_017311375.1. Classification (NCBI taxonomy): domain Eukaryota; kingdom Metazoa; phylum Mollusca; class Bivalvia; order Mytilida; family Mytilidae; genus Mytilus; species Mytilus coruscus. Next base: position 82,964,601 of record CM029601.1, read on the forward strand.
CAAGTCATAGTATACAAGCATTAACCACCTTGTCAGTTTTGTTGGAATTTTCATTCATCCTCTTGGTGTGTGGACCAAAAAGTGGATCAGAAAGTGGCTAATTTAACTACCCTTCAATGCCCAAAATATGACAATGGAAATTAACCCAAAAACAAATTTTGTTTGACCTGAAGAACATACTGTTGCCCAAAGGAATAAACTGAGGGTAACATTTTATGTGGCAGGGTCAAAGTAAGCAGCTGTTGCCCAAGAACACTGAACATAATTGTGTTGTTATACCTCAGACATAAAAAAAGAAAAAGCATTCATGTTATTAGCCTTTAAATTAAAGCAGGTAACCAGCTAGTCTGAAATTGCTTGGACATTCTGACTGCCTTTTTAGAACATGTTGGGCCTGTGGGAAGTCAGAGAGCAGTCCATATAGAAAATATTGTAAAATTGTCGACCAAGTCTTGGAGCGGTATTAAAGTTTATGCCATGAAATCGTAAAAGATCCATTTTCAAGTGGATAAATTCATTTAAAGCCTCACAAGAGCACAAGTAGACTGAGGATTACATTGTATGGCATCCTATCTAGTGACCATCAAATCAATGGCAAAATTTTAATAGTCAAACAGCACAAGGTTTTTTGGATTGTAAAGGTAGTTTAGCACTTTTAATGAGCAATAAATTAAATGGCAGCATACATTGTATGAAGCTTTGACAAACAAGAGAGTAAAGTGTGTTTAAAATGTCATTACAAAAATCTCAGTTAAAGTCTGTGGATTCCCCAAAAAAAAATCCTGGCTTGATTTGCCACACAATCCCCATTTTCCATTAAATAGAATGAAAAGTTAAAATAAATATTATTTCTATTACCAATGCTTCCTAATTTGTACAAAATGGCATGTCTATTTTATTCAGTATCTTCATGATCTTTGCTAGTTTAAAATTATTGCACTTTGAAAATTTCATTATACACATTGCAAAAGGAGTCAATAACCTTAAGCTGAGAAGATTTTTAAAAAGTTACTGCTTTATAATCATTTCTAAAATTAAAACAAAAGGGAATTCTATGTCTTATTTCTTTCGGCCTTTTTTAACTTTCCACATTCATCTTTAATACCAAATGACCCCTGTATTTACCAATAATTAGCTCATATGTCCAGTGGCAAATACATCTCTTGCAAAGTCGGGATGAGAACAAATTTTAAAACAGCCACCTGGAAAGGAAGCTATTCATTTCGAACCTTAACCATTTCATACTACTGCCAATTTGTACTCTAAATTTGCCATTTCACATCCATGATCAAAACCATTTCGAACCATATGGACTGCATATGCTATTCATACCATATGGATTGCATATGTCATTTGTACCATATAGACAAACATTATTCAGGCAAAGTTGACCTTAGATGGATTTGGCTATTTTATAGGTCCTTTTTGGTAATATAGCTCTTCAACTGTTTCGGTTCTTGTACATTCTTGGCTTTCAAATATTCAGCTTTCAGCGTTCCTGATGAAGGTAAATCCAGAAAAGCGCTTCAGACGCATGAAATTTATAACGCGTTGTTTTCATTTTTTTTTAGTATTTGTAAATTGTTGAAATGTGTACCAACATTAATGGTATTGGTGATTCTGTAAAAACCAAGGATTTGTATAGACGAAATTTACACTTGTATGCAAATTTGTCCACCATTACATAAAATCACACAGGTTCCCGTAAACTTTGACATCATAATTCAAAACATTTGACGTCACAATTAAAAAGTGATTGTTGCCTGACGTCAAAAGGTGATTCGGAGTAGATAAAAGGTCATTCGGAGGCAAAATATAGCTAAATACCAAAAGTGTAAATACATTTATAGTAAGACAAATCCTTGGTAAACCCAGATTTATAATTGAAAAGGGAAAATAATATATACTGCATAATAAAATTATCTAAATGTATTTTACACATTCACATGTATTTCTGGTCAATTAAACAAGGTATAATTCACTGGTACTGTTTTAGTTAAGTTTAGTCAGACATATATACACATGTGTATATATGTCTCTGGTTTAGTGTACTGGTGTAATGAAAATAGTATTTCCAGATTGCTAAACATACCTTAAATGAAAATAGTGTGAAATAGATGCTCTGCATTTTAAAACATTTAAATGCCGATATTTGGATATAAATAACAAATTGTTGAGACGTGTTTTTTAAGTAGGGGGACAGAAACGTACGTTTTTAAATTTAGACTATGGATTAGAGTCTAGTCAGAAAGTTATCTGATAGGATCATTTGAAATATAACAAAATTTATTGACAAAAAAAAACAACATACAACGCACCACAATGTTCAAAATAAGAAAAACTAAAAAAAAAAACCTGTACATACTCACTCAGGTCAGGTTACGATGGAGAAAAAGCGATCTTTTCAAAATACGCTTTTTCAAAACATGATAAAATTTCAGGAAAGTGGCCTTGGATGTTGTATTAAAAGATAAACTTATCAATTGCATGTAGGAGCATTTTGTGTATATTTTGAAAATTAAGTGTTTATTATTTTATAACGAAGTGCGAAATAGGGTGATGTGCCGAAACTTGATGACACGTTCGCAACCAACTTCCAAGCAAGGACCGAAGCTCATAAACTCGGCAATCAATAGATATAAGAAGATGTGGTATGAGTGCCAATGAGACAACTCTCCATCCAAGTCAAAATTTATAAAAGTAAACCATTATAGGTCAAAGTACGGTCTTCAACACGGAGCTTAGGCTCAAACCGAACAGTAAGCTATAAAGGGCCCCAAAATTACTAGTGTAAAACCATTCAAACGGGAAAACCAACGGTCTAATCTATATAAAACGAGAAACGAGAAACACTTATGAACCACATCAACAAACGACAACTACTGAACATCAGATTCCTGACTTAGGACAGGTGCAAACAAATGCAGCAGGTTTAAACGTTTTAATGGTACCAAACCTTCACCCTTTTTCTGAAACAATAGTGTAACATCACAACATAGAAAGACACACTATAAAATATCAACTGAAATAGCTTAACTCAATCAAAGGACATAGTAACACCATTGAACATACACTGAACAAATAAATTTGACCTATGATACAATGTAAATTAAAATAAATAAACTAAAGGAAGAATAATAAAAGTAACATGTTATATCGGTATGAAATGTTAAACAATTTAAGAAAAACAATATGCTCGAACAAAATATCAGCCATTTGCAATAACTTTAAACACAGGTAAATAAAATAATTTTGTTGTTAGGTATACGTATACAGTTACAATAGAGAAAGGAAATATTTTAACAAAATAAATAATTTTGATGTTCATAGTACGAAGTTGAAATTTATATTAGTACCAAACACTTATCAAAGCTGGTATATAGACCAGATATAACCCTGAATAACATTAAATAACAAAAAAAGCATTACAATTAGTATCAACAGGTCAAATAAACAAAAAAGTACTGAGAGTACTCGCAGTTACTGACAGCTAGTTAAAAGCCAAAACAATTAATAATAAAAATCATGCATCAGAGACTAAAATCAACTAAAACACATCCCAGGGATTTAGTATTTTACGTCATGGACAGTCAAAGAAGACATGACTAGTGCAATGCCAAAAATACATGTATCGACAGACTGTATGTTTATTAAAACATTAACAAAACATATTTATTTATTTTCTACAATAATTGGTTTATATTTATGGTTGAATATAACCAGAAAATGTTATGTTATTATTTTTATCCGTGTTTGAACAAGGATTTGTATAGTGAGATACAAATCCTTGGTTTGAATTACAAAATTAAAAAGTTATTCAACAAAAAAATCCATAAATAAACAAGAAAATTCAAACATTTCTCCTTCAACTGTGAAAATTTCATCAAAATTTATCAAGAAATAATCTCAAAATGATTTAAAAAAAGGGATTTTTGTTGAAAACAACATGAAAAATCGAAATGTTCACTGACTCTGGGACATAATATATTAAGTTAGTATAATAGTCCCAGACTGACTGTACCTCATTTTAGTAATGTATTCTATTACTTGATACCAAAGAGATGAGGATACAGAACTTAAGGTCCGTGACTTCATCTTTAACGAACTCCGAATAAGTGACCACATCCAATTTGGAAATGTCCACAGATTCGGCAAGAGGAATAGAACTGGACATCGACCGATCGAAGCGATATTTATTGCTAGGCGAGATCTTGAGTTGGTGTTAAAAAAATCCTACCGGTTTAGGCGACTAAGGCGCTATTTTGCCTTTACAGGAAATTGAGAAATATCTCTTTACCAATAGAATTACAACTAAGACTTTTTGATACCATACTGCCAGTTCTTATCTACGGCTGTAAGGTGTGGGGTTTTGAAAACAAATACATTTTAGAAAAGATACACTAACAGTTTTGTAGAAATATCCTAGGTGTTAGAACAACAACTCAAAATTTCATGATTTATGGTAAGCTTGGTCGATGTCCGATCGATATCATATTTAAACTTAGAATAGTTAATTTTTTGAACCGAACTATTTCCAATAATCGTCAACTTTCTTCCATTTTGTACTCTACAATGTTAAAATTGAACGAATCCGGACTGCATAAGTTTAAATGGATTGAACATATTAAAGCCATATTTGACAAAACTGGATCTAGTTTTATATGGAATCTTCAATCAAAGATAGATCCAATTCAAATAAAAACGAGTATTAAGCATCCAAAACTCATCGAGGGGGAAATATTATGGTCTTTTCAAAATCGACTTTGGCTTAGAAAAATATTTAGTAAGACTCTCATTTGCAGATCGTAAAATTAATATTACTAAACTGCGATGCTGCAACCTTAAAAGGTCAGGTTTCAGGCAAGGTCATTCATGTCAAACAGCGCTGACTAAACTAATTGATGAATGGTTAAAATATTTAGATAATGGAGAAATAGTTGGTACTGTGTTTTTAGATTTCAGTAAGGCTTTTGACCTTATTAACCATGCCATACTTTTAGAAAAGTTAAAATTTTATCATATCGGAGAACATACGATAGATTGGATAAAATCATATTTGTCTGAGAGACAACAAGAAGTTCAATACGCTAACATTAAATCTGATAAATCGTTTGTAAAATATGGAGTGCCTCAAGGTTCTATTTTAGGTTCTCTGTTATTTTTAATTTATATAAATGATTTACCACTTCATGTTAAACAATCCGACATGGATTTATATGCTGATGATCAACATTGCATTTTCATAATAAAAACATTGAAAAAAATAAATAGCAAATTGCAAAATGATTTAAATGCTGAACAATCTTGGTGTAACAATAACAGTATGAAAATAAATGCACAAAAAACAAAGTGTATGAAATTGGGTTCAAAACAAAAACTTACACAACTATCAGAATTATGTATTACCGTCAATGAAACATGTATTGAAAATGTCCATTCTTTCAAATTACTTGGAATTGACATTGATGAACATTTAAGCTGGGAAGATCATGTTGATCGTATATGTAAGATTATCTCATCTAAAATATCACTTTTGTTTAAAATTAAAGTACATTTGCCTATACACACAAGACAACTATTTTATAATGCATATATTCTACCATATATAGACTATTGTAGTTCAGTGTGGGGAAATTTATTACAAAAAGATTCAGGTATAGAATCATAAAACTTCAAAAAAGAGCAGCAAGAATTATACTTGAATACGATATTTCTGTTCCATCTAATTTTATGTTTTCATCTTTAAAATGGCTATCTTTTACAAAAAGAATAAAATACCAAAAATCAATTTTAATGTATAAAATTGTAAATGGACTAACACCTGATTACTTAGCAATGCTAAATATTAATGATGTGCAACACCACAACTTACGATTTGTCTCAAATAATGATCTATTTGTTCCAAGACCAAATACAATTTTTTATAAAAAATCTTTTCATTATTCTGCAACAAAGGTATGGAATAATTTACCACTCAAAATAAAAAATTGTCGTTATGTGGAATTATTTAAGAAACATTGTTATAATCATTTTCTTGAAAATTCTATGCAAGTCGAATAATTTGTTTTCTTTCTTTTGTTGTAAGAATAAGAAAATTTAATCAAAACTTTACCAATTATTGCCATTTATTGCCATTTGTATGTTTGAATGATTGAATTGTGTATATACTAGTAATATATATTGTATTTTAATGTATGAATGTATGAATGTTAACTGTATACATGTATTTTGTTTGAGGGCCTCAATGAAAATTAGACTACTTCTAACTGAGTTACCCTCTTTAAATAAAGAATTTATTATTATTATATTATATTATTATATATAATAGAAATAGGAAGATGGGATGGAATTCCTAGAGATGAAAGACCGTGTCATCTCTGCTCATTGTCAATTGGACCTAAATTTCACTATCTATTTGAGTGCCAGTCTGTTATTGTTAAACATATAAGAAATAAGCATATTTCAGACTATTACCACAGGTATCCATTTGTCTTTGAAAGGGCTGCTTTCATTTTCCAATATTAAAGTTATGAAGAACTATCACTTTTCATTAACAAATTAGTTAAAATATTATAATTATGCTCTCTTTAATATAAATATATGATTATGTTAGCATTGTTCTGTAGCAACCATAAATATGATTATGTATTTTGCCTCTTTTTACAGATGTATATGTGTCTGCGTGTTTCAAAATAAAGTATTGTCAAGTGTCAGATATGTTTTTGTATTTGTGTTATATGTAGATATCCAAATCTAAAACGATGCCCAACAACGAAGGTTTATGTACGTATATACTAGTAGTCATCGAAAGCTGTTGTCTTCTAGTGCGAAGAACCATATAATATCGTCTACCTGGTCGTTCTGTCTGTATATCATAAGAGCCGAAGTCAATGTTCCTGGCATGCTGTCTTAAGCAGATGGAAGAGTCAGTTGTATATCTGTTCACTTTTTCCACGAAAAAGGGAGAATACAAATTGGGTACATCACGATGTGAACTGTAGGGTGTTTAACTAAGGGAACTGGCTTGTTGAATTGTGAGTTACAAGTATTCTCGATTTGACACGTAAGCTTTGGACAATTAATGCAAACGGACCAAGAAATTTAATTATACTATATATTTGATAATAAGCAGCGTTAGATACTTTTATATAAGTTTAATGACTTAAGCTATTACAAATACTTAAAAGCTCTCAGAATATTAAATGTTTATTTTTATTCAAGATCGCAACATTGTAATCAACAATACATTATTATGGAAAATTGAGAAAAAAATATTAAAACAAAACAAAATTTAAATTTACATCACTGTGCTAGATTATATCGACTTTTAAAATCTTGGGAAACTATTTTTTTTTAAATATGAAAAACCGATTATTGTAAAAAAAAAATAAATGTTTTGTTGATATTTTACTATAAATCTTTTGAAAACACCCCTTTTGACAATATTAAGAACTGAAACAGGTGATGTACTAAAAGCGTGGAAATCACTATGTGGTCCGTGTAAACTCATCGAACCTTTAAACAAACTTATTAGTAAAGGTCATCTTACCAATGTTGTAATTAGATCTTTGAATATAGTTTACATTGGCTCAAATATCGATTTTGTCATCAGCAAATTAAAACATAACTAAATTTGTATTCTTTTCAAACGATTTTTTTTTTCCACGTTCATTTTCTATATAGAGATTACTCTATCTATATATTACATTATACATATTTATTAACAGGTTAACTCCTATTGTAATTATCCTACTGCCTGTCGATACTTTTATCTTGGCATTGCACAAGTCATATCTTCTTTGACTGTCCATGACGTTAAAACACTAAATCCCTGGGATGTGTTTTAGTTGATTTTAGTCTCTGGTGCATGATTTTTTTTATTATTAATTGTTTTTGGCTTATAACTAGCTTTCAGTAACTGCGAGTACTATCCGGCAAATCGTACTTTCGTGTTAATTTGACCTGTTGATACAATTTTTAATGTAATTTTGTTATTTAATGTTTACTTATTCAGTGTTATATCTAGTCTCACTTATTTTTTAAAATATACCACCTTTGATAAGTGTTTAGTATGACAATAAATTTTCACTTTTGTTCTCGTACTAGGAACAACAAAATCATTTATTTTGTAAAAATTATTTCCGTACTCCATGTATCCCTTACAACTTTTATTTACCTGTGTACGTTATTTTATTTGGCGGCATTTTGTCCAAGGTTATGGTTGTCTTTCTGGTATTGTTTTACATCTAACCCCCTTGTTTAGTATTAATTTTGTATTTACATTGTGTCATAGATCAAATTTATTCGTTTAGTGTATGTATACTTGATTTTGTTAATATGTCTTTTGATTGAGTTAAGCCATTTCAATTGATATTTTATAGTGTTTCTTTCTATGTTGTGATGTTACACTATTGTTTCAGGTAGGGTGAAGGTTGGCGCCTATTGGGACGTTTAAACCCGCTGCATTTGTTTGCGCCTGTTCTAAGTCAGGAACCTGATGTTCAGTGGTTGTCGTTTGTTGATGTGGTTCATAAGTGTTTCTCGTTTTTGTTTTTATTTAGATTAGACCGTTGGTTTTCCCGTTTGAATGGTTTTACACTAGTCATTTTTGGGCCCTTTATAGCTTGCTGTTCGGTGTGAGCCAAGGCTCCGTGTTGAAGGCCGTACTTTGACCTATATGGTTTACTTTTACAAATTGTGACTTGGATAGAGAGTTGTCTCATTGGCACTCATACCACATCTTCTTATATCTATATAATCCTTAATGTTGTTTTAGTCTAATTATTAAATGTTGAAGAAACGTGAACACACCAATGAATGAATGAATGAATGAATGAATACTTTATTTGCAAGAAGCATATACATGCTATGGCAAACGAATATATATACAATATATGACAAACAAAAGACAGCAGAGAACAGTAGTTACAAAGTATACAATAATATTATGACAATATATGTGATCTAATTTTCAAGCTGCAATTAAATAATTGCATGGTTTTACTGTCAGAGATTTACAATGAGCTTGTAATAAATTATCTAACTTGTACCGATTTGGCCAAGAATAATAAAATTTAGGTAAAATTTAATCGCACAGATCTATATGCTGGACATGATAAAACAAAATGTTGCACAGGGTTTTAAAATGTTATGCAGGTTAATCAAGATAATCTTTAACAATACCGAACACTGACACCAATTAATTACTAGAATAATAGATTCATGCGAAAAATGGACGTAAACAAGTAAATGATTGATAACCGTTAATAAAAACAACACAAGAAAAACAAAGAAAACAACTTAATTAATTTGGTGTTCGTTATACATGTATTATATATAATGGTACTGATTTTGCTCATAATGGGTCCTCTATTGGAAATAAAATTTATCTTTATTTTTATATAATTGGGTGCTTAAACTTAAGTGGGTTTGAATATACTTTCTCTTCTTTCTATTTCTTATACGCCCGTTTACGGGACGTATTATGGCATACCATTGTCCGTCCGTCCGTCTGTCCGTCCGTCGTCCAAATGTCGTCCAATTACTTAAAAACGCTTTAACCAATTTTCATGAAACTTTGGTGAATTGTTTATATTTATTGACGTAAGCTCACTATCGATTTTTATAAATTTTAGAATTTACATTTCCGAGTTATAGGATTTTATTCATAAAAATGGGGGATTATCCAGTTTTCTGACAAACTCAAAAATGCTTTGAACAATTTTCCTGAAACTTTGGTGAATTGTTTATATATATTGACATAAGTTCACTTTCGATTTTTTTAAATTTCTGATTTTATATTTTTGAGTATTGGGACTTTATTTAAAAAAATCAGGAATTTTCCAGTCTTCGGACAATAACTCAAAATGCTTTGAGCAGTTTTCATGAAACTTTGGTGACGGGTTAATCTCTATTGATATAAGCTCCCTTTAGTGTTTTTTTTTTTTTACAAATTTCTGATATGACATTAATGAGTTATGGAACTTTATTCGTTGAAAAAGCGACGGGCGTATTATGCGCTCATTGTGCAGCTCTTTATTGTTACTCCTCTAATTGTAAAAAAAAAAAAAAAAATAAATTAAAACCAAATGGTGAAGTGCTTAAAATAAGTTTAAACTCACACACATTTATTACCACGAATTAATTAGAAAGATCGGCAATGATTACTTTAATTCTGTCTAAATTTATTGATAACACTGAGATCTTTGATAGATGTCAAATGTCACCTCTACTTAAAGCAGGAACTGCTGAGCCTTCCGAAGAACCTGACCTTTAACTTTTCTCATTGCAAATAACTCGAATAATTCTGCCTATCGTTAATGTAGCAATCGGAGATTAGTCGGAGATCGGTGGAATATAACGACTGACATTATTCTGGTTACATTGCAAAAGGGTCTGTGTGAGGTTTTGTCATCACTTGGCGTCCGTCGTCTGTCGTGGTCCGTCGTCTTCGTGGTCCGTCGACGTCCGTGAACTTTTACAAAGATCGTCTTCTCTGAAACTACTGGGTCAAATTTAACCAAACTTGGCCACAATCATCAATGGGTATCTAGTTTTAAAAAAATGTGTCCGATGACCCCGCCTGTCGCATTCATGTCTAGAGCACAATTTAAAAGTAATATTGTTGACATCGAGATATTTACAATGTTTACACGATATCGTTTCAACATCCTACACATTGTAAGAACTCTTATATATTGTTTACATCGTAAACATCGCCATGTATATAATGTAGTAACGATATCGTGTTTACGTCGTTTACATCGCGATATTCACAATGTTAACACGATATCGTGTTAACATTGTAAGAACTCTTATATACTGATTAACCTCGTTGACATCGTTAACATCGCGATGTACACAATGTATTAACGATATCGAGTTTACATCGTTTACATTGCGATATTAACAATGTTTACACGATATCCTGTTAACGTCGTTTACATTGTTAGAACTCCTTTATACTGTTTATTCGTTTACATTGTCAATATCGCGATGTTTACAATGTTGCAACGATATCGTGTTTACATCGCGATATTAACAATGTTTACGCGATATCGTGTCAACATCATTTACATTGTAACAACTCTTATATGCTATTATACAATGTATTATCAATATCGTGTTTATATCGTTTACATTGCAGTGTTCACGATACCGTGTCAACATCAATTATATTGTATGAACTCTTATATACTGTTTACATCGTTAACTTCGTGATATTTACAACTTATTAACGATATCATATCGTGTTTACATCGTTTACATTCATGACTAATTAGAGGAGTTATTGCCAATTAAAGGCGACTTTCCTCGTTAATTTTTCAACTATTGCTTATCAAACAATTATATCAAATTTTTAAAGTGTAAACAAAAATCAATTATTTTTGACAGTTATATGGCGGTAAAAATGCCCAATGAACATAACTTTTTCCTAAATATGAGTATTTTAATTAATTGAAATTCTTTTGTTTTATTTTTTAGTTTCTTATGCACACAACTTTTACAGGAAATGCACACAATCAAATTCATAAGTATTACATAATTAATAAACGAAATTTTTATTATCAATTTCTAATTGCGATGTTGATGATGTAAACGATGCAAAAACAAAACTTAAGACTCCGTTTACATTATAAACACGATGTTGACACGATACTGCCAACATCACGATGTTGAATATGTGAACGATGTAAACACAAAGGTAAAGACTCAGTATACAATATAAACACGATGATGACACGATATTGTCAACATCACGATGTCTACGGTGTAAACGATGTAAACAGAAAGGTAAAGACTCGGTAAACAATATTAACAGGATGTTGACTAGCTATTGTCAACATCGCGATGTCTACGATGTGATCGATGTAAACACAAATGTATAGACTTGTTATACAATATAAACACGATGTTGACTCGCTATTGTCAACATCGCAATGTCTACTATGTAAACAATATAAACACAAGTATAGATACGATACAATGTAAAAACAATAATGACACGATAGAGTAGACATCGCGATGCTGACAATATCGATAAAACATCGTGCACTGGACATAGCCTGTCGACAAACATGGCCGACATGGCTAAAAATAAAACAAAGGGGGAAAATGCAATATTGTCTTTTATCTTGAAAACCGCTACAGATAGAGCAAATCTGATAAAGCAAAAATGTCCCGAATGATAAGATTATTATGATGTCTATAGACATCAAAACTGTCAGAAGAAATCTTATAGGAGTTATTGTTCTCAAACAACGATTTTTTTCAATTTTTGTTCATTTTTGCCTATTATCTCGAAAATTATAATATTTGATAGACAGAACCTTTAAACACCAAAAAAAAAAAAGATTACAAGACAATATCTACAATTAAGTCAACAATGATCGAAATCGTCAGTCGACACCTTATTGAAGTTGTTACCCTTTAATGACAGTTTTTTTTCCAAATTTTTTTGCATGTTTGCCTATTATCTTGAAAAATATAATAAAAGATTAACTTTTAATCGGAAAAAAAAATGATTAGCAAGACCAGATCTACAAATAAGTCAACATAATGGAGATGGTCAGTCAACTCCTTATTGAAGTTATTGTCCTTAAATGACAAAAAAACTGTAATAGATAGATAGAAACTTTAAAAAGCAAAAATGATTAGCAAGACGAGATCATAGACCAAATGGCCGAAATCTTCAGTCAACTCGTTTGCTGAGTTATTGCCGTTTAATTATATTGTTTTTCCTTTTTTTGTGCATTTTTCCCTATTATCTTGAAAACTGTAATAGATAAATGGAAACTTTAAAAGGGAAAACTGATTAGCAGGATAAGACCTACAAATACGTCAACATGACTGGAATTGTCGCTTAACTCTTAGCAGATTTATTCCCGTTTAATGATGACTTTTACTAAAAAGTGGCCATAGTGGAAGATGCAGGTGAGCGACACAAGCTCTTCAGGGCATTTAGTTATCTGCTTCTGGAGAACCTCAAAACAGAATGAACCCAGATTGACACAAATCTTGCTTACAATGTCCTTTCCAAGCAATATTACTATGATGCCGATTAGTCAATAAACATTACCGTGGTGGCCTTTTCTAGTTTATTAGTGTCTAAACTTAAGAAAACTTCTTCTCAAGAACGATCGACTGACCCCGTTAAAACAAAATTTGGCAACTATGTTCCTGTGAAGGTTGTCCTTAATTTGTCCTTTACAAGCATTATGTGTATTTACTTTCAGGTATCACAGATCGAATTTATTCGTTCATAGTGTGTTAATTTACGTTTTTGATTGAGTTAAGCCTTCCAATTGATGTTTTATCGTGTGTTTTTCTATGTTGTGATGTTATACTATTGTTTCAGAAAAAGGGAGAAGGTTTGGTACCATTAAAACGTTTAATCCCGCTGCAAATGTTTGCACCTGTCCTAAGTCAGGAATCTGATGTACAGTAGTTGTCGTTTGTTTATGTAATTTATACGTGTTTCTCGTTTCTCGTTTTTTATATAGACTAGACCGTTGGTTTTACCGTTTGAATGGTTTTACACTAGTTCTTTGGGGCCCTTTATAGCTTGTTGTTCGTGAGCCAAGGCTCCGTGTTGAAGGCCGTACATTGACCTATAATGGTTTACTTTATAAATTGTTATTTGGATGGAGAGTTGTCTCATTGGCACTCACACCACATCTTCCTATATCTATTATGACTTCAGAGACAACTGGAAATTCAAAATGGCCACATGCGGAAATCAAAGTTTACTATATGACCATGCATTTTGCTTAGCTTTTCAAGAACGAATAAACTGAATTGAAAACAAATAAATCAGTATTGTTCCTAATTAGAAGGTACTACTAATTGTTGTTACTTTAATCCTGATAAACTATAAGACTAAAACGAGGCCAAAGTGGCCAAAATGGTCCGATTTTAAAATACTTTCTTATCTAGGACCACTGACTCAAATGAAATCAAACTTGCCAGATGTTTCCTTACTGTAATACCGATCAAAAATTCCAAATAGCCGCCAGTTGAGGTCAAATTTCACATTTAAACCATTTAGGAAATTGCATTTCATTTTTCTGTTCAAGAACAAATGAAGTGAAATGAAAACCAAAAATCGCTGAAACGCTCTTTAAAATGAACTTACCAAGTGTGGTTACTTTTTTTAGTCTTGATGAAAAGGCAAATACCGGCATGGCTTCAAGGGGATAAAATGGGTCCAAATGTCCTGTTTTTACGGATATTCTTCAGATGAAACTAATTAAAAACAAATTGAAACCGAACTTCCGACTGGATTTTATAGTTTTTTTATGTTGTGCTGTTAGACACTCAGTCTGCCTCGTGTTAGAGGGAGGACTGAGCGCTCAAACTAGGAGAGTTAGGCGCCAGCAAACGTGTTTAACCCCACCACATTCTGTATGTGCCTGTCCCAGCCAAGTCAGTAGCCTGTAATTCAGTGGTTGTCGTTTGTTGCTGTATATCTTGTTGTTTTGTACATAAATCCGTTATGTAAATGGAAATGCTGTTAGTTACATCGTTTGAATTGTTCGACATTTGTCATTACGGGGTCTTTTATACCTTGCTATGTGGTATGGGTTTTACTCATTGTCGGAGGCTGTACGATGACTTATAGTTGTTAACTTCTACGTCATTTGGTCTCTGGTGGAGATCTGTCTCATTGGCAATCATACATCTTCCGGAAGTTATCATGTGCCCATCCTATCTGTAATTCAGTGGTTGTCGTTGGTTACTGTCTCATTTTTGTTTTCACTATTCTTTTGTCATAAATCAGATCATTGGTTTTCTCGTTTGAATTGTTTCACATTTTTCATGTCGGAGCCTTCTTTAGCTGACCGTACGGTATGGGTTATGCTCATTGTTGAAGGCCGTACAGTTACTAGTACCTAAAATGGTTTACATCCACACCGTTTGGACTCTGGTTGATAGTTTTCTATTGGCAATCATACCATATCTCCTTATTTTCATATTATTGTGAAGGTCCTTGACAAGTGAGATCGAAGTTAATTTTTCATGTTTTACGAAACTTGAACCATAAAAATGAGGTCAAGGTCAAAAGAGCTCTGTCAGACGGATGTGTACACCTTACAATGACGATAATAGACCACCCATAGCCTATCTGTGACTTGTTTCAACATACCTTTAAATGTGCTCATTTATGAGCCTTTCAGTAGATTTTAATAGCAAATGTGGACCCTCTGAAATGTATAGCTTTCTTAACTGAATAGGACTGGTTTGAAAGTCTTGGAGATATTTTTTAATGTTTCACACGAAAACTTGAATCATAAAAATGAGACCAAGGTCACAAGAGCTCAGTAAGACGGATATGTACACCCGACAATGACACTATAGACCACACACAGTCTATCTGTGACTTATTTTAACTGGGAAACTGACATAATCACATAAACTGGTCGTTTACTTCAAAGTTTAAATAGCAAGTCATTACAACAGGAAAATGAGATCAAGGACAACAGACTTCTGGAATATAAAGCTATAAACAATAAGTCACAGGTGTCATCAATGCTTAATAAGGTTTAGTGACAATCATCACAGGCAAGACAATAAATAAACTGTGGTCTACCTTATTGGACGCGGTAGACAGGGGGTCATTAGATTGCATTCTGATAAGAAACCATTTAGTTATATATTTTTGTTTTCCCCTTTAGGGCAGTTGGTGCTTAGGGCATATCTTTGGTAGTCTCCATTAATTTTTTTGATTCAAGCAATTTTAAGCTTGACATATTATATAGACTATACATTGACCTCGCGAAGTCTAAGGATGGTGCATACGTCTGGTTGTTCAAATCAATGAGATACTTTTTTGTTTGATCTTATTTTTACCTTTATGGTGGCATCTAAACAGGTTATTCAATTGATTACTTTAGTATAAATATCAACATCATTTACTTAGAATAGATGTTCATTGATATGTAACAAGGAAGATAACTTGTTCAACTCTATCAGCCGCGGGTATCGTTGAAAATAGTTTTCTTAATTTTGTTGTTCACTGTACTGACTATACAGTATTTAATTTGGTGTATGTTCATGCTGTAATCAAAAGGAGACCAAAGTTCGGTCTTTATTTTGAAAAGAATTACCTTACGGACTATTCAGACAAATTTGGTTGTAAGCCATCAATTGGTGTGTAGGAAATGTTTTTCCTAAAGATCTATATCTTTTCGGATACTTAAGAGATGTTTTATGTTAAATCTGATCAAAATAAGCTGAAAGGTTTAGTAGTGATATAGATATGTGACATCCTATGATTGTCAATGAGACAGTTACCAACCAAAACCAATATGAAGAGGACAGGAACATAATTTGATGGATTGGTGTTTTACCCCCAGTGGCAAATATTACAAACTCAGCCTGCGCTGTTAGCAACTAGTCTGATGCCCCAGACTAGTAAATTTTTGCCAAACTTTGTTCAAACATAAGGAAAATGTCTGAATATTTGTCTTCGGAGTAGTAGTTGGAAAAGATATTGGTGCAGACTGCAGACTTATCAGGATGAGAACATGTTAATAAGATATGAACCCTGCTTTGTATTTGACCAACAAACTGAGCCAAATTTTTAACGAACAAGTTCACAATGTCTGCAGGAAGGCATGTCAACCTACCTAGACTTTGAGCTAACCAGTCTTTCCTCTTACTGAAAGTTGTGAGCTGACAAAGAAGCAGTAAATGCCAATTTTAGAGTCTTTGGTTTGACCCTGAAGGGAAGTGAACAAAAGACATACTCTAGGTGAGCATGCTTCCTCCACAAGACCACTGAGGCAGTCATGACCATTTGAGTTGTGTAGGGCCTTCAGCAATGAGCACACTCACCATACTTTTGTCCTATAAAATACTGTCCTACACTGTGGTAGCCATATTGAATGAAAATTTAGGTTCCAATGTGTCAGTCTTTTTTTGTTCTTGAAATAATTAAGATTGGGAAGTCCAAAGGATTTTGGTCAAGTACAATAGACACTTCAATATAGACACATGAAGATGGTTTGTTGAATTCAGATGTCTTTTCCTTTTTTATTGTGTTGTTGGATTGTTGTCTATACCCAACATTTTTTTTGATAATGTTTTTTCACATAGATTCTTCAATTCTTTACAGCTAATGGCAGATGGCAAATGGTGACATTAGCTTTATGGACTTTTTTACCAAGCTTGAAAAATAAATTAACCCAACAAATCTGGGAAGTGTGAATTGTTTGCTAATATCTGAATTATCTGTTTCAATAAAAACATGTACAAGTCATGTTCAGAATGTAACACAGCAGAAACTGAATTAATAATTTTAATTTAATTTCCTGAAATCAATGTCAATAACAAGTTTAAAATATCACATGTCAAATACATATTGCAACACTGCTCATTTTCCATATCTCTTTTCTCATCCGTCATATAAAATACAAATATAATTGTACAGGATGAACAAGATTTAAATCATTTCCCAATGTAGTGTACTAAGGTATCATTCTCTCCAACAATGTTTACATATGTGGCATACAAATGGCAATTTTACAGAAAATTAAGAATGCATCTTCATAACAATTCATGACTCTCTGAAGAATATTATGTATTTTGTTTATGAAATTCATATAAATCCATGCTATTTATTCATTATGCTTACCTGAAATTTATATGAATATATATTTTGAAAAAGGTTGACACCTAAAAATTATCCCTTAGTTAGATTGATAGATTGGTGTTTAACACTACTTTCAGCACTATTGTGCTATTTTGTGGCGGTCAGTTTTTATTGGTGGAGGAAGCCAGAGTGCCTTGAGAGAACCAACACCCTTTGGTAGGAAAACTGACAATCCTAGTTAAGATTGGAGTCGAGCAAACCTGCCATGTGCAGGATTCGAACTCACAACCTCAGTTTTGACAGGCTAGTGATACAGTAGTTTGACGACTTAGACCACTCGGCCAATGAGGCCCCTCCATTAGTTGAAAAATAAAAATCTTGGACCATAAAACACATGAAAATATATGTTTTAATAGAACTATTCCAATTGTCTCTAACAACGGTTTGGGAAGTTTCTATATTTGCCAGAATAAATAAAATATAACTTCAACAATCAGTTTCAAATCTTTGGTCCTCCTGAACAATTTATGAAATCATCACAAAACTTCAATTACATATTTACATAAACATTACCATCTTCTTCTTAATTCTCACTCATTTCTAAATCATTCACTCACAAGTACTCATATTTTCAAAAATTAAGTACAAAACAGAAACATTTTTTTATTTAGGATTTGCTTTTAAAGAAAAGGTTAATAGTGACACTAATTTCTAATTAATGTCATTTAAATGTATTACAAAATATAAGGAGCGATAACCCCTTCTTTAATAAAATGTGACGCAAGTTTATAGCTAGGTTGTCTACTTGTGAATTACATTACAACAGATCTTATTACTTATGCAAATTAGTGGCCTATCGGAAGAAGTCACTCTAAAAAAACACAATGCCATACAAAGTTCATCATAAAACTCACCAAAGCACAGAGTTCCAAATAAGCAATTGTCATTAGATGCAGTTTGTAAACAAATAACTCTTTGGTCCTGAAACTTTTCCAGTAACTTAATAGCAGCTTAGATCTAGCACTCAACCAATTTACCAGTATTTGATTTCATTAAATCAATGATTAATGCCAAAAAGGTAACATTGTTGATACCCATTCTAATTCACAAAGATAGGGAACAAATATTCTATTGCATTGTCAAATATTGAAAACTTAATATCAGAGGCCTTTGTTTTATCTGCTACATGTATTCATTGAATTGAACACTACAAATTGCTTTGTTGATATAACCTATTATACTACGAAGATAGAAAACCAGCACCAATACTTTTATATAGAAAAAAATTTGTGCATGGGGCTTATTGTACTCGGTATGTTCATGAGGCATTGTGAAATCAGAGATGTGTGTCTTCTAGGAACAACACTGAAAACCAGTTTGGCTAATTTTCAGTTTTCACGATAAACTTTTGCAGCCACAGGCACAGACACAATGCTAATTTTTTTGGGAAATTTTGTATAGATTCTATTACCTTAAAGTAGAAATTCTTACAGGCCCTATAGAATTTTACAAACCTGGACTGGTCTGCCTGTGGCTAAGCTTTAAGACTGGGCTGCTATTGGAAAGCCCATAAACCGTGTAATAAAATTATTAATACAGGAGGTGCAGCACTTCACATTCTTTAGAAGTTTGTTTGGTTTCTGTCAACTATTTCAGAGCCCTCGGTCATAAAACTTAACTCAGTACAAAATTTGTGCTCAAAATACGAAATCCAGTATTTTGATTAGTTGATTTCTGAGTCTGAGTACGAAAAATCGTGCTCCAAAGTTTTATTACCGCAAGGCCAGGAGTTGCTGATTTACAAATGTATTATACCAACATGTGATGCAAATTATTGGACAGAGATCTGTTATGCTGATGACACAAAATATATAATTATGCAGTTTAAAAATGATCTTTGTCATGATTGAAATCATTGAATCGATTAAAGAAAAAAACTTGAGATCATTTTAAAATCTAAAATTTTTAAATCATGGATTGTACAGCAAGATGCAGGACATGTCCTTTATCTGGGACATCATTATAAGAGGTGCAACCCAACTTTACTTTGCCAAACCTAAGAGAAAATGAAAATTTATGATTATTTTAAATATCAGGAAAACTTCTGTTTCATGCTGTTGTTGCTTTATAAAATAACAATGATCAGCATTTTTTAATACAGCATACAATATCAAACATTTTCCTTTAAAGCTGAATTATAAGAACAGTAAGTTAGAGATTACCCTTTGAGACAGATAAACAATGATTATGCAGTGGTACGTGGTACTAATTGAACATGATAAGCTTAACTAATAACAAGATGTGTTAAATGTTACACATCATTTTGTGCATTGTAAAACTATTGTGACGGCAAAATAATAATATCATCACACATTATCGCATGAATTTAAGGCAGCAATGATTTGTTTTATTGGGCGTAAGTTTATTGCATTCTTTTTTTTCTCTACAACATTCTTGATTTTGTCTTATTTTTAATTTCAATTGTAGAGAATTATTTACAGAAAGTAAAAATTTTGGTGACTAGAAATTATAGAGGAAAATATTTTGTGTGAAAAAAATAATTTAGGTAACCAAAATATATATTTTACTAAATCAGACTGTGAGAGCAAGAATACAGCTATCACTCTGGAACTTTGCCACATACTTCACAGTAACACTTTACAGCTATTAATAAGCATTAAAGTATATTTGGATTCCAAAATTATCAGGTCAATATATAAATGTCTCTTCTGTCCATCTTCTTTCCTTTCTTTTATAAAAAGAAAAGCATCATTAGTATGTGATTTTTTAGTTAATTTTCCATAACATCAGCACCAAGAAAAGAATGGAGCTCTGTGTGCAAAGCTCTGTGTAAATGTTTCACTGTCAGTTCTGCCACGCCCACCTAGTCCTTTACTTCGTTCTATTGTAACTACTGGCATCTGTACTAGTTGTACTGGTGATTTTCCATCTTTTAATGCTTGAGTCAAATTCAAAATCTGCAGAACAAAAATACTTGTTATTCATATAAACATTTAATAAATTGATATGTTAACAAAAAATTAAATTGGGTGTTAGACTACTAGGTGAAAAAATTACAACCAAAGTTAAAGATACATGTTAACTTATTTCAATTTTATTCTAATTTTATGAACAGCTGTATCTACAAAAGCAGTCAATATAAAATACACTGTTGACACAGAGATATGTCTCGCCTGTCGGCATAAAATGCAGAAAAATACAATCTGATGGACAGCAATATTGCCTATCAATTCAGTCACTGGACCATAATTTAGTGGACAGGGCCTGAAAACTGAGATGTACAGACAGTAATGTAATTTTATAGAAAATA
The DNA here is from genome assembly GCA_017311375.1 of Mytilus coruscus. Classification (NCBI taxonomy): domain Eukaryota; kingdom Metazoa; phylum Mollusca; class Bivalvia; order Mytilida; family Mytilidae; genus Mytilus; species Mytilus coruscus. The sequence continues at coordinate 82,985,525 of CM029601.1, forward strand.
TCCTTGTTTATTGTAAGTAGCTTCTATCAATATAACTTGAGCAGAAAAACTTAATATTTTATAGTGTGTCTTTCTATGTTGTGATGTTACACTATTGTTTCAGATAAGGGTGAAGGTTTGGTACCTTTAAAACGTTTAAACCCGCTGCAATTGTTTGCACCTGTCCTAAGTCAGGAATCTGATGTTCAGTAGTTGTCGTTTGTTGATGTGGTTCATAAGCGTTTCTCATTTTTTATATAGATTAGACCGTTGGTTTTCCTGTTTGAATGGTTTCACACTAGTAATTTTGGGGCCCTTTATAGCTTGTTGTTCGTGTGAGCCAAGGCTCCGTGTTGAAGACCGTACTTTGACCTATAATGGTTTACTTTTATAAATTTTGACTTGGATGGAGAGTTATCTCATTGGCACTCATACCACATCTTCTTATATCTATTAACATTGAAAATTGCTTATTAATTCAAAGTCACTAGACCATGACCTAGGGCAGGGCCTAGAAATAGTCATCAAACTGATATGAACTGATAGTAATGCAACTTCATACAAAATATCATTGAACTATCACAAAAAGATCCTATCAAACTAACTTAAGCAGAAAACTTAACATTGAAAATTGCTAATTAATTCAGAGTCACTGGACCATGTCCTAGGGGGCAGGTCTTCAAAATAGTCGTCAAACTGATAGTAATGCAGCTTCATACAAAATATCATTGATCTATTACAAGTAGATCCTATCAAACTAACTTAAGCAGAAAGTTTAACATTGAAAATTGCTAATTAATTCAAAGTCACTGGACCATGTCCTAGGGTACAGGGCCTCAAAATAGTCTCCAAATTGATATGTACTGATAGTAAGGCAACCTTATATTAAATATCAATGATCTATCACAAGAAGTTCCTATCAAACTAACTTAAGCAGAAAACTTAACAATTGTTGACGTCGTCACCGTCGCCGGAAAAGCAATCCCTTAAAAAACCAACATTCCTGAAAAATCTGTCCTTTTCAGAAAGGTTACAAGCCTTCCTGCTAAAAGGCTGTTCCATAAAAACCAACATTGGACCCATGAGAGGCATCTTATATTTGCCACTATGGATGGGTGTGAAATATTATGTTAAAGTCAGGGATCTCCATGACCTGTTTTATGATGGCGCACCGCCATCCTTAAAATATCTTCCGCCACCGTCAAATGATCCCCCCATTGTTAAATTATCATCCGCCATCATCAAATGATCCCCCCCATTGTCAAAATTTGTTTTCGTTTCTCTAGCTGCCGCCATTTTTGTTAGCAATTATAATCAATTGCGTGTAATTGCATAACCCTTAGGCTTTTTTGTATTATAATCCAAAGGGTCCTTCTGATTACAGTTTTAAAGCCCTGAGGATATCCGGCTAAAGATCGCTACTCACTTGTACTGGTAGATCGACACACCTGACAGGAGAACACTTGACCAAGATAGATAATTGATTGCATTATTTAATTACGTTTCAGCAAATGCTAATGAAAATTTAGATTGAAAAAATAATAAATAGATCCAGTTACAAAGAACTAGAGGCTCTCAAGAGCCTTTGTCGCTCACCTGACTCTACTTTGGTTTTAGAAATCATGTAAAGATAGATAAAAATCATAACATATACCCAAATAATGATTGAGGTCAAATTTGGTATAATATTGGTCACATTATTTAATCAAATATCCTGAGTGGCCATCTTGAACAGTAAATCGGCAACAAAGTAGCAACACTTGGTCAGCACCTCATAAGGAACATTCATGCCATGTTTGGTTTCATTCCATTCAGTGGTACTCTAAAAGAAAACATTTAGATATAGGAAGATGTGGTGTGAGTGCCAATGAGACAACTCTGTATGTATTTCCCATAGGGTCCTATGTTAAAACTAAGTCCCCCACTGGCAGCCATCTTGGATGATGGATCGGCTGCAAAGAAACAACACTTGGTCAACACCTCATAAGGAACATTCATGCCATGATTGGTTCCATTCCATTCAGTGGTTCTCTAAAAGAAGACATTTGTATGTATTTCCCATAGGGTCCTATGTTAAACTAAATCCCCCGCTGGCGGCCATCTTGGATGATGGATTGACTGCAAAGTAACAACACTTGGTCAACACCTAATAAGGAACATTCATGCCATGTTTGGTTCCATTCCATTCAGTGGTTCTCTAAAAGAAGACATTTGTATGTATTTCCCATAGGGTCCTATGTTAAACTAAGTCCTCCGCTGGCGGCCATCTTGGATGATGGATCGGCTACAAAGTAACAACACTTGGTCAGCACCTCATAAGGAACATTCATGCCATGTTTGGTTTCATTCCATTCAGTGGTTCTCTAGAAGAAGTTCAAAATGTTGAAAGTTAACGACGACGACGGACGCCAAGTGATGAGAAAAGCTCACTTGGCCCTTTGGGCCAGGTGAGCTAAAAAATTTTATCAAGTCGAACATGTGCTTTTATATTGACTTGCGCAATCAGCATCCTCCTTTTTACACGAGAACTAAATAAGACGTAAAACAGAACATAATTTCATGCCAAATAACACGAGTACAGCAATTATCGATAATATTGAATCACTTTACGAGTTTAAAAGTAAATACATGAATATTATTAAATGCAACTTGATAATCTGAAGAAATTACGTATCGTAATTCTGAATTCATTTCGTAGTTTACAATCAAATTGATACATCTGGTTTTCCGGTTTACATTCAGAATCGAAAGATGCATGTTGCATAGTATATTACTATGAAATTTGCTGTTTATTGTCATTAAAACCTTTCTAGTTGTAAACGTTTGCCCTCCAAATCTTTCTTCAGCGTTTTACAAAACGGGTACGAAACTTCTTGATGTTGATGCTGCAAATCGTCGATACTGGTTCATGACTTCTGAATTTGACAGTGAAAAAAAAAATCCCCCCCCCCCTTATACAATTACCAAAATAGCAAGAAAACAACGTAGGAACCTTAGGACAGCTTGTGGTCAATCTTGACTGAGGGGAGCCATGCAGGCTTGGCATTGGAATTGTTACAAATGACAATTAATGAAAATATTGGTTATTCTATATGAAATAAATATAATAAGCAATATATCAGCCTGTTCACCATTCCTTACATGGAAATGAAGGAATGAAATACTTTGGATGACGCCACGCCGTAGACACGGGGTTTTGTCATGGAAGTTCCTCCATCATTAAATTTTCATCCATGGAGATCCCTGAAAGTATGCATGTCTATAAAATTGCTTCTATAGGGGGGTATTCTTCTGTCAAAATGCCTTTCTCTGGGTTCCATGTTTATTTTAATGGAACAGACCTGAGTTAACACATAATTGAACTCCTTCAATATAAGTAATTCTAAATAATAATTTTTCAAGAAGCACTTTTGTAATTAAAGTATATCTCATAAAACTGTATTTCAATATATTAATTGTTATGCATATCAAAAAAAAAAAAAGGTGAATCAGAAGATATACTCACTTGTCCTCTCATCACAGACATCTGTTTTTCAAAAGTTCTCCTATCGAAACCTTTATCTGTCTATAAAAAGAAATTTAATTGTATAAATACTTTTGATAAGCAGGTCTGTGCTTCTTTCAACTAGAGGCTCTAAAGAGCCTGTGTCGCTCACCTTGGTCTATGTGCATAATCAACAAAGGACACTCTTCAACATTGTAGACGAGAATAGAATTCATGACCAAAATCTCTGTTTTGTTGATCTTGTATTGCTGATCATTTAGTCTGTATAGTTTCTCTCTATCTTCTTTAGTTTTTACTTAAAACACAAAAGAGGGTAAAAAAAATGCTCATTAAAGGGCAATCACTTCTATAAAGAGGGACAGTCTACTAACTATATTGGCAAAATTTGATATGTTAGTAGATCTTGCCTTGCTGATCATTTATGTGATTTAAAGTGTCTATTTATGTATTATAATTTTGAATCGTCGGACCATTTCCTCCATACTGTCTTAATTGTAGATCTTGTCTTGCTGATCATTTTTGCTTATTTAAGTTTCTATCTATCTATTATAATTTTTAAGATATAATGCAAAAATGCAAAAAAAATTGGTAAAAATCATCATCAAAGAGCAATAACTCTTTTATGGAGTCAACTGACAATTTAGACACCATGTTAGACTTATTTGTAGAACTTGCCTTGCTGATCATTTTTGCAATTTAAAGTTTCTCTCTATCTATTATAGTTTTTAAGATAATAGGTAAAATTGAAAAAAAAAATGGTAAAACTAGACATCATTGAGATAAGAGCCATCTCTGTGGGCCCCGCTGTAAATAACTTGTGGTAAAAACTTTGTACGGATAAGCTGATATGAAACTTTTGACCTTGACCTTTGACCTAGGAAGTTGTACATACATTATGACACACCCTCTGGTGTTGGTTAATATACATGTCAAGTATAAACTTTGAAATCATAACGGTTCTCAAGATATAGAGCGGACAAGATCTTTACAATAGGAAGTTGTACAAACATAAGGACACACCCTCTGGTGTTGGTTAATATACATGTCAAGTATAAACATGATAAAGCATGAAATTATAACAGTTCTCTAGATATAGAGCGGACACAATTTGTTACGGACAGACTGATCACTATAGGGCGACCAGCCAGTGGCGGGCCCTAATTAGTCATTTAAGGGCAATAACTCCTATAAGGAGTCGTCAGATGATTTCCTCCATATAGTCTTAATTGTAGATCTTGTCTTGCTGATAATTTTGCTTATTTAAGTTTCTATCTATCTATTATAATTTTTAAGATATAAGGCAAAAATACAAAAATTGGTAAAATCGTCATCAAAGAGCAATAACTCTTTATGGAGTCAACTGACAATTTAGACACCATGTTAGACTTATTTGTAGAACTTGCCTTGCTGATCATTTTGCAAGTTAAAGTTTCTCTCTATCTATTATAGTTTTTAAGATAATAGGTAAAATTGAAAAAATGGTAAAACTAGACATCATTCAGATAAGAGCCATCTCTGTGGGCCCGCTGTAAATAACTTGTGGTAAAAACTTTGTACGGATAAGCTGATATGAAACTTTGACCTTGACCTTTGACCTAGGAAGTTGTACATACATTATGACACACCCTCTGGTGTTGGTTAATATACATGTCAAGTATAAACTTTGAAATCATAACGGTTCTCAAGATATAGAGCGGACAAGATCTTTACAATAGGAAGTTGTACAAACATAAGGACACACCCTCTGGTGTTGGTTAATATACATGTCAAGTATAAACATGATAAAGCATGAAATTATAACAGTTCTCTAGATATAGAGCGGACACAATTTGTTACGGACAGACTGATCACTATAGGGCGACCGCCAGTGGCGGGCCCTAATTAGTCATTTAAGGGCAATAACTCCTATAAGGAGTCGTCAGATGATTTCCTCCATATAGTCTTAATTGTAGATCTTGTCTTGCTGATAATTTTTGCTTATTTAAGTTTCTATCTATCTATTATAATTTTTAAGATATAAGGCAAAAATACAAAAAATTGGTAAAAATCGTCATGAAACGGCAATAACTCTCTAAGGAGTTGACTGACAATTTCGACCATCGGACTTATTAGTTTTCCTCTATCTATTATTCTTTTCAAGATAATAGGCAAAATGAAAAATGGTAAAATTTGTCATTTAAAGGCAACAACTATTAGAAGTCGTCTGACAGTTTTGACTTATATGAACAATTGGTAGAGCTCAATATTCTGAACATTTCTGCTCCTGTCATATTTTCTCTATTTATAATGGTTTTCAAAATAATAGACAAAATTTGCATTTTACCCCTATGCTCTATTTTTAGCCATATCGGCCATCTTGGTTGGCAGGCGGGGTCATCTGACATATTTTTTAAACTAGATACCGCAATGATGATTGTGGCCAAGTTTGGTTAAACTGTTCATGCAGTGGCTGTCACCAAACAGCTTTAAAAGTTAACTTATGTCTGACCGAAATAACTTTTATTGCAAATAATACAATAAAGGCCAACCTTAAAGAGTTCATACAAATCATCCACTAAGTCTTCTACAAATGTCATATCTGATAGTTGTGGTAATACTAGGTCTTTGATTTCATCTGAAAATGGAATCTTTGCCTGTGGTAGCCATGCCCAATGATATGGATCTGAAATCATAACAATAGTTTGTAAGCTGAATTAATATTAAACATACTAGCATGTGCCTTATTCTTCTTCGGACATGCTGAGGGCTTTTAAACTTTTATTGAAAATAGAATTAGTGTTGTTCCATAAAAACATACATGGGGAACCAGAGAAGGCACTTTGAAATCTCAACTATGGGTGTGTCAAGTAAGATATTTTTTTTTAGTGAAATTCTAAATTTGCCTTTTTAAGTGGTTACCCAATCATGAAAGTATCTTCCATTAGTGCCATGTATGTTTAAATGGAACCACCCTAGATTATCTAGTGATCACAGATACCCCCATTTACAGAAAAACTCTTTAACGTTAAATGAATAAACTGCTTCGCTGAGAGCAGCTAGATATGCCCGCAGAGGTCCAACCCTGAACAGTTGGGGCAAAAATGGACACAATATTCAAGCTTGATTCAGGTCTGAATTTGGATTGTTATTAAATATTTGACATATTATAGGTTTCTGAATAAATGTAGTCAAAGAACTTGAAATTGTTTATATGAATTGAATTTATATTCAATTAAAGATTTCTTGCTGTTGTGCAATACTTAGTAAATCTGTTGTCAGACTATGAACAAATAAAGTTCAATTAATTCTCAATGTCATATTAGAAATTTATGAAAATAAAAAGGGAGCTTACATCAATAGATATAAACAATTCACCAAAGTTTCATGAGAATTGGTGACAGCATTTTTTAGTTATTGTCCGAAAACTGGAAAATCACCCCTTTTTTTAATGAATAAAACCAACTCAAAAATGTCAAATGTAAAATTTATAAATTTCTAAAGGGAGCTTACATTAATGCATACAAACAATTCACCATAGTTTCATAAGAATTGCTGAAAGCATTTTTGAGTTTTTGTCTGAAAACTGGAAAATCCCCCCTTTTTTTATGAATAAAACCCTGCAACTCGGAAACGTAAAATCTAAAATTTATAAAAATCGAAAAGGGAGCTCATGTCAATAGATAAAAATAATTCACCACAATTTCTTGCAAGTTGGTGAAAGCTATCTGGACTTATTGTCCGAAAACTGGAAAATCCCCCTTTTTTTAATGAATAAAACCCGATAACTCGGAAATGTAAAATCTAAATTTTATAAAAAATGAAAGGGATCTCACGTCAATAGATATAAACAATTCACCAAAGTTTTATGCAAATTGGTTAAAGCATTTTTGAGTTAATGTCTGACATCTTGACGACAGACAGACGGAGGTATACCATAATAAGCCCGTAAACGGGCATATAAAAAATTAATTTTCCTTTTGGGATCAATTTTCTTGTCAGCTGTGCCATTCATGCATCCGTAGTCATTATTGCAAGAATCTGGATTTTGGTCATAGCTGGTCCGTTTCCGATGAAATCCCAATTCTGATTCGTAGTTGTACAATAAAATGCCCAAAAATTTCAATGGCGGACGAAGAAAATTTACAAAAATAAACGATATTTGGAAGGGAATATGACGTTTTTAATACAATATAAGGATAACAAATTTACTTCAGGCAAATTTCATCACATTCTAATGAAGTAACAAGCTTATTTTGCCGAAAGTTAGAATGATTTGATGTCACTCTTGAGTAACAAGTACGGTAAGTGAAAATAACATGCAACCAACTTTAAAATCAATGCTTTAACCTCTTTTCTAAAGAAAATAAATCGTTTATGTCTTTGAATTTCTTTACTTTCAAATGAAAAATTGCTGTTTCATCGACTTGGTAAATGTTGAATATTGCTGATGACGAAAGCAACTGAATGCAAGTATCGTGAAAAACAGGTCGACTAGATTTCACTTTTGACGGTCGGGCAAAGCGAAGTAACGGACGGGAAAGCGACTTTGTCACCCCAGTCGCCTGCTAGCGTGAGCCCTGTAATTAGATTTTTTTTTTTTTTAGTAAAATGTAGTAATAATTTGACTGTTTAAAAACACTTACAAGCTCTCCATTCATCAGGATGTTTGAAAGGGAATGCTAATCCATTGTCTATAGCTGCTACACTGATGTCAGGATTGTCAACTAAACTCCATTCACCATCCTGAAATATAAAACCTCTCAGAATAAAATAAGTCACATTCAGTTAAATTACAAATTTATCTGAAAACAAGGTAAAAAAAAATATACAAAAAACAAACTAAGACTGAAATGTAAACATTATGGATTCAGAGACGTAAATTAAAATTGTATCGTTCTACTATCAAAATCCCAGTTAGATGTTTTCTAGTTTATTTGGTCAAGAAAAAATACAGAATTCAATTTTCCATATGTAACTCATAAGTGAACTGTATGTAAAATTGTTCATTTGTTTTTCAGTTTTACTTTGTGCCCCAAGTTTATTCTTATGATTTCTGCTAGCAGTACCAAAGGAAATGTTTTCATTTGCAAATCCATAAACATCCATCATGTTCATATCTTATATACAAAAACACATTTGGTAGAATACAGTTCTCAGATGACAATTGAAGAGACATTCACTTTTTAACAATTAAATGCAACTATTGTGAATTTGAACAGTTACTTATTGTCAGCAAAATGTGATGACTTTCAATAAATATTATGGGGATGAATAAGTTGGGAATATGTTGCATATACAAAACTTTTTTATCTTTTAAACACAGATATTGCATCCGAGGATGTATTTCTCCCATAAAGAGTTAAAATACCAAAGCAGGGTTCTCACTAATGCAAGTCCAGGAGTCCTGGACTGATCTTTAAAACTGGTGAGTGTAAAGATGCAGAGATTGTAACAGAACATATGTCAACATTTTATAACTCAAGTTTTAAAAATAATCTAAATTTGATGTCATTTCTATTTGGTCATGTAATAATTATAAATTACACTTGTATAAATAAATTATAAATAAATTATAAATCATATAGCAATAAAATTTCATATTATTACTATTGGAATCGCCGTGGCCAAACATAATGAGTCCCTGGACTCACTTTAAAAAATTTGATGAGAGAACCCTGACAAAAATATGACTGTGGTAGTGAACCTTCTGAAACTCGAAATAAAGACATTACAAAAAGGCAAATCTATAAATGGAAAAAATTAAAATGGTAAGTTCTTTTCATTTGTAATTTGATCAATTGCAAGCCACTCAGGGATAAGCATAGGGACAAATAAGGGAAATTGTGAAATTATACTTTAAAAATAGCACTATAGATCTACTGATGTGAAGTTCTATTCTACATACTGAAGTCAGTACTAATGATTTATTGACTTTCAGGCAGTGATTTAGGAGAACAAGAGGATACCATAAAACTACCCCCTGGCCTATGTACATAACCATGTTCTGAAAAACAGTATCCATAGTCAGTTTAAAGAATCATGGTAATGGACTGAAAAATGTGAATTTAAGAACTATAATATGTGAGTCTACTTGTGAAAATCTACAAGTGTATTCTGAAATACAGGAGAAAAACTACTTTAACAAATATATAATTTCGGTTTTTCAATAAAATCTCCTCTCATTTTGTTTTATTCTTAACTAAGGATGCATGTTGCGCTAAGCATACCCCCACTTGAAATTCAAAGTATCATAAGTAAGTGTATGACAGAAGCGAAAAGCCAACATACGTTACAACTCGTCACTACTGAGCTTCTGACCAAATATGAAGTCATTCTAATGAGTAATTTCTGAGAGAAGTGTGACGAAAAATTTAAAGTTCATTCAAAATATTGAAAGATTTAAAGTTTCAGCAAACTAGAAGTGGGTGTCTGACAGATTCAATAAAATGCTTTGCCGAGTGCAGCCTGATACGACCGCAGAGGTCAAACCCTGAACAGTCGGGGCAAGTTTGGACACAATATTCAAGTTTGATACTGTCTGATTTTGCAATGTGATAAAATTTTTGACATAATATAGGTTTCTGACACAAAATAAATGTGGTCAAAGATCTTAAAAATTTGAAATGGGACATTTGATTTACCTAGTATGGTCTGATATCCAAAATCTAACAACATGGTTAGATTCAGCATATAAAAAAACACCAAAAATTTAAATTCAGTTGAAATCAAACAAAGTTTAATTTTGGACCCTTCAAACCTTAATATGGACTGATTTGAAAACAGGGCCCAAAATAAAAAATCCAAATGCACAATAAGATTCAGTATATTATAGAGCCGCAATAATTCAGTTTTTGATGAAATCAAACAAAGTTTAATTTTGGACCCTTTGGACCTCAATGTAGACCAATTTAATAAACTGTTATCACAGAGATATGTCTCGCCTTTTTGTAATTTTGATAATGCAAATGTTGAAATTAAAATAGCAATACTTTAACATGTAAGTTATGCAAATATTCAAAGTCGATGAACCATGACTGAAGGTACATGGCTAAACAATCTCCATGGAATGAGATGTGCCAATGCTAATACAACTGCATACCAAATACCATTGACTTATTATAAGTCGTTCCCTTTAAACAAACCTAAACACAAACATTAACTTGTAAACTATGTAAAAGTTTCTTAGTCAATGAACCATGATCAGGGGTAGGGCTATATAATCTCCATGGAAATGATACTTGCAAATGCCAATAAATTTGCATACCAAATATCATTGACTAAACATTAGCAGTTCATCATAAACTGATCTAATCACAAACTAATACATGTAAACTAAGCAAAAGTTTCAAAGTCAATAAACCATGACTGAGGGGGTGGGGCCAAATATTCTCCATGGAAATGAGATGTGCTAATGCTTATACAACTGAACACCAATTAACATTGGCCTACCACTAATGGTTCCCCTTGAACTGACCTAATCACAAACTAATACATGTTAACTTTGCAAAATTTTCAAAGTCTATAGACCATGACTAAGGGGGCAGAGCCAAATAATCTCCATGGAAATGAGATATGCCAATGCTTATACAACTGCATACCAAATATCATTGACCTACCGCTAGTGGTTCCCCATAAATTGACCTAATCACAAACTAATACATGTAAACTATGAAAAGTTTCAAAGTCAATAGACCTTGACTGAGGGGGCGGGGCCAAATAATCTCCATGGTAATGAGATGTGCCAATGCTAATACAACTGCATACCAAATATCATTAACCTACCACTAGTGGTTCACCATGAACTAGACCTAATCACAAACTAATAAATTGTTGACGCCACCGCCGCCGCTGAAACAGCATACCTATGTCTCGCTTTTGACTCCATCAAGGTGAGACAAAAATGGGGCCCAATATCCAAAATAGTAATACAAGGTTAGAAATCCCCAAAAATTAAATATTTTAATTAATCCCATTTAAATTGGTTAAAAGATTTGTATTTATTTTCAATTGAAGATTTCTTGCTATTGCGCAATACTGTGCTGTTGCACAATACTTGGTTAATCTGTTATATATAATAATTTACACACCCTGTTTGTTGTGTATCTCCTGCCATATCAGTATGTGTTGCTTTTATATATAAATCTAGAAACTAGAAAAATGCTTGTTTTTGGCCCCTAATTTCTAAACGATTGGGGCAATTACCCCCAAACTCAATCCGAGCCTTCACTTTGAGATACAGAACATTGTGGTACAATTTCAGAGAGATCCATACACTTACACACAAGTTATTGTCTGGAAACTACAAAAATGCTTGTTTTGGCCCCTTATTCCTAAGCTGTTGGTACCATAACCCCCAAAATCAATCCCAACCTTCCTTTTGTGGTATTGAACCTTCTGGTAACGCAAATTTTATGCGGTCGTATAAAAAGTGCTCACACTTTACAACTTGTCACTGTCAAGCTGCTGACCAAAAATGAAGCCATTCTTTATTCTGAGAAAAATGTGAAGAAAAGTATTTGTTGGACAGACAATGCGATTGTAATATAGACCAGAATTTTTAATAATAATAACACTTTTAAATTGGGGGTATAATATTTTTGTATATATATTTTAGTATATATAGGCAGAGATAAGAAATAAGGCTTAAAAAATATAGAGGAAAATTTAAAGAGGAATTTCATACATTAGGCCACACCAATTTGATTTGTAGTTCTTTGGACAAAAGCTCCCCAAAAATTGGGGCGAGCGAGTGAGAGAGTGAAATTGTTTTGATTTTATTTTTTTCTTGAAAATGAGTTTTTTTGAGGCAATGCAAGTGCTCTACAAGTGAAGCGAGCGGTATAATTTTTTTTTTAATTGTGTGATTTAGAATTTATGTACATGTTTTAACTGGGTTACTTCATAGAAAAACTAGGAGAAACATGCTCTAATGCATGTAATTTGATTTATTGGTACCTGTAACATACCAGACTTTCTTGTCTCACTGTGGTTTAGTTAATTTTGATTATTTTAGTCAAATAAGCTTTGTCTGCATGAATTTTCTTTTAAATCCATACATGTATATATATTAAGGAAGCACAGCAGAAGCAGTTTTAAAAGAGGAATTATGTTAGTTAGGTAAATGGCGTATGTTGAATAAAATGAAAATATGTGTATGTATCCAAAATAAATGTGGAATGTGTCGATGGGACACAGATGATGCCCCCGCTTGCATATCATATAAAATTATAAACGGACATAACTGAAGAACGGTAAAAGTGACCCTACCCAAATTTGAACTTAATCTGAGTTTTGCGGTAATAAGCATTGTGTATAAGTTTCATAAAATTTGAAGTTAGAGAACGGAAATGAAAAATTCGGCAATTTTTCCATTTGTAAGGGGCATAACTCTAGAACGGTTAAAGTGACACCACCATAATTCAAATTTGATCTGTATTTTGTGGTAATAAGCATTGTGTACAAGTTTCAGAGCATTTGAATGAGGCAAACTAAAGTTAGAGAACGGAAACGAAAAATTCAGCAATTTTTCCATTTGTAAAGGGGCATAACTCTAGAATGGTTAAAGTTACACCACCATAATTCTAACTTGATCTGCATTTTTTGGTAATAAGCATTGTGTATAAGTTTCATAACATTTGGTTAAGGCAAACTAAAGTTAGAGAACGGAAACCAACTTTGGGAAGTACGGACGGCCGCACGTACAGACGGACAAGAGTAAAACTTTATGCCCCCTCCGCTACAACAGGGGCATAAAAATACCCCTGAAAGATATTAAATATTTTTTGATACAGTTGTTTTCATTATGGTAATGACTGTTTATTGGCTGCTTGACATCCAATTGGAACTATTTATCCATATTTAGGATTAACATAATGTGTGAGGTGAATATTTCTTGCTTTGTACTAAAACAACATCCTGAGTAAGATAGTTATATTGCTATGCTTGTAGATCTCAATGTATTAAAATATTCCCTTAAAATACCTGTCACCACATTCACATGCATTATTCTGACCGAGCAAAATACTCTTTCCTTTTGCTCCTTAAAGCTGCAATGCATTTAAAACTCTTTAGCTTGACTAGAAGTGGTTGAACCAATTAAACATCCCTAATTATTATGAGAATGCCAATCACAACACCACCACCTTGGTCTCGAACGTTGGAACTCTTAAATTTCCCCTTACAAAAGAGTTCTGCTTGAATGCCAATAGACTAACAAGGGGATATATGGTTTCATCAAAATAAGATTTTTTAAAAAGTTTTCGGGAATTTATAATTAATTTCATCCAAGATAGGTCTTTGCCTGTTTAAACAAGGATCGGGGATGACAATGGTTCTAACAAATATTGATGTGATTGTGGTCATCTAACGAAAGTTTTTATTTATTTTTGCCTCCTAGAACAGGCCTTCAAAGGTAAAACGAGATGCATTTTGGATAACTGTGTTCAATAACTACTTGTCCACGGCAATGAGCTGACACAAACTGCATGTTGGCATCCTGATTTTTGACCTTTTATTTACAAATCTATTTATCACACGTGCGTTTGAATCGATGGGAGCAATATATGTAATAGAAAAACGTCTATGTGAAAAAAACATTTCAAGGAGAAACTTATTTTGGAAAGGCATGCGGACCAAAAGTTTTGTGGAAGCAGTCATTATTTTTTTTGTTGAAAAGTCAATTTCTCCAAAACAGGAGCGGGAAAATCCAAAGAACTAGGAATCAAATTGGTGTGGCCTTAGCTAATGGTTTAAATAAGATATCTTAACTGACAAATAATCTATATTCAAGTTAAACATATTATTTAAAACAGTATAATCTTTGCATGCAGTTAAAGCTGAAGCTTTTTAGTCTTTAAAAAAGATGGTATTTTCTTTCCAAGTTCACACTCTGTTTTTCTCTTCTCATTTTTTTATTTCTATTTAACCCACCTCTATATCTGTCCCTGAGCTGCCTCGTGATGACACTGGGTCATATTTTATTAACCAGTTGTCATTTCCTCTATCTACAAGATCAATATATAATATTTTTTCAGAAATTGTTTGTTTAAGAAGACTTTTAATAAGGTCCAACCAAATTAAAGTTTCATACTTTCCTCTACAAAGACAAAACTCAGCCGTCTTCAAATAAGGGTTTTGATAACTCCACGGACAACAAATTAGGGCTTCTACAAATTCACAGACTACAAATTAGGGCTTCTATATAACTTCACGACTACAAATTAGGGATCACATTCTGGTATCTGATACATATATCTGTTTGCAGATATGCCTGAAATCGCAATAATTATTCTTGCAATTTTGTCCATTCTTCAAAAATCGAAATAATATCTGTATTTACAGTAACTCCACTGACTACAAATTAGGGCTTCTGAAGAGGCCTTTTGTTCATTTTCATTTAATATGCATAGCCAGCTAAATAGGTTCTACAATGTTATTGTCTGGAAACCAAATGTCCTCAGATGACGACGACATCCCCATACCATTATACGGCCGAAATATAGTCCAATTATGTATTTAATACGTTGCACTAATAACAAATGTAAAATATTTAAATCATTAAAATTGTGCCTTACACTTTAAACCCTAATAATATTGTGTACAACTAACATATGATGCCAGTTCTGTTCAACATGTTTATTTTTGCTATTCAAAGTTTTAAAGTTACTAGAAAGATTTCTATATGCCATCATTATGCAAAATAGATATTTGGCATGTTTGGTAGTAGTAAATTCATTAGAAACAAGTCTAGACAAGGGTGATTAATAGCTCAACATATATAGTATAGACACTTATCTTCTGTGGAAAACTGTATGTTGACCATGACATGTTTCTTCTGTATTATTATATTGCTGTCTAATCAATATACTGTAAATTCAGAAATTATTGCGTGCATTTATTATCTCAAATTTTGTAGGATGGACTAAAATGACAGATTAATTATTGCAATTCCAGGAAAATCTGCATACAGTTGCATGTATTAGATATAAGAATGGGAGTTCTTATTATTGCCATAGTCATTCAGTCTCATTATTTGCATCAATAAAAACTTCACAATAATTTCTGAATTTACAGTACACCACAGCAGATGCTTTTATTACATGTAATATGTTTAACTATACCTGTGTTTCTAATTATATAATCTAATACTACAAGTTTTTCAAATAAATGCTGTAATCTTGTCGCTGTAGAAATAGGGAGATCTTCATGATCAAATTTTCGAAGCCAAAAATCTGCATCTTTGAAATCAGTCACAAACAGTTGAAATGAACCAGTCTGCAAAAGAAAAAGTCTCTTATTATATATATTCTTGTAAAAAAAGTTGAACCGTGGACCATTGCTCACTTATGATACTCCCTTCATAAGTATTTGGTAAACAGGAAGTTGAAAGACACAGTACATGTGTATTTCCTGAGAAAAATAAGACAAAAATTTCATACATTGCTATTTATGTGTACAAAGAATATATATGTATCTGTTAAAACAGGGAGTGAATGAGTGATGCATCTGCATATGAATCACACAGTATAGCTTACATGAAGCTTAATACCAAATTTCAGGAAGCTCTGATTTGTAGTTTCTGATAACTAGAGGCTCTCAAGAGCCTGTGTCGCTCACCTGTATTTACTGTAAATCATGTAAAATAAGGTTAAAATCATAATTAATAGTATTAGATATTATAATGATATCTAAGATAATAACAAAATACTGTAAAATTTTTGTAAAATTACTAACTCAGGGGCAGCAACCCAACAACGGGTTGTCGGATTCGTCTGAAAATTTCAGGGCAGATAAATCTAAATCTGATGAACATTTTGCCACCTGTCAGATTTGCTCTAAATGCTTTAGTTTCAGAGATATAAACCAAAACTGCATTTTACCCTATGTTCTATTTTTAACCAAGTTGGCCATGATGGTTGGAAGGCGGGGTCATCGGACAAATTTTTAAACTAGATACCCTAATAATGATTATGGCCAAGTATGGTTAAATTTGTCTCAGTAGTTTCAGAGAAGAAGATTTTGTAAAGATTACAAAAATTTACGAAAAATTGTTAAAAATTGACTATAAAGGGCAATAACTCCTAAAGGGGTCGACTGACAATTTTGGTCATGGCAACTTATTTGTAGATATTACTTTGCTGAACATTATTGCTGTATACAGTTTATCTTTATCTATAATAATATTCAAGATAATAACCAAAAACAGCAAAATTTCCTTAAAATTACCAATTCAGGGGCAGCAACCCTACAACGGGTTGTCAGATTTGTCTGAAAATTCCAGGGCAGATAGATCTTGACCTGATAATTAGTTTTACCGATGTCAGATTTACTCTAAATGCTTTGGTTTCAGAGATATAAGCCAAAATCTACAGTTTACCCCTATGTTCTATTTTTAGCCATGGTGGCCATCTTGGTTGGTTGGCAGGGTCATCGGACATATTTTTAAACTAGATACCCTAATGATGATTGTGGCCAAGTTTGGTTAAATTTGGCCCAGTGATTTCAGAGGAGAAGATTTTGTAAAAGCTAACAACGATGGACGATGGACGCCAAGTTATGAGAAAAGCTCACTTGGTACTCCTTCGGCTAGGTTAAGCTACTTTAGTCAGTATATTAAAAGATGTATTTTTAAAAAGAATACATTTAGCAAAGATATCTAATAAATTGTCTGTTAATAAGTGGGGAATGTGTAGATTTCTCTTTTGTGATAATTTTTTTCTGTCTACTGTGCCATTTGTGCATCTGTAGTTATTATCATAAAAATGCGGAATTTTGTCATATCTGGTCTAGTTCAAATCTGTAGTTTACACAAATATTTAAATGGAGGCGGAAGAAAAATTTACGAAAATAAACAATGTTTGACAAGAGATTGGGAATGAATATGACGCTTTTAATGCATTAAATGGATGAAACATTAACTAAAGCCAATTATGATCTCTTTCTAAAGAAGTATCAAACTTATTTAACTCAAAATCAAAATGATTTATATACGCTCTCGATTAACTTGTAGTACCGGAAATGAAAGAAAGTAATTTTTAAAAGTTGTAAAATATACAACCTAACCTCTTTTCTAAAGAGAGAAATCGTTTGTATCTTTGAATTTGGATTATGCAAACGTAGATTTCGAATTGTTTTTCGATTTGCTGATTACATTTTCTCCATGTCGAAATTTGCAATTGGACCACATGGTATTAGTCATGTCACAAGTGTCAGCTTGGGGTATTCCTATCCATTCAGTTATCACCCAAAGGGCAATTAACACCTATTTAATCACTCTAAATTGCCTCTATTGTCCGACTTGAAGGGATTACAATTGAAGGTGATATAGTTTTTATGATCACAAGCGGTAATTAGATGAAAGTTTAAAATTTAAGACATGGTATTCGAAATAGAGACAAGAAAAATAGCATCCTCAAAATAATTATAGCGTCGCGGAAATTATTATAGCATCACAGGAAAAAAATATAGCGTCTCGGTGCCGCGACGCTATAACGGCCTGGGGAGAACACTGATAGTTTGGAGTATCAGGTCCTGTCCATGATGTAGAAAATTAATAGGCATTTAGATCAAAGGGAAACTGTACAAATTGCAAATAAATATAAATATTTGGTACACACTTGCTGTACACACTTGCTGATTCAGTAAATAACACTATGTAATTATTTTTCAGAGTGAATGCTGGTGATTGTGGGTGATTCACTCTGAAATACCTCTCTGTATATTTAATAGATACTATGTAAATAAATAGGAGTAAAATCATTACATTTTTGTACATCACCATCAAGTGCTGTTTTTTTTAGTTGGAATGGTATCTCTCTATAAAATAACACCAGCAAGGGTTGTTTTTCACAGAATCATCTGATGACTACTACATATTATATAAAACAAACCTTTGGTGGTAAACCCAATCTATGAAATCTCTTTCCTATGGCTGGTACTTTCTGTAATATGCTTTGTTTTGTCCTGGATTTTAACCTGTCGATGTCTGTGTAATTAAATGTTTCACTAGATAACTTCACTACCTACAAACAGAGTGACATACTTTTTGAATGTACATTAAAATAAATTAAAAGAACAGAGTTCTAATGTCCCCCACATTGCACATATTTTATCTATCCAAGGTACAAGGGCGATAACTAAAATAAACTGCTTCGCCAAGCGCAGCTGGATACGACCGCAGAGGTCCAACCCTGAACAGTTGGGGCAAAAATGGACACAATATTCAAATTTGATACAAGTCTGAATTTGGATTATAATTAAATATTTGACACATTATAGGTTTCTGACACAGAATAAATGTAGTCAAAGAACTTGAAATTGGTAGTAAGATTTGAATTTATATTCAATTGAAGATTTCTTGCTGTTGTGCAATACACTGTGCTGTTGCGCAATACTTAGTAAATCTGTTTTCAATATGCTATATACAAAGAATTAGCAAAATCAATTGTGACCCCCCAATTTTTTTCTTTGGAAAATTGACAATTTCTTAAATCTTGAGGAAAAAAAAATTGACCCCCCCTTTCTAACACGTCCAAGACATTGCTGAAATAAACCTATAATATAAGTTTCATAAAAATCTTGTAAGATTTGTACTTGTGAGAGCGCTTACAAGACCGGACGGACAGACACACAGACAGAGGGACGTACGCCCGGTATTTCCATGTCCCCCGCAACGCGTTACACGGGGGACAACAAATATAGAAAGATTGACACTACAGTATTTGTAATATATTCATTACCTTTGTGACTAATTTGTTTATTTGTACATTTTACTCTCACATGTTTAATCCCCACTCTTACACCAATTATTAAGAATAAATAATCAAGCAATCAATTTTTATAAATAATTCTTCCGAACTCTAATCAAGGATTTTTATAGGATGAAGAAGAATTTGAATCCCATGGACAGTTTGCATACACTGTGAGTCAAATTTTTTTCCTGAGATTTTCTTTCATGCATCTCATTCATTTGGCTTGATTGTAAAATGACGAAAATTTTCTCACTTCCACAATTAAGTTTGCATTTTGAAAGTATAATAAAATATAATAACATGCATGATGTGATACTTTGATGTTTAAGTTTATGACAGTTCTAATTCAAAATGACACTTTACAATGAAATAATATTTAATATCTGCACATAAAAAGACTGTGCATTTGCTCCCTACATCATCACTGTCCATCCATATAGACAGTCTACACTACAAATTGATGTTTCTCTTACCTTAGTTTTTGGGACTATATTCAATTGAAGTTTTGAGTCTACGAGACTAGCACCTGCCTCAGACAGGTATCCTTGGTTTGGGACTAAGCAATTTCTACCAAAACAACATGGACAACAAATTTTATGCATCCATTTAGTCCACTTTGGATTGAGTTGGCCATATGGTTCTTCATCTTTTGGTTTGAACACACCAATAATTTTCTGAAAAAGAAAAAATGACAAGATTGAATTTCTACCACTAAAACATTACTCTGAATTTGAATAAACTGACATGTAATTTTAAAGTCAACAAGAAAATAAAAAGGTTGCTTGCTCGACATCTGGTGACAAATATATTAGGTCAAAAATAGTAACATGGTGCTATAACACTGTGTAATGTTTCTCTGCTTTTTATATTAAAAGCAGTGGTATATATTTTAAGTTACATATATATATATTCCATTTCAATTATCATGATTATAGATCCATACTGAATATAAATAAAACACACACACAAAAATGAAGTTTGAGGCAAGTCCTGAATAGCAGAAATTCTCTTTTAATCTTTTTTCCGTTGAAATTGGTGCATTCCTGGGAATCTACACATTGTGTACAAGGACAGTTAGGCCAAAATTTAAAAAAATTCTTGTGTTTGGAATGTTTTGGGTTAACCTATAGCTTAAAATGTTCCTATCATATTTTACACTTTAAAATGAAAACCCTCAGGTTTTATTGTTACTTTTGTTAATCTTTCAAATTATAAGTGTCCACGTGCACACATACATATGTACATGTTCTCAAGGCAGAAAAAAAGAACAAAATAAAAAAGAATTCTTAACCAATTTTTCTTAGGAGGAAACCCTAAACATATAAACTTCTTTGTTTTGCCTATGGCTTTAAATGTTTAATGCTGTTTTCTGTCCATTTAAAAAAAAATTAAATGTAAAATGATGAACTTATCTTTATGTCATGTACAAAAAATTAATGTAATGTACCCAGTAAATACCAATTTTAGTAATACATGTACACTTCAATGCACATGAATATTGCAATATACTGTGCAATGTTTGTGAAATAGGACAATAATCATAATAGCTAGAATAATGTTCAACATCAATTACTGTAACAACAATTTTTTAATTTTCATGCTGTTCTAAAATTTCGATTATAATTTCGTTCATTAGCATGTCCATGTATAGAAGTCCCACATATATAAGGAATTATAAAAGCAGCTGCAACTTCAGACAGCAGTTTGTTTTAGAATGTTTGTTAAAGAATGTGTCATGTCAAACATAGTTAATGGCTTAAAGTTTGTTAACAAAATAAAAAAATTAAAACCAAAAAGTAAATATAAGCAAATAGCTGAAATGTATAAAAAAATTGAGCCATCTTGAATATCAAAAAGGTTGATACACTGAGGCAATCTATGTGGAAACTAGGGCAAATTCCTTAACTATTAGTTTTGTTCAAAACAGTATACCCTAAAGGATGGAGGGCATCAGGATTTTAGGAACCGTCAGATGTACGTGTATTGTCCATTGTACAAATTACTTTTTCTTAGAACAACTATAATTTACATACACCCTTTCTGCCATGAACAAAATAGCATCCACTTGTCCCTTTGTCACTTAAAATCGGTTTATCACCAGCAATTATTGCTAATTCTGCATCATAAACAATCTCAGCATATTCTATATCTAGAGGAAATCTATTCTCAAAGGGAGACAGGTACTTGTTGACATCAATGGGCTGGTTATCATTGCATGCTCCATAATTATCATTATTTGGCAACTCTTCCCTGACAATAATGTTAACAGTATCAGAATCTTTCGTCTCCATAACTGTTACAGATTTTCATTTTGCACTGTGCGTGCAACTAACGTGCAAAGTCGTGTTTCCCCGAGTCAAATTATTCATCCAAGTCCTTGACTGGCTTGAGCAATGTTGAGCTCTTATTTTTATCTTATTTCGTTTCCGTACAGCAATGAATTACTTGTGATCGACAATTTAACAAATTAAAAAGGTGTGTAAAGATCTTTTTCCTTTTTGTCCTGTTTCATCAGCAGGTCTTGTTTTCATGGGTGACACACAACGTTCTCTCGCCGGTAATTATTTTAGTTCCGGTTTATGTTTTTAGTTCCCTTCGACCGAGTCTGTCATTTTTGCATTAAGCATATGTCAGTGAAATGTAAATAAACCTTCTTTCACAATAAAAACTTGAATTCTTGCACAGCTGTTGCCAATATTACGTTTATTTCTAATGTTTACATTCGTCGATCAACGTGGACCAAGGGACGTAACTCGTTTGACATGTAAGGGGAAGTAACTTTGCAAGTACTAATAAACACATTATGAGACAATCTCACATGATAATGACAGTGTATAAGACTTTACCTATTTTTATCTCTTCTTAATTATTTCAAAATAAAACATACTTTGTTTGAGGTTAGACATATACACTAAAATGCATGTCTCAGAGACAATCCCACTAAATCATATATTTAATGTCTCTAGTCTTGTATTTATATTATTTTGGTAAATTATATTGTTTTATGATTACAATATAATAGATTTTTCTTGTTATGTCATAATTGGTTTATGGTCATCAATTTTGCAAAGATTGTGAAAAATCTTTTTTATATCTTAGAAAAATAGCTAGATTAAGCTATTGGAATTTATTATCAAATCAAAGTCTTTAAGAGCAATTTGAGGAGGAGGTATATTTTTGTCAGTATTATAAAAAGTCAGTCTGTCAGACATAAGTGAAAACTGCAAAAACTAAAAACTGTAAAAAAAAAAAAATTAAACACAAGTGAACCAACGCCTGGTAAATCTTCTGTCAGTAGATTCCATAAAGTGGATACTTACGGTATGCAAAAAAAAAAAAAAAAAAAAAAAAAAAAATGAAAATTAAGCTTAAATGGGCATTAGCTGTCAAATTCATGTTCACCGATTTGACTCAAATTCTCATATTTGATTTATAACATACTAAAACGTATATCCAAATTACAATAAGTCTGAAATAAACAAATTAACAATGCAGGGACTCGATAATATATATCAGCATTTCGTATGTATTTTAGTCTTGACGCCATCTCATTAACCATGGAGATGACCTCCCAAGACTGCCAACGGTCACATAACACGATATAAACATAAATATAAATAGATAGCGACCTCATGCAAGTGGACCTTTCAAGGTCTGTTTGATTTCATGTTATAGGTTAAAAAAATAAGTTAATCATCTTGATTACCTGTATAAGAACGATTTTTTGTGGATCAAATCAGTCAACGAAATGGTTCATCCTTGTTTCACTTTCAATGTTGACATTCTTTTCCTTTTAATGGCTGAACATGACTAATACATGCATAACCAATCTCTAGCTAATGGGTAAAATTGAAGGTCACATAAATATGGTTTCAATGCGGTCCAATTATTCACTTGCAAGTGGATAATTCATCAGCGATGTTTCTTAGCTTATTTTGACAAAATTGAACTTAACTGGCTGCTAAAAGGGAATTATTATTTCACTTTTTCACTTTCATTAATAATTGAACCAAAAAAGATCATATTTTATTTTTTTTTTATATCTCGTAGCTAATGCCCCTTTAATAAATTGTATTCATCCCTATAGAACTTTTCTGGATTTACCTTTATCACAAACGCTCAAAACCAAATATTTGAAAGCAAAGGAAAATTGCCATTTTGAGATCTTGTCATTAATATTTCAATATATTATGAGTTAATGTTTTACCCAATAAGAAATTTTTTCCCAAATGTTCTTTCCAAAGACGTTTAAATAATGAGTGTAAAATATCTTTTGGGTAAAGCCTAGGCTCACTCACATTTATTTTGTCCAAAAACTATGTGTAAATTGCCATATTTTTGTCAATTTGGAAATGATGTGTATGACATCATAGTGACTTCACAAGTTGACTTTTCTGCACTTTAGTGTCCATATCATATGTTAACCAGTTCATTTATCAAAAAAATAAACATAATTTTAAAAGGCTTGTATTGTTTTACTATTTTGCAATTTTATGGACCAAATAATGTCTCCTATCAATAATAATCCTCCTTCCCACTGAATGTATTTCACAGGCTGACAGCAGTGCTGTTTTCAAAAAGCCTATCAATTAGTCCACTAAAATTCATAGTATAATGTATATGAGAGAGATGAAAGATACCAAAGGGACATTCAAACTCACAAGTCAAAAATAACCTGACAACATTATGGCCAAAAAAGTAAAAGACCAAAAGACAACAACAGTCCTCAAAACACAAAAAAGAAAACTAAAGACTGAGCAACACGAACCTTCTTAACACAAATATAACAAACATTTAAGAAGTATCTTAAATTTTCTGTGTGTTTTGGGGTCAGCATTGGTGTACAGACAGGGGAGGAGATAAATATAAAATGGTTATATCTAGGCTTGAACCATTTTAGGTGAGTAAACATTTTTTACTTTGTTAATTTTTGGGTGCAAATTTGAATACCGTTTTTTTTTTCCCCCCTAAACACTGGTATTCTTTGTGGTCATTTTTGAAAAGTCCTGCATATTAATTGGTAGATTTTGAATAAAAACTGGGTGTCTGTGTTTTAATTAGTGTTTTGTTTTATATTAGCAGGTATTTATAGTGTCGGTTTGAAAATTTTGGGTTAAGAATGGACTGGGATAAACATGGTTCTGACAAATTTTAAGATGCACACATTTTGTTTAGCAAGTACTTCTGTTTTCTCATGCCCCTCCTCCCTCCTATGCTAAGGTTAAGGTTAATGGAACGGTCAGTTGTGATTGTACTGCTTATTATGAATTTTGTTAGCTCATTATATACATGTACATGATATATGCACAAATCCTGACATGTTCCAAAAACTAAAACCTCACCTGATGACTGGAGCTTGAAAATGAGGTGAAGGCCATTTATCACAAATTTAAGGCGGACATATTCTCATTCCAAAGAATCAATATACAATACATCATCATTCATCTATATCCTATTCAGACCTGATTCAATTTACTACCCCCATCAGCCATCTTTGCAGACTTTGAACTGACATTGGTTTATAATTGTATATTGAGAAGCTTCAAATTATAGATGTTGGAGTTTGGTTGTAATTAAAAATACTATTAACCTACATGTATTTACAACAGGTAACTGAGGTTTACCTGTATTTAAAATAATTATGGTCATTGAACTTGAAAAATTTCATGGAAATGTAGATTATACCACTTTCAAGTTTTCAACCTTCCTTGAAGATACAGAGCTCATAATTGGAATATAATTGTATGATTACTAATCACTTTTAGGTTTCAGGTTCTGGTAATCTGGTTGCCCATTTACATACATTTTTGTATTATAAATACAGTATAATAATTGAGCAGGTTTATCAACAATGTTCTGTTTTCCCAAAATGGACCAGTATGAAATACATATATGACAGTATCACCAAAATTATTAATATATTTGCTTGAATCACCTGCATTAATCATGATAATTGACTGACTTAACAACTGAACTCATCAAATACATATCATTCAATCTCAAATAAACTCAGAATGAATCTCTTTAAATAAAGAATTATTATATTATTATTAATAGTATAACTGGACTGGAAGGACACAGGCACTTGTCTCTGATTTATTTTTCCCCTATATACCTTAATATACTAAGGTACATTGTAATTAGGTCTTTCCACTTTTCTGTGGAAAGACCTATTGTATTTGTTCTGATTATTATTATTTTCTTCCGCCAAATTTTGTTCTTGCGTAAAATTTTTGTTTCTCAAGATGTCGCTTAGATATTTCATATATAGTATCAGACAGTTTATGCGCTTTTTATTTTCACCCATTCTAAGCCGAACAATTTTCTTTGTAGGAGTTATCTCCCCGAACAGTTTTCCTTGTGACTGCATCTCCTCCATAATCGTAAAAGAAAGCGACAAATTTATTTTATAAAATTGCTCGTTATATCCTTTGCATGATTTGTCCTATTTTGACCAAGCAATATGAATATTCCATATGCGAGTTATTTCCTTATGCATTTGATATAGGTGATATGCATTTCTATCTTGTAAACCATAAGTGATAGAGAACTAGGATCTTTTGATTTGAGGTCCTTGATCCAAAAATAAGAAAATTAGGTCAAGGTCAGAGGTCAAGGTCATATTTTAAATTTTGATTTTGGCTTATTTTCAAATCTTTTCAAAACCATATAAGATATCGACAACATATTTTTACTAAATTGTAAGTTGCGACATGTCGTAACACATGAATTTTGGTTAAAAGGGTACGCTATCATTAAATTGGAGTTTTCTCCCTCTTTATTAAAAGTTAAGTATATAGTAATATAAATCATTAACCATATATAATTAAGACCTATAGTCTTTTGATTTGAAGCCCTTGGTTTATGATCTTGAAATTGAGCTGAAGGTCATAGGTAAAATTGATGTTCTAGATTTTGATCTTTGCTTTTACCTCATATGTATACATGATAAAGCCATGGGACTTTTTGCATTACGTGGCAAGCCACTTGACTATGGAAAAGCCAACCGAAGTGACCTGGTGTAAACCGAAGTAGCTATTTTTGTACTTATTTAATGTAAAAGTATATTGAACCATATATTTTGGTATCAGTATCAAGTAAACTATCAAATAAAACCGAAGTGACATATTTCAAACCGAAGTAACAATTTATCTCCTTATTTAGAAAAAATGTATAGAAACCATATATTTTTGGAATCAGTGTACAATAAGCTATCATTTGACGGTGGATATGATATTTCAAACTGAATTTTCATATTTCTATATCAAAACTGATCTTTATTGGTGGAAAGACCTTCAATTGTTCTCTGAACAATTGGTTTTTAATTGTAATTTTTTTTTTTCAGAGACAAGTGCCTGTGTGGATTCCACTGTGGAAGGAGTGCAACTTTTGGCAAACGAAATAGTGACTAGATCAACAGCCTATTTACAACTGATTGGTAAATGTACATCACTACTGACTCTGAGCAGATGAAAATATTTATTTTTAACTCAATGATTACTTTTTTGTTTGTTTTTTTTTCTTCAAATTTATGGAAGATTGGCAACACAGGTAATCAATTGACATATAATTGGAAGGAAATAGAATGTTTTAAATGTACATTGTGTTTAATGTGTATGAGTGAATGATCTGAAAAACAGATTTTGTAGAGAACTAGCATTGATGTACATAAACCATTGGACCATATGTATACATTCTCAAAACCTTTTTAATGTTTACTGACGGACTTTAAAAATGCAACACACATTTTGGTTATATTTTTTTTAACAAATCATAATTGATTCTCATATAACTACTATTCATGCTTACCATATTTCTTTCTGTTTAGAAAAATTCAATACCTGACTTATGACGTAATTGAACAAACCGGATTATTGAAGTCACACGAATTCCTTAAAGCGAAATTTGAAACCAATAAATGATTTTTTTCAGTTTTTTTCTTCATGGACGATTCTTTCAATCCATACCCACACTTAAATCAGTGAAAAAATATTGCATCTCCATATTGCCGAGATTGAGCAATGAAAAATAAGAATATTGCAGGCAGGAATACTTGAACTTGCTGTTTCTAGACAATTTCACGTCAGAAACTCATCTTACTGTCATTACAACAATGGAACAGGCAGACAGGATTTGTTGATGACCACCCATGACCAGATAAATATGAAGTGACAACACCACGTAATAAAAATTTGATTACACATCGTCATTTGCGAGACATATTTATGGCCCTAACGTCAACTGCTAATCAAGTCGTCAAATGCCATGGCAGACAGATTCACGCCATAAATGTTTCCCATATACTGAAATGCGAAAAAAATCAACTGCAGAAAAACATTTAAAGCCCTAAAGTTTAAACAGCATAATTGCCAAAACACACTGTAATGGGTGGTTGTCAACGTATATTTGTTCCGCCTAACAGAAGTTCCAATGGAAACTTTGTTATAGATATTGTCATAATATCTATTCCTGTTGGAACAAATATTCTATACCATTTATTCCGTTAGGAACATATACTGTAATATTTATTCCAGTGGAAATAATATTCCAGAATATTTTTTCCTTTTGGAACTTATATTATGAAGGAACTTCTATTCGGTGACAGTGGGACATAGGCCAAATCAGAAGGTACAAAACAGAACACAAAACATGCCCAACAGAATTGGTTGACCTTTCTGTCAATCATTGAGGCGCTGGTTACAGGCAGTCATTGCCTTCAACATTGACACATCCATTGTTCAGGGAAAAACCATGATTTGAACATTAAACATTACATAATCAATTCAACTTTCGAACTGCAAACTTTTTTTAGACAATGAAGTTATGAACAAGTAAAACTGCGAGCTACTGCTCACTGATGATAACCTAGCCGAAATATTTCGGTAAACAGGAAGTTCTTGAGTGATGAATCTGAAAACCCATCACACGGTATAGCTGACTTATATAAACCCTGGAACAAAATTTCAAAAATCCTTGTATTGTAGTTCCTGAGAAAAATGTGACAACGTTTTCAACTTGGCTATCATGTGTAAAATGATACAAGTATTTGGTAAACAGGAAGTTGTTGAGTGATGAATCTGAAAAGGCATCACATGGTATAACTTACTTATATAAACCCTGAAACCAAATTTCAGAAATCCTTGTATTGTAGTTCCTGAGAAAAATGCAACGAAAATATTCATGAGACGGACGGACTGACGGATGGACTGACGGATTGATGGATGGACTGACGGATGGACAGACAGAGGTAAAACAGTATACCCCCACGTTTTTAAAGCGGGGGTATAATGAAATTAATGTTTATACGTTTACTTTACAAAAATTGCATATTTGAAATTGAGAATTAAAAAGAATAATCTAGTGTTGCATTTTTAAAGTCTGTCAGTATAGTTTATATGTTAATTGCTATGAATAATGTAATATTTTTGTTACCTTTATGTTTGTTTTTCTGTGTCAAGTACAAGGGGGTTTGTGAGAGCTCGTAGGGAATGGTCCCTTGGTGCCTATTGCAGTTAAACAACCAAATATATACATAAATTCCAGCAAATATAAACAAGTAAAACTGTGAGCTACTGCTCACTGATGATACCCCCGCCAAAATATTTCGGTAAACAGGAAGTTGTTGGGTGATGAATCTGAAAACACATCACACGGTAAAGCTGACTTACATAAACCCTGAAACCAAATTTCAGAAATCCTTGTCAAGTAGTTCCTGAGAAAAATGTGACGAAAATTTTCAACTTGGCTATCATGTGTAAAATAATACAAGTGTTTGGTAAACAGGAAGTTGTTGAGTGATGAATCTGAAAACGCATCACACGGTGTAACTTACTTATATAAACCCTGAAACCAAATTTCAGAAATCCTTGTCAAGTAGTTCCTGAGAAAAATGCGACGAAAATATTCATGGGAAGGACAGACTGACTGACTGACGGTTGGACTGACGGAAGTACAGACAGAGGTAAAACAGTATACCCCCACTTTTTTAAAGCGGGGGTATAATAAAACAGTATATAATACCCCCACTTTTTTAAAGCAGGGGTATAATAATAATTATTAACAGAAACATCATACTAAATCTGAACAAAGCAATGTTACATTTTGCACCTTGATAGAATATAAGACCAGTTTGACAGTGACAAAATCAGATATTCTAACCATTCTTTATCGGACTGATTATGTTTTCCCTGGCTTTTGACAATAGGACCAAAGTCCATCACAAACTGTGTACTCAAATTGTTTTATTATACAATGACGAAATAAATGCAAAACATTTTAAAATCTACATTTATTGACAATGAAAATGAAAGGACCTTTAATTTGTGAGCATGCTCACATACCCAATGCCCCTACATTGTCACTGGGCAAACAAAATCTCACCAGATTCCTAAGTTCAAATACTCATATAACTCCTACAAAAGTCAACTCATAAAAATTTCTTGTGGATATGCACATTTACATATTATATAATAAATTGCTTTGCCGAGCACAGCTGGATATGACCGCAGAGGTCCAACCCTGAACAGTTGAGGCAAAAATGGACACAATATTCGCACTTGATACTACAGGTCTGAATTTGGATTGTAATTAAATATTTGACACATACATGACATAATCATAATAGGTTTCTAACACAGAATAACTGTAGTCAAAAAACTTGAATTGGTTATGTGATTTGAATTTATATTCATTATTTTGCTTTTGTGCAATACACTATGCTGTTGCGAATTGACTCCCTCCCCAAAAAATATTTTAACACCCCCTTTCCCTTTTTTTGGCAAAAAAAAATATTTGAAGAAATTTTCTTTTTAATTTCTGAAAACTTGAGAACAAATTGTCACCACCCCCCAATTTTTTTAACCTCCTCCCCTTTTTCCAAATAAAAATTCTTGCCCTCAAGATATGGTCATAATCTCAATTCAAATTTTCAATGGAGTTTGCAACCATAATAGCCCATTTAAATACATCATAAAAGTCTTAAAATAGAAAATGACATACATAATCATAGCTAAAATTAAATTACCTTCATCAGCATTTTTAAAATAGTAACTTCTAAAAATAAATTGACAGCTAATCACCTCAAAACAATACAACATTTCTTCATACATAATTTAAAAGCAGTGTAAGGGAGGTAATTCAAAATGTTGTGTTTGAATTACTTCCCTTTCACTGCTTTCAAATTATGTTTTGTACTTAAGTAATTGTCCATTAACCAGGACACCCTTGTTTTTCCGCATTTTTTGCCCCTAATTCCTAAACGGTTTGAGCCATAACCCCCCCCAAAGCCAATTTTTACAATCCCATTGTGGTATGGAAACTTGTGGTATAATTTCAGAGCGATCCATACATCATTTCACAAGTTATTGTCTGGAAACTAGAAAAATGCTTATTTGGGCCCCTTTTTAGCCCCTAATTCCTAAACTGTTGTGACCATAACACCCAAAATCAATCCCAACCTTCCTTTAGTGGTCATAAACCTTGTGTTTAAATTTCATAGATTTCTATTTACATATACTAAAGTTATTGTGCGAAAACCAAATGTCTTCGGACCATGCAGACGACAGTGACGACGTGATACCAATATAGGACCGCAAAATTTTTTGCGGTCATATAAAAATAAAGAAGATGTGGTATGATTGCCAATGAGACAACTCTAATAACATATTCTTCCTCAATAGACCTATAATCATGATAATCTTGCTTTAATATTGATAAGTTTTGACAACAAGTAACCAAATTGGTTACATTAATTTTGTTGTTGTTCAGGTGTTTCATGTACATTAAATGTAAAGTGTATTTGTAATATTACTAATCACTTAATAACACTTTGTACCTTTTTAATTGTTCTGGATTCAATCACAATTTGGCCTAATTTTGTGTAAGATAACAGCTCGACTTTGTTTCAAACTTGGGGTCAGTTTCTTTTAACAGGACTCATACATTTACCAATTACCGGTTATGTTTGAAAAATATATTCGAGAGTTTCCCAGTATCTCGTACAACGACCAGTCACATGACTACACATCAAATCAGTTGTGAAGAATTTTAAGCAAACACATACGTTTCCTTTCAGTTAAGATTATTTTTCTGGATTTTATTCAAAATGCTTTTGGAGTTTTTTTAACCTAAAAAATACGAAAGTCTGTCCGATGTACCCGTAGCTAACTACCGTTGGGAAGGTCAAAACTTGAAAAAAGGGAGGTCACGGACCTCACACCACTGCTAATTTGAACCTGCAAAAATAAGATCATGAAGGGACATATTTTAACTGCATTTCCATTATAGAAGATGAATTTCATTTCATTTTTAAATGCCTGTTATATGAAGACAAATAATGATTCATGAAGCTCTCAGTTTCAATGAAGATTTAAACTTATCAGATAGCGAGAAATTTATATTTTTATCTAGAAATAATGAAAATGTTGCAACTGTAGTTGTCAAAACCTACAACAACAGTGTATTTGTCATGAAGAGATTGACTGAGACACAGAATATTATGTCAACAGCATTTAAAAGAAACATGTTTTGCATATCAATTTGACATTGTAAATTTCATGTCATGTACATTTATGTGGATGAGTAAAAATGTATATATATAACAGGTCTCAAAAGTCTCTAATAAATCTTTTTGGATTGGAGCATACATTGTACATTGGGCCACCCTTCAAAGATTCTTTGTTTCATGTTAACTGCCCGTGCCTTGTAGGGTTGGGTAGGTAGGTAGGAATTTTATTTGGGAAGGAGGGAGGGGGGGGCAACAACATAAGTTACATGTTTTAGACAAGAAAACGATGTTAGAGCAAGAAAATTCTTTTAAAAAAATGGAAATGATATATTTGAGTCATGAGACTGCTAAACAATTTAAATTTTATTTTTGGTCTTGCAAATATTATTTTGTGAATCTTATTGCATATTATATACAGTGTACATTTTGATGTCATGTATATGGTGAGACTATAATAGTACATTGAATCTGAATCTGGAACTGTACAATTGAAACACTGTAATTTAGGATAAGAAGTGGACACATTTATTTTATTTCTCAGTACTAATCAATGATTATATAAAAACTAACCATATCTGTATTTTTAACAAAGTAGCTTCCACTAGAACCTTGATAGATTCTTTCTGGCAGAATTCCTTGATCAATTGCTGCTTCAGCTTCTCTGATTATTTCTTGAAAATTTGGATCATCTGGGAAATTATTTTCAAATAATCCATACTCATGTTCAACTCGAGAAACTAGCAGAGGTGAACTTTCTTCATTGCCCCTTGTATTTGTACGTGTTGGTGACCTTGGGATACGGGTATCAGGCAATCCTGGGGCTGCAAATGTTACATCAGGAGGTGGCGCTATAGTATGCACATGTGAATTACTGCTCATTCTCAATTTTGTTTAAATGGAAAACTGGCATAAAAAGAATAGGTTTACAAACTGTATATAATTATCAAAGCAGAAACTTATTTGACATATACCAGAGTCATTACATTGTTTGAAATTGCTTTTAAAAGTATCCAAGTTATTTTAACATGTCCTTATCAGATTTGTATCTGTCTATTAATCGTTGAGATAAACAAAATTAGAAATTTCCGACTCTGGACCACTAACTGGAAAAATTACTGTCAAACTGTGGCGGCTATGCTGATGAGTCACTTTTCTGTAACCGATTTTATTGATTGTTGAATTGTCGATTTCTTTTGGAATAAGAATCCATACTGGTATCGATTAATTCTTTGATCAGAGAAGACAATGAAACCGAAACTCACATCACATGATCCATTTGAGGATGACAAAATATTAATTTGGGTTTCGGAACTCCTCAGCTGTTCCGAACACCTGTTGCAAATAGTTTCGCACTCCATTATTTGTCTGACATATTCACAAATTCAACTATTTATTGTAACAATTTTTATACCCTGGTTTTGATAAACGAACATTCATTAACAACTTAATTTTAGTTTATCTACGAAAATAAATCTAGTTTACTTACTTTGCAGCAACCGGCGTAGTCAGATCTAGGTTGGTCCCTCCGTAAAATATTCAATATGCTTTACTTTTTGCATCTTCCAAAAGACAGAAAAAATATTTGTCATTCCTTATAATTTAATTCGAAATTCCATTTTTAATGATTAAATCATGAAAAAATGTTGATGACGTCACGATCACATGATAAAATTATGTCTTTGAGCTGATAGACAAAAAACTTTCAGCCAATCAGAAGACGAGTTACATCAAAAAATTAATTTTTTGAAGAACATCCGAATTTTTAGATTTGAACAAAGTCGTTATTCTAAAATTAACTTTTTGCAGCTTATCAAAAGCAGAGACATAAAATACGATTCTCCATAAATTATGAATCATGATCTGGCAAGTCGAAAAGTTATCCTGCCATTGGGCTTATACTAAGTCTTTTTTGGCAGAAACTAAAAAGACCATGGAAAAATTTCTTTATATTATATCTGTGATTTTCCTGATCCTGATCCTAAGGTACATCGTTGCTAATGGCAATTTCTCACAGTACTTTTGAGTTGTTTAGGTGCATGATCGGGATTCAGGGCTAGCCAGTTCTTGAAATCGCCCTGATCTTGCTATATATTCCCTAAAAATTTGAGCTGTTGCTTCGTAGGTTTCTCTTTTTGGTGGTGACAATATTGATCGTATGTCTGTTGGGATGTCGTGACGTGTGTACGACAACTCGGATCACCTACAATGCCAACTTAATAGGCCTGGGACATAATATATTATGTTGAGTATAATAGTCCCAGCATAGACAAAGTATTGATGAAAAGTTTTGACTATATAAATGATTAAATGAGTGTTTACAAAAAAGACAGTTCGGACCGTCAAAGGAGACAAGTCGGTCTACTTAAGACAATTCAAGATCACAACTTTTTTTTGTGTAGACCAAGGACGTATAATCTAATCTACGTCCTTGTGTAGACATGCATCAGTCTATTGTTGGAGATTGGAATAATCAAATTTACCTTTCTGCTTGTTCATTTAATCTAATTCAATAACAAGACTAGGTAAAATGCAATGATATTATAATAAACAAATATTATAAAAAATGAATTCAATTAACGAATAAATTAAGTTTGAATTAATCTTGGACTATTATACCAAGGATTTGTATAGTATCAGAAGTCCATTACTAGTAATGAACTTCTGATAGTATCCTTGATTATACCAAGGAATTGTATATTTAAATATACAATTCCTTGATTATAGACGGTCCGAGTTGACCTATTAGTTGGCCCGAGTTGTCTCCTGGTCGAGTTGTCCCGTATTCGTTGTGGATATCAAAATATTATGTCCCAAAGTGGTTGACTTAGTCACAAAGTATGGCCGAAACGTGTAAAGCCGAAGTGGTAGTCACAAAGTATGGTCGAAACGTCTTGAATCACCGGACGGCGTCACAGCATGAAATAAGTTTAGCCTATGTTGGTCTACCGGTCTGGTGCCTGCAGGGAAATCGGAAACCAGTTAACCTACAAACGCGACCAGACAAGATGGGCGACGATGAACAAAATGAGCATGATCATCATGATCATGGGCCTAGAGACAATGGTGATCGTGATTTCAGATCACACAGAAATCAATACAACGGCCCTCCACGTGGCAGAGGATATATGAGAGGCCCAAGGTACCAAAACTAAAGCGTGAAACCTATGTTCTGTATTGGCGGCCATCTTTGTTGCTAAAATTGATCTAGTTGAATTTAGCCGGCGTATGGATTTAAATTGCCAAACTATTGTCAGTTCCGTAGGCGACAATAGTAGCATTTTGTCAGATACTAATTTTTAAAATTTGATTAAATGGTCGCATCCATGTCAAAAATGGAGATAAAATATTGTTAATAATAATAATTTTCACTCAAGATGAAATGGACCCCCCTTTTATATTACTTGCTTTGTCCGTACAGTTAAATAAATTTTCTAAATTATTTCTGCTCATTTTCCTTTCCTCAACACTTTTTTATTCACGCCTGACAATTGTCACATTTAATCAGGCGTTAACTGCACAGTTTTGTCAAAATCTACACGAAAATTTTGATGTGAAAATCCATGGATGGTACCAGCGGATTCGAACCCTCAATCTCGGGATCTAAAGGCAGCGCTCTAACCAATTGAGCCAAAGAAGATCTTCCCTAACTCAGGCCTAAAAAAAATCTGTGTTTCGGTAACATCATTTTGAAAAATAGGGTCGGTAGGTCGGATTTTTTTTTTTTTTTTTTTTTTGACATTGTAAACGAAATCCGGAAAATTATCATAGTTTTCCAAGTCCGGATCCGTAATTAGTTTCAAATACGGAAGTGCGGCCATTTGCAATGTTTTTGAAGCACCTGCTGTGCAAATTTCTTTGATTTTAACCTATTTGGAATACCTTTTGACATAAATAAAATGTTTTACTGGCTTTCTGTGCCAGAAGAAGCAAGTTAGATAAATAAATATGTCGATTAACAGAAGACTGTGTCAAAATCAGGGTCGGTTGATACCAATTTTTTTTTTTTTTTTGAAGATCCAATAAAAAAATTAGGGTCGGGGGCTAAAAAACAGGGTCGGTCGGGTTACCGGAAACACAGATTTTTTTTTTTAGGCCTCAACTAGTTAGGCTCCCTTTATATCTCCAGGTCTACAACACTCTTCACCCTTTTCTTTTTCGGCTGTGTACCATCCATCCGAGCAACTCGCAGGTCCACTACTGTACAACCCGAGACATCTACTCAGAAATCCTCTGGCCAGTTCCACCTAGATATGTCACGGTCATCCACACATGACCATATCAAACTGCCAGGCACCTATGCAGGGCTCACACTACTTCAGAATCTTAGGGAGAAGTGACTTCTCTTTTTGAAACTGATAGGGAGAAGTGGTGAGATTTGAAAGAGAAGTGCTCCTTCGCGCGTGGCGCTACAATGTTTGGTTTTTACTATAGTATAAAGGGTCATATGTAACTTATTTTCTTTTTATATTGTTCAATTCATATCTGAGTATACAATTAAATTAACAGTTCAAATTCAAAGTTGTTTAAGTTTAGGTTCTTGCAGGAACATATATATATATTGACAATTCAATTAAAAACTATCTTGTTTATCATGTTATGAAATTCAGTGTTTCTCAACAAAAGATATACAAAGTTAAGCTGGGCCATAATATATTGATATTAGTAGTTAAGCAACTTCAATCAATATTTTGAAACAATCCATATAAATTATATGGAATTATATACATTATTCAATTAGATCTAACCAAAAGCTTGTTAATGCATGTGGAATGCGTAATTTTTCCTTTTGGGATCATATTCTTCTGTCAGCTTTTACATTCATGCGTCCGTAGTTATTATTGTAAAAATACGGATTTCGGTCATAGCTGGTCCGGTTCCGATCCGTAGTTAGTAAACGATTAATGGCGGACGAGGAAAATTTATAAAATAAACAATGTTTGACAAGCTATTTGGAAAGGAATACGGCGTTTTAATGCAATAAATGGATTAAACATTTACTGAGGCAACTTTTATCACTTTCAAATGAAGAAACAAACTTATTGTGCGCGAAAGTTAGATTGATGTACGTTCTCTGAGTAACAAGTACCGGAAGTGCATGCAGTGATAAAAAGTTGTCTTTTTATTAGATAACCTGCTACACACTGTAAAGTTAATGTTTAAACCTGTTTTCTTAAGAAAATGAATCGTTTATGGCTGAATTTCTTTAATAATCAATAAAAAATTGATGTTTTATCAACTTGGTAAAAATTGAAAATGTCCGATGACGAAAGCGACTGAAAGCGAGTATCGTAAACAACAGGCGACTTGTTTTCGCTTTTGAGGGTCGGGCAAAGCGGTGACGGACGGAAAGCGACTTCTTCGCCCTAGTCGCCTGGTAGCGTGAGCCCTGCCTATGTACAAGTAGTAATTGCTCGCAGCGCCAATGATGTGAAAATCCATGAATGGTACCAGCGGATTCGAACCCTCAATGTCGGGATCTAAAGGCAGCGCTCTAACCAATTGAGCCAAAGAAGATCTTCCCTAACTCAACTAGTTAGGCTCCTTTATATCTCCAGGTCTACAACAATTTTGTTGGTGCAAGGATTTTTACATTTCCCAAGGAAGACAATCATGCAAAACTTTTATGGCCCGCCGTAGTGGTGGGGCATTAAGTTTACCCTTGTCTGTATGTACAGAGCGTCTTTTACCACAGAATACCACAGAATACCACAGAACACCACAGAATACCACAGAACTACACACATTTCAATAAAACTACTGAAATATACCACAGAACATTAGAATTACTTTATTAAATGCAAATCTAATAATTCAGAATTACATTATTTCTTTAATTGGGTTACACCAATGACATGACGAGTGACGGACCATGAGATAAAAATGATCATATAATTGTTTTGTTATTTGGCATATTTTTCATATTTGGAGACCTTTGAGACACTATAAAGTTAAATGCATTATAATAATGAAAATCTAAAATAAACATTTAAAAAATGGTTTTGAGTAAAACAAATTTACCGCACAATCAATATGATCCAATCTACGCTTTGAATATATTGAACTGATCGATAAAAGTGTTAAAATCTCTTTGGTTTTACAATATTTTTCGTGAAATTAAGAAATCTGTAATTTTATTAAAATATTATTTAACAATAAAAACTTTATATAAATAAAACATGTTTTCTACAAAAAGTTGATCTGACGGATTTTACCACGAATATTACACTACGAATAATATTGATCTGATCGACAGAAAGTGCTAATATGCTAATATCGCTTTTCTTTTAACATTTTTCATTAAATTAAGAAATCTGCGAGATTAATGAATATTTTATATGAAAATATAACCTTTATAGTAAAAAAAATTTTCTACAAAAAAGTTGACTTGACGGATTTTACCGCGAATCATGCTATGAATAATATTGACTTGATTGGCAGGAAGAGTTAATATTTCTCATATGTAACTATTTTTCTGTGAAATTAATAAACCTATAAGACAATAATTTTAATTTTTCAACTAAAATAATGGTGATCATCGGCTCACATTTTAATCATGAATTGTTTTATTATAAAATTGTATTCTTGAAATGACTTGACAATAATTAGAACAGGAAGACTGCTATCAACATTCTATTTAATATAATATATATATCATTAATAATTGAATATTTACAAAATCTTCATTGTTTGGATTCTAGTTGCCACCTGATTATAAAGGTAATTCAATTAAATTTATTTGATGTCTCAGGTGTGAAAACTTAAATAACATATTAATAGACAACTTTCGAGTTCGATGCATTTCCGTCAAAAACTTTGGTTTTAGTGAACATCATTCGATGCGTTTAGGGCGTCGTCGCTTCCGTCCAATGTTGAGCAAGTGGTTGGAGAACTATGATGTTATATTGCACGAATTATTTGGCAAATTGAATTCTCATAATTGACAATCAGCACTGCTGTCATTAGGGAATTGTGATTAAGTACCTACGGAACAAACATTATTTCTAGTTTATCCTGCACAATGACGATCACTAAGATGCTTGATGAATGTAAATAGTGCAGGGATACAGGCGATCCTCTATCTGGTAAATGACGTCATAAAGGCTCGCATAATTGACGAGTTTTTCCGTGAAGGACAAACTCGAAAGTGGTCTATTGGCTTGATTGGTGATTACGACAAGTGCCAAAATTGGTTAATCTAATTACATTTTGGTACTTTAATTGTGTTGGTGAACTTACTAAGGTCAACATTAATTATGGACTCAAAAATATAGAATCTATATGTAAATGCTACATATACATGTACAAGTTTTTCGATATAAAGTTTCAGTTCAGCGATTTCTAAATGCATACAAAAATTTGTTAAAATCCGAAATATTGTCAAATAATTGGAGAAGATACACACACAACATAAGAATCAAAAACAGTCATCGAACTTGAACTCTTTGACAATTAAAAAGACACACTTATAATATGTTACTAGTTAACTCAAATATTTCTGTCCTACAAACAACTTTAGATATCTTTTTGAAAGTATTTGGTAGCCCTTAACACAGGATTGTTTTATATATAACTCTAATGGAGAAAACTTTGATGTACAAACATTAGCCAAGTTTAAATATTTGTTTGAAACAACTCTTGATATCAGCTTAACTAATTACTTTAATCACTTTAATAAAGTTGAATTATTTGTTGACAACAAATTTAATTAAATGTCACATTAACCATTTTGATTATTTATTGTAACAACTCTTAACATAGAATTAATAAAAAAAAAGTGACCAAAAAAACTGATAAACAAAATAAATTTAACGAATAATTACGTAAAGCATCTAAACATTTTCAAAATGATTTAAAAATACAAAAAAGATTATATATTTAAAATATAAATGTCACAAATATAAATAATCTTTGTATATTATGGTTTTAATAGCTAGGGTTTTGGTTTGATCCCAATTATTGGCCATTCAGTTGGGGCGTGGCGATAGCGAGTCGACCCTAAATAGAAAAATTGAATTTATTTGAATAATAAATGTCAAATTACAAAAAGAATGAACAATAACACGATAATAATGTCTGAAGTATTAATATTTGAAGTTCTGTGGTAAATTTTGGGTGTTCTGTGGTATTCTGTGGTGTTCTGTGGTAAAAGCGCTCCCGTATGTACGTGCGTCGTCCCAAAATTGGTTTCCGTTCTCTAACAAGTTTGCCTCAACCAAAAGTTATGAAACTTATACACAATGCTTATTACCACAAAACACAGATCATGTTTGAATTTTGATGGCATCACTTTAACCGTTCTAGAGTTATGCCCCTTTATAAATGGAAAAATTGCAAAATTTTTAGTTTCCGTTCTCTAACTTAAGTTTGCCTCAACCAAATGTTATGAAACTTATACACAATGCTTATAACCTCAAAACACAGATCAATTTGAATTTTGGTGGCGTCACTTTAACCGTTCTATAGTTATGCCCCTTTAGAAATGGAAAAATTGCAAAATTTTTAGTTTCCTTTCTCTAACTTAACCCTTAGACTGCTACGCGCGACTATTGTCGTTTCCGATTTGGCAGTCCACTACTGCTACGTGTGACTATTGTCGTTTGCGTAACTTGTTTATTTATGCGGTTACCATGGACGGGGATGTTTCCGTAATCATAAAAGGACAGCACTAACGACTTGTATGGGTTTCGATTGGTTAATAATCAACGGCTTTTCGAGTTTCTCTTGACTTTACAACAGTAATCATCAATAAAAACAAAAATATTTTGTTGTTGAAAAATGAGCCGTAATGACGGATATTGACTGGAGTGACGACGAACAAATTAATGAATTTTTCAATGATGGCGATAGTGAAGATGATTTTGAGGGGTTTGGTCCTGAAGATTTAGTAGATATAAATCGTAATATACTTGCTAACTTGCCAATATTTGACTTTTCACCGGAGAATGACAGGGATTTCCCAGACGATCTCGGAAATGGATGGTTATGTCAGGACAGTGATGTTGTAAATGCCCCGTTTACGGAGAATCAAAACTTAACAATTTCATGCAAAGTAATGAACCATTGGATTTCTTGAAATTATTCATAACTGATGACTTTATTAATGAACTTGTATTTGAAACTAATAAATTTGCGGAGGTAAAAGCCAATGATGATGAAAGTTTGAAAGAAAATAGCCGCATAAAAAAATGGCAACTTATCACTTTAGATGAAATGAAGGTGTTTTTATCATTAATTATAGCCATGGGACTTGTTAAAAAGTGATATCCAACAATATTGGTCAAACTCAGAAGTCGTGGACACTCCTTTCTTCCGAATTATATGAGTAGGGATAGATTCCTTGCTATCCACAGTAACTTGCACATGGTGGATAACGGAGACAGGTGCAAAGGGGACATGTAGGGTTTGACCCTTTATTCAAAATTCGTCCGTTCATAACATTAATAATGGAGAGGTTTCCTGAAGTTTATTGCCCTGAAAAGGAACTAAGTTTTGATGAGGCTACGTGTGGCTGGAAAGGCAACCTGAGATTCAAAGTTTACACTCCAGTAAAGCCGACAAAATTTGGTATAAAACTCTATCAAGTGTGCGAGGCTAGTAGTGGTTATTGTATTGGGTTTGATGTGTATACGGTTGTTCTCAAATTGGTGAACAAGCTGACCTTGTTCTTGGTGAGAATAAATGCAATACAACTACAAAAGTGGTTATTGGTTTGTTGAGCGCTGTGGACTTTTGGACAATGGTCACCATGTGTACATGGACAATTATTACGGGTTACCAGAACTTTTACAGAACTTGAAGTATTAAATACTTATGCCTGTGGCACATTGAGAAAAAACCGCTTGGGGTACCCGATGCCATTGAAAAAACCAATCTGAAGCTGAAATGTGGTGAGGTTATATTTAGAGGGAAGGAAGGTCTTCTTGCTGTAAATGCTTTCAACCATCCACCCTGCTACAGTCAGTGTTCTAAACAAAAATGATCGAAGGACAAATAACCCAATTGTTAAACCGACATGTATAGTGGACTACTGTTCTTTCATGGGAGGTGTAGATCTGTCCGATCAGATCAATCAATTTTATTCGTGCCTACGTAAAACAAGCAAGTGGTATAAAAAACTCTTCTTCTACCTGTTGAACTTGTGTGTTATAAATTCATTTATTTTGTACAAAAAGTATGCACCAGTAAATAAAACAAGGAAAGAGCATAACATTTTCAGATCTTCAGTAGTTAATGCTCTTATTCAGGAGGCTGTGAGTGCTCCGCGACCGCAAATTGAGATGGGGAGAAAAATCTTAGGAGAAAAACCGACACGGTTACTTGATCGTCATTTCCCTAGTCATATACCTTCAAAGGGAGGAGCAAAACTTGCACATCCCGCTAGAGACTGTGTAGCTTGTAACTATAAAAAGTCTTTGAGACAAGCATGCAAAAGAAAGCAAACAACTTTTTGGTGTCCTACATGCAAAGTTGCATTGTGTGTGCCGAATAGTTTTCAGGTGTACCAAACGCGACAGAACTATCGAGCATTCCTCTTACCTGCAGGTGAAAATTCTTCAGACTCTGAATAAACAGTTATTATTGTGTCTTGATCAGTAATTTTGAACATTAGTAACATTCATTGATTTTACAAAGTATTGGGTTATATTTATACTGTTTTATTTACATTTTAAAGTGTTATTTGTCCTTATGAGTTTTTTGACTTACCTGTGTCATACCTGCAGTATTACCTGTGACTTTTACAAGTTTTTTGCCAAATATTTTTTGCAAATATCTATACCTACAAATGTTCTTGTTTTACAAAGTTTACAAACATTAGCCAAGTTTAAATATTTGTTTGAAACAACTCTTGATATCAGCTTAACTAATTACTTTAATCACTTTAATAAAGTTGAATTATTTGTTGACAACAAATTTAATTAAATGTCACATTAACCATTTTGATTATTTATTGTAACAACTCTTAACATAGAATTAATAAAAAAAAGTGACCAAAAAAACTGATAAACAAAATAAATTTAACGAATAATTACGTAAAGCATCTAAACATTTTCAAAAATGATTTAAAAATACAAAAAAGATTATATATTTAAAATATAAATGTCACAAATATAAATAATCTTTGTATATTATGGTTTTAATAGCTAGGGTTTTTGGTTTGATCCCAATTATTGGCCATTCAGTTGGGGTGGCGATAGCTTAGTCGACCCTAAATAGAAAAATTGAATTTATTTGAATAATAAATGTCAAATTACAAAAAGAATG
The DNA here is from genome assembly GCA_017311375.1 of Mytilus coruscus. Lineage (NCBI taxonomy): Eukaryota > Metazoa > Mollusca > Bivalvia > Mytilida > Mytilidae > Mytilus > Mytilus coruscus. The sequence continues at coordinate 83,028,504 of CM029601.1, forward strand.
AACAATAACACGATAATAATGTCTGAAGTATTAATATTTCAAGTTCTGTGGTAAATTTTGGGTGTTCTGTGGTATTCTGTGGTGTTCTGTGGTAAAAGAGCGCTCCCGTATGTAACGTGCGTCGTCCCAAAATTGGTTTCGTTCTCTAACTTAAGTTTGCCTCAACCAAATGTTATGAAACTGATACACAATGCTTATTAACACAAAACACAGATCATGTTTGAATTTTGGTGGCATCACTTTAACCGTTCTAGAGTTATGCCTTTATAAATGGAAAAATTGTAAAATTTTAGTTTCCGTTCTGTAACTTAAGTTTGCCTCAACCAAATGTTATGAAACTTATACACAATGCTTATAACCTCAAAACACAGATCAATTTGAATTTTGGTGGCGTCACTTTAACCGTTCTATAGTTCGCCCTTTAGAAATGGAAAATTGCAAAATTTTAGTTTCCGTTCTCTAACTTAACCCTTAGACTACTACGGCGACTATTGTCGTTCCGATTTGGCAGTCCGCTACTGCTATTGCCGCGACTATTGTCGCTTGCGTAACTTGTTTATTTATGCGGTTACCATGGACGGGATGTTTCCGTAATCATAAAAGGACAGCACTAACGACTTGTATGGGTTTCGATTGATTAATAATCAACGGCTTTTCGAGTTTCTCTTGACTTTACAACAGTAATCATCAATAAAACAAAAATATTTTGTTGTTGAAAAATGAGCGTAATGGCGGATATTGACTGGAGTGACGACGAACAAATTAATGAATTTTTCAATGATGGCGATAGTGAAGATGATTTTGAGGGGTTTGGTCCTGAAGATTTAGTAGATATAAATCGTAATATACTTGCTAACTTGCCAATATTTGACTTTTCACCGGAGAATGACAGGGATTTCCCAGACGATCTCGGAAATGGATGGTTATGTCAGGACAGTGATGTTGTAATTGCCCGCCATCGGAGAATCAAAACTTAACAATGTCATGCAAAGTAATGAACCATTGGATTTCTTGAAATTATTCATAACTGAATGATGACTTTATTAATGAACTTGTATTTGAAACTAATAAATTTGCCGAGGTAAAAGCCAATGATGATGAAAGTTTGAAAGAAAATAGCCGCATAAAAATGGCAACTTATCACTCTAGATAAAATGAAGGTGTTTTATCATTAATTATAGCCATGGGACTTGTTAAAAAGTGATATCCAACAATATTGGTCAAACTCAGAAGTCGTGGACACTCCTTTCTTCCGAATTATATGAGTAGGGATAGATTCCTTGCTATCCACAGTAACTTGCACATGGTGGATAACGGAGACAGGTGCAAAGGGGACATGTAGGGTTTGACCCTTTATTCAAAATGTCCGTTCATAACATTAATAATGGAGAGGTTTCCTGAAGTTTATTGCCCTGAAAAGGAACTAAGTTTTGATGAGGCTACGTGTGGCTGGAAAGGCAACCTGAGATTCAAAGTTTACACTCCAGTAAAGCCGACAAAATTTGGTATAAAACTCTATCAAGTGTGCGAGGCTAGTAGTGGTTATTGTATTGGGTTTGATGTGTATACCGGTTGTTCTCAAATTGGTGAACAAGCTGACCTTGTTCTTGGTGAGAATAAATGCAATACAACTACAAAAGTGGTTATTGGTTTGTTGAGCCGCTGTGGACTTTTGGACAATGGTCACCATGTGTACATGGACAATTATTACGGGTTACCAGAACTTTTACAGAACTTGAAGTATTAAATACTTATGCCTGTGGCACATTGAGAAAACCGCTTGGGGTACCCGATGCCATTAAAAACCAATCTGAAGCTGAAATGTGGTGAGGTTATATTTAGACGGAAGGAAGGTCTTCTTGCTGTAAAATTTCACGATAAGCGAGATGTACACATGCTTTCAACCATCCACCCTGCTACAGTCAGTGTTCTAAGCAAAAATGCTCAAGGACAAATAACCCAATTGTTAAACCGACATGTATTGTGGACTACTGTTCTTTCATGGGAGGTGTAGATCTGTCCAATCAGATCAATCAATATTATTCGTGCTCTCGTGAAACAAGCAAGTGGTATAAAAACTCTTCTTCTACCTGTTGAACTTGTGCGTTATAAATTCATTTATTTTGTACAAAATGTATGCACCAGTAAATAAAACAAGGAAAGAGCATAACATTTTCAGATCTTCAGTAGTTAATGCTCTTATTCAGGAGGCTGTGAGTGCTCTGCGACCGCAAATTGAGATGGGAGAAAAATCTTAGAGAAAAACCGACACGGTTACTTGATCGTCATTTCCTAATCATATACCTGCAAAGGAGGAGCAAAACTTGCACATCCTGCTAGAGACTGTGTAGCTTGTAACTATAAAAGTCTTTGAGACAAGCATGCAAAGAAAGCAAACAACTTTTTGTGTCCTACATGCAAAGTTGCATTGTGTGTGCCGAATTGTTTTCAGGTGTACCAAACGCGACAGAACTATCGAGCAATCCTCTTACCTGCAGGTGAAAATTCTTCAGACTCTGAATAAACAGTTATTATTGTGTCTTGATCAGTAATTTTGAACATTAGTAACATTCATTGATTTTACAAAGTATTGGGTTATATTTATACTGTTTTATTTACATTTTAAAGTGTTATTTGTCCGAACGAGTTTTTTGACTTACCTGTGTCATACCTGCAGTATTACCTGTGACTTTTACAAGTTTTTTTGCCAAATATTTTTTTGCAAATATCTATAGCTACAAATGTTCTTGTTTTACAAAGTTTTATGTTTATTGAATTGTTAAAATATATTAAATTATAAAATTTTACCTTTGTATACCTTTATTTGCACCTGCACAGGTAAAAAATAACCAAAAACACAAACAAACACAAGAAATGAAAAATTCAGAAACTAACAATGTTTTTTCATATAAGTTTTATTGCTGTATGGTCAATATTCACAAAGATATAGCAATTTAAAGTAAACAAGTCAATTTCATAAATAATTCATATTTTATTCAGCATTGCACAATAACACAATCATGACAATAGAATCAATGCAGCAGGCTAAGGGTTAAGTTTGCCTCAACCAAATGTTATGAAACTTATACACAATGCTTATTACCTCAAAACACAGATCAAGATGAATTTTGGTGGCATCACTTTAACCACTCTAGAGCTATGCCCTTTATAAATGGAAAATTGCAAAATTTTTATTTTCTTCTAAAATATCAAGTTATTATACGACCGCAAAAATTTTTGTGGTCGTATATTAATATAACGTTGGCGTCCGCGTCGTCGTCGTCCACCGCCGTCGTCCGAAGACACATTGGTTTCGCACTCTAACTTTAGTTTAAGTAAATGGATCTCTAGGAAATTTTACCATAAGGTTCAATACCACAAAAGGAAGGTTGGGATTGATTTTGGGGTTATGGTACCAACAGTTAAGGAATTAGGGGCCAAAAATAAGCATTTTGTAACTTCCAGACAATAACTTGTGTGTAAGTGTATGGATCTCTCTGACATTGTACCACAAGGTTCCATATCACAAAGGGAATGCTGGGATTGATTTTGGGGTAATTGCCTCAAAATTTTAGGAATTAGGGGCCAAAAGGGCAAAAATAAGCATTTTTCTAGTTTCAGGACAATAACTTGTGTGTAAGTGTATGGATCTTTCTGAAATTGTACTACAAGGTTCCATATCACAAAGGAAAGCTGGAATTGAGTTTGGGGTAATTGCCCTAAACGTTTAGTAATTAGGGGCCAAAATAAGCATTTTCTAGTTTCCAGACAATAACTTGTGTTTAAGTGTATGGATCTCTCTGAAATTGTACTGCAAGGTACCATACCTCATTGAAGGCTGGGATTGAGTTTGGGGTGATGAATCATAAGGGGTTCAAAAATTGGGGGATTTTTTTTCCCCCCTTTTTCTTCCTTTATTTCCTTTTTTTTCTTTAAAATTTTCCATTTTAAGTTGGTTATTTCTGATTTATATTTAAAAGCAAATAATAATGATATGGCAGGAGATACACACCAAACAGGATGTGTAAATTATTATATAATAAGTATTGTGCAATAGCAAGAAATTTTCAATTGCACAGTATTGCTAATAGCAAGAAATCTTCAATTGCACAGTATTGCGCAATAGCAAGAAATATCCAATAGCACAATATTGCACAATAGGAAGAAATTGTCAATTGTACAGTATTGCACAATAGCAAGAAATATTCAATTGCACAGTATTGCGCAATTGCAAGAAATATTTAATTGCACAGTATTGTGCAAAAGAAGATACTTTGTATAAATTGCTTATTTCTTGACCAATTTCAATGGGGTTTTATTCTTGAATTCTTGGGGTTCTTTAATATGCTGAATCTAACGTGTATTAAGTTTTTGGATTTTGGGCCCGTTTTAAATTGGTCCACATTGAGGTCCAAAGGGTCCAAAATTAAACTTTGTTTGATTTCATCAAAATTGAATTATTGGGGTTCTTTGATATGCCGAATCTAACCGTGTATTTAGATTCTTAATTTTTGGTCCCGTTTTCAAATTGGTCTACATTAAGGTCCAAAGGGTCCAAAATTAAACTTAGTTTGATTTTAACAAAAATTGAATTCTTAGGGTTCTTTGATATGCTGAATCTAATCATGTATTTAGATTTTTGATTATGGGCCCAGTTTTCAAGTTGGTCCAAATTAGGGTCCAAAATTAAACTTTGTTTGATTTCAACAAAAATTGAATATATTGGGTTCTTTGATATACTGAATCTAACCATGTATTTAGATTTTTGATTTTTGGGCCCCATTATCAACTTTCTCCACATTGAGGTCAAAAGGGTCCAAAATTAAACTTTGTTTGATTTCAACAAAATTGAATATATGGGGTTCTTTGATATGCTGAATCTAACCGTGTATTTAGATTCTTAATTTTTGTCCCGTTTTCAAATTGGTATACATTAAGGTCCAAAGGGTCCAAAATTAAACTTAGTTTGATTTTAACAAAATTGAATTCTTAGGGTTCTTTGATATGCTGAATCTAATCATGTATTTAGATTTTTGATTATGGGCGGTTTTCAAGTTGGTCCAAATTGGGTCCAAAATTAAACTTTGTTTGATTTCAACAAAATTGAATATATGGGGTTCTTTGATATGCTGAATCTAACCAAGTATTTAGATTCTTAATTTTTGGTCCTGTTTTCAAATTGGTCTACATTAAGGTCCAAAGGGTCCAAAATTAAACTTAGTTTGATTTTAACAAAAATTGAATTCTTAGGGTTCTTTGATATGCTGAGTCTAAACATGTCTTTAAATTTTTGATTATGGGCCCAGTTTTCAAGTTGGTCCAAATCGGGGTCCAAAATTAAACTTTGTTTGATTTCAACAAAAATTGAATATATGGGGTTCTTTGATATGCTGAATCTAACCATGTATTTAGATTTTTGATTTTTGGGCCCCGTTATCAACTTTGTCCACATTGAGGTCAAAAGGGTCCAAAATTAAACTTTGTTTGATTTCAACAAAATTGAATATATGGGGTTCTTTGATATGCTGAATCTAACCATGTATTTAGATTTTTGATTTTGGGCCCCGTTATCAACTTTGTCCACATTGAGGTCAAAGGGTCCAAAATTAAACTTTGTTTGATTTCAACAAAATTGAATATATGGGGTTCTTTGATATGCTGAATCTAACCATGTATTTAGATTTTTGATTTTGGGCCCGTTATCAACTTTGTCCACATTGAGGTCAAAAGGGTCCAAAATTAAACTTTGTTTGATTTCATCAAAAATTGAACTCTTAGGGTTCTTTGATATGCTGAATCCAACCATGTATTTAGATTTTGGATATTGGACCATAATAGGTGAATGTCCAATTTAAAATTTTTAAGTTCTTAGACCACATTCATTCTGTGTCAGAAACCTATGCTGTGTCAAATAGTCAATCACAATCCAAATTCAGAGCTGTATCAAGCTTGAATGTTGTGTCCATACTTGCCCCAACTGTTCAGGGTTCGACCTCTGCGGTCGTATCAAGCTGCGCCTTCCTGGAGCATTTTATTTTAAAATTAGAGTTATCTTCCTTTGTCCATGATTATAGTTGAATCAACTACAATCAATGCTTTATACAATCCAATGTTTAATTTTGACTTCCACTGATAAAACAAAGATCAAGTTGAATTTGGGTAGTGTCACTTAAACCATTATTGAGTTATGCCCTTTTATAAATCCAAAGATTGCAAAATTTTTAGTTTCCATTCTGTAACTTAAGTTTGCCCTAACCAAACATTATGAAACCTATACACAATAATCATTACCACAAAACTAAGATCAAGTACAAATTTTTTGTTTCCATTTTTTAACTTTAGTTTGCCTCAACCAAATTTTATGAAACTTATACACAATGCTTATTACTACATAATACAGATTAAGTACGAAATTTGGTGGCAACAATTTTACCATTCTTGAGTTATGTCCCTTTATAAACATAAAAATTGCTGAATTTTTCGTTTCCGTTCTCTAACTTTAGTTTGTCTCAACCAAATGTTATAAAACTTATACACAACCTTTCTAGAGTTATACGTGTTTACAAATAGAAAAATTGCTGAATTTTTAATTTCTGTTCCCTACTTAAGTTAGCCTCAACCAAATGTTATGAGACTTACACACAATGCTTATTACCACAAAACTCAGATCAAGTTCAGATTTGGGTAGCGTCACTTTTACTGTTCTTCAGTTATGTCCCTTTGTAAGTATATGATATGCAAGCGGGGGCATCATCTGTGTCCACATGTGGACACTATCCACATTTAGTTCTTAGACCACATTCATTCTGTGTCAGAAACCTATGCTGTGTCAAATAGTCAATCACAATCCAAATTCAGAGCTGTATCAAGCTTGAATGTTGTGTCCATACTTGCCCCAACTGTTCAGGGTTCGACCTCTGCGGTCTTATCAAGCTGCGCCCTGCTGGAGCATTTTATTGATTATGGGCCCAGTTTTCAAGTTGGTCCAAATCGGGTCCAAAATTAAACTTTGTTTGATTTCAACAAAATTGAATATATGGGGTTCTTTGATATGCTGAATCTAACCATGTATTTAGATTTTTGATTTTTGGGCCCGTTATCAACTTTGTCCACATTGAGGTCAAAAGGGTCCAAAATTAAACTTTGTTTGATTTCATCAGAAATTGAATTCTTGGGGTTCTTTGATATGCTGAATCTAACCACGTATTTAGATTTTGGATATTGGACCATAATAGGTGAATGTCCAATTTAAAATTTTTAAGTTCTTAGACCACATGCATTCTGTGTCAGAAACCTATGCTGTGTCAAATATTTAATCACAATCCAAATTCAGAGCTGTATCAAGCTTGAATGTTGTGTCCATACTAGCCCCAACTGTTCAGGGTTCGACCTCTGCGGTTGTATCAAGCTGCGCCCTCATGGAGCATTTTATTAAAATTGAGTTATCTTCCTTTGTCCATGATTATAGTTGAATCAACTACAATCAATGCTTTATACAATGCAATGTTTAATTTTGACTTCCACTGATAAAACACAGATCAAGTTGAATTTGGGTAGTGTCACTTTAACCATTATTGAGTTATACCCCTTTATAAATCGAAAGATTGCAAAACTTTAGTTTCCATTCTGTAGCTTAAGTTTGTCCCAACCAAACATGATGAAACCTATACTCAATATTCATTGCCACAAAACTTAGATCAAGTACAAATTTTTTGTTTCCGTTTTCTAACTTTAGTTTGCCTCAACCAAATGTTATGAAACTTATACACAATGCTTATTACTACATAATACAGATAAAGTACGAAATTTGTTGAGAACACTTTTACCATTCTTGAGTTATGTCCCTTTATAAACATAAAAATTGCTGAATTTTTCGTTTCCGTTCTCTAACTTAAGTTTGTCTCAACCAAATGTTATAAAACTTATACACAACTTTTCTAGAGTTATGCGTGTTTACAAATAGAAAAATTGCTGAATTTTTAGTTACTGTTCTCTACTTAAGTTAGCCTCAACCAAATGTTAAAGAGACTTACACACAATGCTTATTACCACAATACTCAGATCAAGTTCAAATTTGGGTAGCGTCACTTTTAGCGTTCTTCAATTATGTCCCTTTATAACTATATGATATGCAAGCGGGGGCATCATCTATGTCCACATGTGGACACTATCCACATTTATTAGTCCCCTACCGATGAAGTCAAAGGGGACTTTAGGTTTGCACTCCATCCATCCGTCTGTCTGTCTGTCCATCTGTCAGTCCTGCAGTCAGTTTTCCAGACTTTTTTTCTGCATGCTTGAAGATACTGATTTGATATTTGGTTTTTTTTTATTATAACAAGTTACAGGTCAAGTTCAATTGTCACGATTTTAGCTTTTCTCTTTGTTCAGTTAAAGCCCTTTCCCTAGAATTAGATTTTTGATGAAATACTTATTAATTAGTAGATTTCTGTTCAAAGGGAAATAAGTCATTTTTTAAAAGACAAAATGACATTTTGTTTTCCTTTTCTTTGGTAAATTGTTTGAAGAATTTAGTGGTAGGTTTGTTTGTCATTCTTGAAGATATTGATTTGATAATTAGTATATAGTTTTATCATGACAAGTTACAGATCAAGTTGGAATTTTGTTACGGTCTGATGATTTTGAGCAGAGTTATGGTCTTTGGACATAGAAAATTCACTTAAATAATCAGTTTTCAACAGTTTTTTTTTTGTCATGCTTTAAGATTTTGACTTGATATTTTTATGTAGTTTACACCATGACAAGTTATAGATCAAGTTAGAATTTCGTTCCATTACAATGAATTTTAAACCGGTAGGGGACTATGTATCGCCATGCAATACTCACAGAATGCTTGTTTAATTTTGTATGCATATTAACCAAAATTCAGAAAATAACTTTTCTCCTTGTTTGATCCTGTTTTACACATGCATCTGGTAATTTGCGAATGGGACAGATGTTGATAAGTTATATAATTTTCTATGTTTTGACAAGTTTTACACCCTATATGCGTCAAATATCTTTCGTTGACATACCTCTTTTTATTCATATAAACAGGGTTTTCACCAAGAATTTTTTTTAGTAAGTCCCATGACTAATTGTATATATTGTACAGTGTTCCAGCTTGAATCTCAGGGCAGAAGGGTGCTAGTTGTCTGAAAGGGCACTTAAGCGTTATAACCCAGATTTTAAGGGCACTGTTGGACAGTGTATAAATTACCTTGAATATTGCTAGGCTCAGCTGGAGAACATTAGTTGTATTTAAACCATATTCAGAAATTAATGTGTTCTTGGTGTTTGTACCAGTAAGAATTTTTGTTTATCAAATTATCATACCATGAAGCATTGCATATCATTTTGACGTTAATCTAAACAAACTTGTACATTTGGTAAGGAAAATAATCATCAGAAATTTCAATGTTTTATAACTTATACCAGTCTGTAAAAATAAACAAGTAGTTTTGAAAGATGCAGCTTACATGCAAAATTGAATGTTTAATGTAATTAAATTTTCTACATTTCAATTACTTGTTCAAACATATAGTATACTAGAACAAACCCGGGTCCGTGACTGAATAAAAGTGCCTATGTCTACTTTTAGCAATTTTAAGTATTCGTTTTGTCATCTGATAAATTCATGCTGATTACAATGTGCACAGTTTTCTCTGGTTTGAAAATTTTTTTGTTCGAACCCGTCCTGGTTTCTTACATGTTTTTAATTTTTTTTAATTTTCTATATTTAGAGGATGGCCAGACTTGGAAACTGGGTAGTCAATGCTCGCATAAAATTTGTACCGATACAGTGTGTTGAATTTCCTCCTTAACACCATAACCCATGGTGGTACTCCTATTAAAGGAGGAAGATACATGACATATATACATACTACAACGGGAAACTACATGTGACTTATACTATTTGTATTTTTATCGGAATCGACCTGGAACTTGTTAATTACTGGTAATATTAATTATGTGGAAAACAAAAGGGCCTGGAATGGTGTAATTTTTAATCTACACCATTGTCGTATATTGGTTATATATGAAGTTGAATTCTTTGATTCGTTTTGTTTACGTCATGCCAGCTAACAAATTGGACCTCGTTATTTTAGTATTATAGATATGTTATGGAGAGCTATTTATTATCATTTGAATAGTTACAAAGAAGTATTTTTAAGTGCACACCAAAGTGCTCCTCAGTAATGAGTTTTATAAATATAACAGGTGAGACAGGAGATGATCATATTATATTGACATGATTGATGCAATAATATATTGCATATATTGCAGAAGGTATAAACAGTTACTTTTTTCTCCATCATTGTTAAAAATAAATTTGTTGAGTGCTCCTATGTCAGGAGGATTATAAAATACAAGATGTTAAACAGGAAGTGATCTTGTTATGTTCAAAATACAAATTTCTTTGATTCTTCTTTAACTTTCATACTCATGGTTATGAAACAAAACATTCTTTATCAATTAAGTCAAAACTATGTATGCCTTTAAAATTGTTTAAGATTTTATTTTTTATGTTATGCCTACTGAAATAAATTTTTTCAGGTGTACATGCTGTACATAAACATTACAAATGGATAACATGGACATTTTATTCTGTATTAAATATCTAGTATTTGTTCAATTATCTTAAATCCACTAATTAGCAGTAAACAATCATTAACAAAGGTGATAAAACTGCCAAAAGCATTAGGTATTTAACTTAATCCCATTGTCAGTTAATTAGTGTTACACAATCAGGTAACAATTTTACTGGAAACCCCGGTAGGCATGAAATTTGGAAATTTTATTTTTTTGAAAAGGCAGAGGGGTGCATTCTTTTACTTTGGAGGGCAGAAGGGTGGGGGTAAGGGCACCAAGGGTGGGCCGCCCTTCTATTTAGGGCAGGCGGGAACACTTGTATTGTTATAGAGATGATGAAAGTGGATGATAAAATGCTAGGAACCTCCAATAAGACTGTAGACAGACGTTTGTGAATAGCAGCCAACCACCGTTTATAACGTTATTGACTTACTTTCATTTACTATTCAACTTAACTATTTTTATTTCAATTTCTATTTAACTGCCTCATAACAACCATCATTGTAACATGAATTTTGGATAACCGCAAAATTTGTACTTCACTGTTTGTTTTCATGTATATACTTGTCCTGAAGATGCCATGCTTTCTGGCGAAACATGTCGACCTAATAAACCAGTACTATGTGAAAAATTTGAGTGTTGTCTTTTGTGGCAACATATTTGTGAATAAATAGTGAAAACTTGAGTCAGCAAGTTTTTTAAGAGTCTATTATAGATACATCTTTTGGACTCATTTGTTATACCTCTACCCTCAAAAGGGGGCTATATATTTCATTCGTTTGTCCATTCTTCCAACAAATATTTTTGTCACACCTTTCTCAGGAACTACTCATCAGAATGATTTCATATTTGGTCAACAGCTTGTAAGTGATGAGTTGTAATGTGTGAGCACTTTTTGGATCTGTCAGACATCTACACCCTGCAGGTTGTAGATAAGGCCACGCCAAATTAATACCTCGTTCGTCAGATTACCCGCATGTTGTGAAAGGTCGACGAGAAAAAGGTACTTTTTTTAAAAACCCGCGTCCGTCTCTAAATTTATAGAACCAAATTTTTAATCAGTTGTGCCTTTTAAAGTCATGCCATAAAGACACGAAAATTGACAAAAAAAACGATCTAGATCTAACATTCACAACATTTTTGTATTATGGACAAATAATAGGATACATATTCCAAAAGTAAGACACGAGTGGAATATGTGTAGTTACAGTGGTACATGTAACACAGACAACAGCCTTACTACCAAACACAGCAGTGGAATGTGATTTGGATGATTCTTTAACCGATATGTTTGAAGTGCTCTGTGCAAGATCACAATTTGGCACAAAGCACCAATGCCTCCAAATTGGAAGATTTGAATAATGCCAATATAACATGCATAAAAGATAATCCCGAAGATGGCGGAACATGCATTGAAATGGCACTACGATGATACTATTAATAAAAGTATCTTTTTTCCCTTGAAACTTTCATTTACCTACTAGAAATGTTGTGAAAAGATTCAACAGTGTGTCTGAGAACATATTAAGAAGCAAAGTAGGGTAATATAAGAAGTAGGATATGAGAAACATGCAAACATGAAGCACCAAAACTGTAAATTTTTATCGCTCGCTTGCATAAAATGCTTTTCATAGATTTTATTTTTTTAATATTTCAAAAATGATATCGCTCAGCAGGACAAGGTGTACATTCTTGTTTAGTCCAGTTCTCATACTCAAGAATCGTCTGCATGACAAACCTAAGATAGTATATTTTTTTGTTTTTCAGAGGACCACCACCATTTAGAGGTCCCCCAGGACCAGGGGGTCCTCCAAGAGGATACAGAGGGCCACCACCACCTGGCATGAGAGGCCCACCACCACCTGGAATGAGAGGTCCCCCACCACCTGGAATGAGGGGTCCACCCCCACCAGGAATGAGAGGACCACCTCCATTTGGTAGGCCTCCATTTGATCCAAATTATGGACCACCTCATCCAGGAGGACCTGGTGGACCACCACCTCAGAATTATCAGGGAATGCCTCCTCCTCCAGGAATGCCACCACCTCCAGGAATGCCACCACCACCTGGTATGCAAGGAATGGTAAGTTTTCAATGAAGTCCCTGTGGATGAACTTTAATTTTGGCCAGACTATAACAGTTGTTTTATTTTCTTGAAAAGAATTACTAAATAAATCAGGCTGAAAGAAATTATGACATTGAAGATCAAGAATCATGAAAGAATTTGCAAATTGATAAATTCTGTAAAGCCTAAAAAAATAAATTTTGACAAAACATTTGTTTTTAATTCTTTTAGCGACCACCTATGATGCCTCCTCCTGGGATGCCACCAGGAATGCCACCACCAAACTTTGCCATGCCACCACCAGGTTACAATATTCCTCCTCCAGGACAGATGCAACCTGGCTCTGGAGTACCCAGTATGGATGGAAATCAAGAATTATGGGTGGAAACTAAGACAGCTGAAGGAAAGGTATTTCTGTCTTGTATCCTAGTCTAACCTCAGAATATTTATCTTGTATAAGAAACTACATATGAAATTGTTTGTATCTTTTACCAATGAACATATAAAAGTGCCACATACCCCTGTAGTGGCTGTCCTTTGATCTCGATGTAAGGCCTAAGTGTTTCATTTTTAAAGATCTTTTCAGTGAATGTAAAGATCATGAAGAGCAGCAATAAATAATAATTGATGTACCTGTATATTTTATCCAGGTACCACATTTATTTGGAATTGTCTCATGTACATTAATCCTATTCATCCTACATTTCTGTTCACTGCATCTATGGTCTTGTTGTAGCATGCTCCATTAAGTGTGAGAGGTCGTTGCTTCAATGAAAATACTGGTCACACTCAAACACTTGAAAATTGGTATTTGCTGCTGCTTCAAGTGTGTATAGCATTAAGAAGTAAAATTGTTCCTTTTTACATGTCATATTTGTCACTGGACAATTTTTTTCCCAAATTTATTAAAAAATTGTATAATAACGATGTATCAACCAGCATGTTATTTTTAAATTTAAGGTTTATTATTACAATGCAAAGACTAGAGAAGCTGCTTGGTCTAGACCAGAAAATGTTAAAATCATAACTCAGTCAGAGGTGGAACAGATGGCTGCCCAGCAACAATCCACACCAAATCCAGTCCAAACTGGTCCAACTACAGCAGCACAGAATGCAGTAGCTCAGGGTAGGTAATTGGCAATAGGGACTAAATCCAGCACATACTGGTCCAACTTGAGTAGCTTAAAATGAAATAATTCTGAATGGTTAGCCTACTGGTGCTAGAGACACTAAATCTAACAGAGACAGACTGGTCCAACTACAGCAGTTTGAAATGCCATAGCTAAGGGTATGTTGCAGACAAGAAAAACAAAGATTTGGTTCATGGTTCCAGCTCATTTGGATCCACTTACACCAATTCAAAATTCTGTAGATCAGGGCAGAATAAAGACATGCAGACATTCACTAATCAGAAGGCAAAAAACATGCACCAACCCCAGAACATATTTTATCTTCATTTCTTACTTAAAGGGTTTAATATTTTTAGATGCTAAGCACAACAGCACAATGCAACCAGAAAGAATATTGCTGAATAACTTTATAGCATTGATCAGTATGCATGTTTGTAACCAAGATTTTTTTTGGTAATTTCTGTTAGAATGTTGCTGTCATATTGGCTTATATCCCACATTCCCTTTTATTTATCTGAATTTATCATGAATAGGGTGAATGAATGCATTTGAGAATTTTTTTAACAAAGTCACACACACACAAAAACAATAAAAAAAAAATGTATCAAAATTGCAATGGAAACTAACAATGCTATCTCAATTAAAATTAAAACATTTTTTTTATTTTCTAAGATGTTTGAAATTCTTCTTTCAGCAGCTGCAGCACAGCCACAAGTCACACCAGATCAGACAGGTATGTTATGTTTTCTTAGACCACAAGTATTTTATTTTCAAGCAACAGAAAAAGCTGTTAATGGTTTGTGTTATTCATTTGATAGGAATTTTTAATGAAAATAGAATTATAGCATAACCATGTTTAAACAGACTGCCTACCCTTTCAGTCATTAATTTCCTGAAAATATCATCCAAAGAAGGTCCATTTCAAAGAAGCATTGAAATGTTATTATGTTTAAAAAGATATCCCGAACCAGTTTATCCAGATCAAAATGAAATTTACATAAAATATTTATAAATGTTATGAACTGAAGCAATTTAAAGATCAGTAATTAAAGTATTTTGAAGTTGGGTTTTTTTGCCAAATTGATTTTTTGATTTTTGGGTTTCCTCAATTTAATCATGTTTAGATTATTGTCTGCTACATTTCATTCAGAGTTGATGCATGTATTTAAAAGTGATTATAGGTAGCATGCTATGGAGGAGATTTAGAAGAAATATAATTAATTTGATATCCTTTTATTTAAGGTATGGCAATGCCGCAAGCAGCAGCAGCAGTCATTCCAGCAGCTGTCTTGCCTAATGCCAATCAGATGGGTGGACAGTCTCCAACTGATGCTACATCATTACAGAAACCTTCTACAGTTCAGGTATTCAACTTACATGTCAATTTTAAGACATCATTTTGACGTATTTAATTCACAGGTTATAAAGATGCAATGTATTTATCGAAATTCAGAGTTAGTCAGCATTTAAGCCCTCAGTCTACAATGACTGCAACAGTAAAAGTATTTAAAAATGTTTATTTGCATAATATGTGATGTAAAGAATATCTGTTGTCGGCAAAAAACAGTAGATTTGAAGAACATAATGAGTAAGTCATGTCAGCATTAGAGACACTATTGTAACTATTTGCAACCTATCTTTCGATTATACCATAGGGCTGTTCCAATAAAGTTAAGTATGGGAAGGAGTGGTTGAAAGGCACTAAAAATCAATGATCTAATGGGTGTAGAGGCTTGAAATGTTTTGGAAAGCAGATACTCAAATTTCTTTTAAAGTATTATGGGTATAAGAAAAGGGCCATTCATATCTCGATTCCGTTTTCTTCAATAGCCATAAGTATCATTCACTTTCAAATAATTATAATACATGAATGTTTCATTACAATTTGTAATTTTCGTTGGCTGCCAACAATCAAGAGTCACTTCAATTTATTATATTTCTTAAAAAAAATAAAACAGCTATTTGCACATGCTATCTGTGACAATGTAAAATAATGCTTTGAAAAAAAAAAAACGAAAAGCTTTATATAACTTTTAATTTTATGGTTGTAGTATAAAAATGTAATTATAAGAACTGAATGCTTCTTTTATAATTATATAGGGTTGTAAAAAAGCATTGATCATGCTCACATTTTTAATATAAAGTGCTTCATACAAAATGTGCTTAGGTGAACACTTTTATTCATTATTTTGATTTGGCTACTAATCATGGAGTATTTATAATTTCAGCTTCCTCCAAAGCCTGCAGAAGTAGTAGAATGGTCTGAACATAAAAATGCTGAAGGCAGATCATACTTCTACAACTCACGGACCATGGAATCAACCTGGGATAAACCTCAAACTCTTGTTGACTGGGAAGGTTGCTATATAAAAATACATTTTTAAACAGATTTTCGAAAGAAAAATCAGTTATTGATAAATATTTTGTTAAAATGTTGATGCTGCAATTGCTAGACATTTTAGATAAAGAAATGCTCTTGGAATAACCATTAGATATAAAGGAGATATATGTCTGAATTAAAAATGTATGCTAACAATATTGTTACTGCTTTCAAGATAATTTAAATTATAAAATTTTAAAATGTTAAGCTTGCTGATTGTGAAATCACACAATTGTAGAGTTCAAAAGGTAAAGTTCTTTAATGAGAATCTTATATTTGTAGCAAAGATAGCACAAATCCAAGCTACTCAACAACCACCACCAACTCTAGTGCAGCCTGTGAAAGAGGAAAGTCCCAGAATGAATGGACATACAGAAGAAACACCCATGGAGACTACTGAGGAAGAGGTCACAAAAGAGGTATGTGGTACAAATAATATGGTCTCTTTTGTATACATCCAATAACTTAACAAAAAATTATGAGCAGAACTTAATAAATGTGTTTTGCTTTTGGCTAACCCATTTCCAAAAAGATTTAAAATAAGAATATTATCATTGAAAAGAAGATAAAACTTGGGTTCCTGGCTTTAGGTACAAAAGGTTTTTTGAAAGGTTTATTGAAATTAAGACATTTGTTTAGGAGTTATAATACAAAGAGCTAACAGACAAACAAATAGCACAAACTGGGTGCATAAGTACCTTTTCATATATATATATATATAAAGGTACTTATGCTCCCAGTTTGTCTGTTAGCTCTTTGTATTATACCTGAAGACTACGCATACAAGGCTCCCAGCTGGAGATCAGCAATGTGTTTAATATTCACAATCAGAACATACATGTGTAGATTAGGAACAGTTTAAACGATTTACCCAAGAAAGTAACAAGTTATTGGTGACAATTTTTATTTTATTGTTCAATTGCTGGTTTTCAATTTTACAGGAGGAACGAGAGGATAAGTCCAAAGAGAAATCAGAAGAAGAAAAAGCTGCAGAGAAAGCCAGACCAGTCTCAAGTACACCTGTACCTGGAACACCTTGGTAAACTGATTTTCTTACAATGACAGTGCTTTGAAAGTTTTGAAAGATATATGTAATTTGATAATCAACTTTTCCATGACCTTGACTACTGGATTGATTGTTGTTTGCTTAATGTCCAGTGGCACATATTTAAGGCATATTCCGGTTGATTGATGGCAAGAAATAGAAATTCTAGAACATGGGCTGATTAAGCAAGAATTCTACTAAACCCTTACTATGCTGGGCTGTAATGTTATGGCTTCTGCTCAAAATATTGGTTGTTGGCTTCAGTGTCCTTCCATACGTTTAAGATTGATTGATTGATAATTGGTGTTTAATACCACTTTCTGCACTATTGGCTGTTTCCTGGTGGTCAGTTTTTTTTTCACTTCAGAAAGCTAGAGAAATACTTTTAGAGGTAAGCTCTGATATTGATTTCAAAGTTTAGGCATTTTCCCTCAACCTTAGGCAATTTATTGTTTTGCAAGAATATAACTACATAAATGTTGATAATTTGAAATATGCTTTGGGACTGACTAGTCATAACAACTTGTTGCAGTTCTGGTACAACCAAAAATTACAAACTATCTGAAAGTTGGACTTTTGGTGGAGACTGCCATGACCAGATAAGTTTTCCTCAGAGCTTAACACTTTTATAGTCCATGTGTTAGCTTAGGCCCAATGGCAGCATGCAAACTACACCTATCAGCATCCTTGGGTCTTGCATGACAAGAAATAGTACGAAAAATCTTCAGAATAGATGTTTTTTGCACCAAATGGCCCACCTTGGGGCAGTTTTTAATTTACATAGCACAATGTTAACAACAGTTACTGTTCTCTTGGTCAGTTGAATAAAGTGTAACAAAATATTTTTGCCAAATTGTAATGCATGAAATTTACATATAGATTTTCTTTGTATTTGTGTCATAGGTGTGTGGTTTGGACTGGAGATACCAGGGTATTTTTCTACAATCCAAGCTCACGTACATCTCTTTGGGAAAGACCTGAGGAGTTGGCAGGAAGAGCTGATGTCGACAAGATGGTTCAAAGTCAACCTGACGGAAAGAGTAAATACTTATCTTTGCATGTTTTTATACCCCCCTTTAAAAAAGTGGGGGTATACTCAGGGCTTCCAAAATTATTTTTAGCCAGCCGGACATTTTATATATCATCCCGATTTTAATCCCTTAAGACAAAATAAACAAAACGCAATTATGGTAATCAGTTGCCGAGTTGGCCATCCCAATGATTGACATTAAAAAAAACGATATTAAACTTTCTTTGATTCAAATTTGAAGTTCTGACGTAACCTGTTAAATTGGCAGTGCATTATTCGAAGTGTGCAACATCAGTGTACTTATATCTGCCTTAGACTCTTTATTTGTGCAAAATAACCTTGTCAAAAACTTTACTTTCGTTTTAAATCTAATACCGGATGTTATCTTGACAATGGTAAAACATGGACCAGAGACGGATACGTAAATTCCGTGTACGTTTGCAAAGCATGAATGAGTGTAAGTAGCTCTTTCTAGATCTTTCTACGTTATTTCTTCAAGAATATATTCGAAATAAACGTGAGATAAAGGTATCAATGACAATTTAAGCATTTTTTGAAGAAATTAAGATGCATAATTAAATGTCACACCTGCGCACATGCGCACACGTGTACTAGTTCAAACACAGACATGTCTCTGGTTCAAACAACGTGGTTATGACGATTTTTCATTTTCACCTTTTTAATTTTTTCATCAAATCATATTTGTAAACGTATTTCTGATAATTTAAATCTTTTTGACTAAATTAATTAGATGCAAACCGCTGAAATGTAAGAAAATAACTTTGAATAGACCGATCAATGTCCGGTTCAAAATAGTTTACCTGTCACCTGAACAGGTAAATTTCAGCTGTTCGACAACTAATTAGCCTTGATTAAAATGAGAAGGTATTAAAGTAGGGGTTGTTTTGATAGTGCTTAATGATCATGTCACTTTTATGACCGGAAATGTGTGGCTGTTAAAGGCAAAATGTTGGGTCAAAAAGATCGTGAATTATGTTAAAATGACCGTCTCTTAAGAAAGCCTTGAAAACTAAAAAGTAGATGACCGTTTCATGCTTTTCCCAGCGGACTTTTACCGGACATTATACAAATGTCCGGCATATATGACCGTTTTGGAAGCCTTGGGTATACTGTTTTACCTCTGACTGTCCATCCATCCGTCAGTCCGTCCTTCCGTCCCATGAAAATTTTTCGTCGCATTTTTCTCAGGAACTACAATACAAGGATTTCTGAAATTTGGTTTCAGGGTTTATATAAGTCGGCTATACCGTTTGATGCGTTTTCAGATTGATCACTCAACAACTTCCTGTTTACCGAACACTTACATCATTTTACGCAACACATCCAAGTTGAAAATTTCGTCACATTTTTCTCAGGAACTACATTACAGGGATTTCTGAAATTTGGTTTCAGTGTTTATATAAGTCAGCTGTACTGTGTGATGTGTTTTCAAATTAATCACTCAACAACTTCCTGTTTACTGTCAAATATTTGGGCTGGGGGTATCATCAGTGAGCAGTAGCTCGCAGTTTCACTTATTTATGAAAGATTCCTATTGTAAAGTTATTACGATAATAGATAAACTGGTTAACAAATGAATTATATTGAATTTAAGGATTCCTAACTTCTTTTTTTTTTCTTTTTCTAAAGTTAAAATAGTTAGTACCACCTAATTTTTATATTTGCCCATATACCCAGAAATTCCATGGAGATAAATATCCGCTTAAAAAGTAATCAAACTAAAGTATAGTTTCTTTTCTCTTGATATTTTTGTCACTAAGCTGTTGTTTTATTTCAGATGCTGTAGAAAAGAAAGAAGAGGATGATGAACCACAGACAAAGAAACAGAAGTAAATTAAAAATTATGATTATTTTATAGTGTATTAGCTTAAGCTTGATGTGGAGTCGAAAATCTTTTATTTACAATTGCAATCACAATGTCAACCAATTTAGGTTTCAACTAATTATTTTCAACCAATCATAATTGACTAGGATTGCGAGTTTATTTTTGTTGCCAAAGTTAAGTGTTATCTTTAGCTACTCTGGCTTTCTCCACCAATAAAAAATGGTCCCCTTGATAAGCCAAAAGTGCTGAAAGTACTGTATACCACCAACAGTCAATATATCAATTATAATTTTATCTGATTGAAATTTAAAGACTTTTCTAAAAGACTAGTTTGGAAAAAACACTGATTTCCTGATAAGGTATGTGAATGAAGAAGTAATAGAATATATCATTGGTAAATGGTATGGTGTTGCATTACCATGAATTTTGGTTTCAGGGGGAAAACTTTAGTCATGCTTGAAAGAGTTTGTAAATTTCACATTGTTTATATGTCAAGTTGATGATTAGGTGTGTTTGTAAAGAAGTACTTCCACCAGACCATTGATATTTGTATATGCTTGTGCGCATTAGAATATCCTCATTTCAGCTAAAAGGAGAATTTGAGGCCTGCCCTTAGTCATGTTTCCCAGACTTGGGAATATTTATGTTGTTCAAATGTTAAGTTTTTTTTTTAAGGAGTAGCTTTTTTAAGTACTTTCAATGGACCAATTTTATTTGGAATTTAATTATTATGGCCATGGCACAAAGTGGTCAGGGCCATATAGTTTTACGCTTATCCTATGATGAGTCACAGACCAAGTTTACATTTGGTTTTGCTCTGCTGGTTTTTGCAAAAATAAGGGCTCTATATGCTGAGTCACAGGTCGAGTTTACAGTTACTTCTGCTCAACTAATTATTGCAGAAATTACGGGCTTCGTGAACAGTTATACAGACAGTTTTTCTAAACGCCTTCACAATGGGCTGATTTTTAGTATGTGAGTCTACTTTGATGAGTTACAGATCAAGTTTACGTTTGATTCCGCTCTGCTGATTTTTGCCGAAATTATGGGTTTTGGACTTTGAAAATTTTGTGAAAATAACAGTTATATGGACTTTGGTTCTCAAATTTCCTCCCCTAAAAATGGTTTCAAGCTTTTTTTGCAAGCGGGCCATTTGTGTTGTCCCGACACATCTAGTTTAAGAATCTGAGTTGTAAGATATTAATGTTTTGAAGTCATGCTCTACTGAATTTTACTTTTTATATTGTTCAATGTGAAATAATTATGTCAGATATGCGTTAGACGTACTTGAAATGGAATATCCACTCCCATGTACATGCAGTAATATGGCAGTTTATCAAACATTTTTTTTTTTAGTTTACCACATAGCAGGTGAAACATAATCTGTGTTAACAGTTTTATTTGCATAAAATGCTGTTGACTTTCACAATGCAATAACATTTTGTCAGGGAAGGAAGGCACTTTGAAATATGGGGTCATCTATAGAGACAAGTTTAGAATTTCTCTTATATTTTCTTTTAAAGAAATAGTCTTTAACACAATCTAGAAGTTTATATGCCTTCCCTTGGTACCATATACCTTTTTTTAAGCAGCCCTCATTAGGAAATAAGAAGCTATAAAACTTATAAACATTTATATTTTAGATTGGACAAAGATGAAATCAAGAAGGAAGAGGACAATGGACCAAAGACGATTGATGCTGGAAAGGAGGCAGCTATAGAGGCAGAGGTGCAGGCAGCCAGACAGAGGGCTGTTGTACCTTTAGAAATCAGGATGAAACAGTTTAGAGACATGTTATCAGAAAAAGACGTATGTATTTTATCAAAAAGTTTTGTCTGACATTAGAAAATAAAAAAAAAAGAGTTTGATCTTTGTCTGTCTATAAAAAGAAAATTGTCATAACTGATATTTATGTTTAATTGACTAAAACTTTATAATGGAATGCCACAGGAAAGTGGTTCAGCTAAAAACAAATCAAATACTCTTGATAAAGTTTAAGTTGACTGCTTTTGTATCAGTCTGTACTGGATTTATTTCACTTTTATTATTCATAAATATTTTCCATAAATTTGACAAGCTATAATAAACATTTGTGAAATCATGTAGCTGTTTAAAAAAAAGACATTCCAAAAAATAACAAAAACCAATGTAAATGTCCAGATCTAAAAGCTATGAAAACAAACAAAAATATTAACTTGCCAAATTAAGCATTTAAAGAAAATATTGTTATATTGTTTAGGTGTCTGCATTTTCCACATGGGAGAAAGAACTTCACAAGATTGTGTTTGACCAGAGGTATTTATTACTGACATCAAAGGAAAGGAAACAGGTATTTGAGCAGTATGTTAAAGAAAGGGCTGAAGAGGAAAGAAGAGAGAAACATCGCAAACTCAGAGAAAAGAAGGATTTTTTCCGCAATTTACTTGAAGATGCTAAATTGCACGGAAAGTAAGTATTGTTATATATTTTGTGATGTGCATATAAAAGTACCAAATTAATATTTACATGAGAAGTGATGTTCACTCTTATATGTGTGTGTCTAAAACATGTTCACATAGACCAGCAGTGTGGTATATTATCTAATTGTTGCTCAAGACGTGTGGATTTTTATGATAATGTAACTGCATTTATGTAACAAGAAGGAACCTTAACTGCTTGTTTTAATTTTTGTATTATATTAACTTTAAAATATGCCATAAGTGTAAATCTAAAATTAAAGGTAAAATTTCTGTGAGAAATAAGACCAAATATAAAGGCCATTTTCAAATTTGCACAATAAGAACTCTAACAAATAACTTCTTGAACTACACTTTTGCACTGTAAATTTTTATCTTCCTTATTTTAAATAGGTATATACATTGGAGAAAAATTATCCATAAAAAACAAGATTTATACAATTTGATAAAAAGTATCATTTTCTTTTACATTAGATCATCCTTCAGTGAGTTTGCTGCAAAATATGCTAAAGATGAAAGATTCAAAGGCATTGAAAAGATGAGAGAGCGTGAAGCCCTCTTCAGTGACTTCTGCTCAGATCTAAGGCGCAAAGAAAAGGAGGAAAAATCACTACAAAAAGAAAAGGTAGGTTACAGAAAAAGACGTAAGTTATTGTGTGCTTAATTTTTAGGCCTCAAGTCTCCTTGTAATTGTCTCTGATAAAAGTTTACAAGCTGTGATATAAGAAGTGATTGTTAGCGCATTGACATGACAGATTTAAGCCAAACTACAGGTAAGGTTTGGTTAACTTCACTTAATCCAATTTTTCTGGTTCAGTTTTCTTGTTTTGATATAATCAATTGCATTAAATAGATATGTAAAGTTGCAGTCAATATTTTATAAGATTTGAAAACAGATGTATGTTTACATGTATTTAAAAACTTTGATTTCTACTGTAATAAATTGCTATCTTATATCTTTGAGCAATACTATAATGAAATTACAATAATGAATAGATATATACAATGTAGGATTGGTATATTTTTAAGAAAAAAATGTGATTTATATTAGTAGATTTAATTTAATAAAAAATATTCAATTGTTATAAGATTATGATAAGTTTTTCTTGAGACTTGAGGCCTAATTTTTGTTGATGTTGAAGACAAGAGACACAAGATGAAAATCATCTCAGTCATTTCAACTGTTCTGACACTGAGATTTCAGTATTGTTACTTTCTTAAACCTTCATGTCCTGGGCACTACATCTTTCTTTAATAACTCATGGCTGCCATATGAAAACTACATATACAAAATAACTGGAAAATATTGCCTTTGTTTTTTTTGAATTATTGCCTTGGTTTTTTGTCAAGCCTGAGACTTTTGTCGCAGAAAGCTCGACATAGGGATAGTGATCCGGCAGCGGGGCGGCGTTAGCTAACTTCTTAAAAGCTTTATATTTTAGAAGGTGGAAGATCTGGATGCTTCATACTTTGTATATGGATGCCTCATGTTACGAAGTTTCCGTCAGCCACATGGCCAATGTCCTTGACCTCATTTTCATGGTTCAGTGACTACTTGAAAAAAAAGTTAAGATTTTTTGTAATGTTAAATTCTCTCTTATTATAAGTAATAGGATAACTATATTTGGTATGTGCGTACCTTGGTCCTCATGCCCGTCAGACAGTTTTCACTAGACCTCGACCTCATTTCATGGATCAGTGAACAAGGTTAAGTCTTAGTGGTCAAGTCCATATCTCAGATACTATAAGCAATAGGTCTAGTATATTCGGTGTATGGAAGGACTGTAAGGTGTACATGTCCAACTGGCAGGTGTCATCTGACCTTGACCTCATTTTCATGGTTCAGTGGTTATAGTTAAGTTTTTGTGTTTTGGTCTGTTTTTCTTATACTGTATGCAATAGGTCTACTATATTTGGTGTATGGAATGATTGTAAGGTTTACATGTCTAGCTGGCAGGTGTCATCTGACCTTGACCTCATTTTCATGGTTCAGTGGTCAAAGTTAAGTTTTTGAGTTTTGGTCTTTTTTTCTAATACTATATATATGCAATAGTTCAACTATATTTGGTGTATGGAAATATTTTATGATCTATATGTCAGTCACACAGGTTTTAGTTGACCTTGACCTCATTTTCATGGTTCATTGGTCAATGTTTAGTTTACTAGGTTAATGTTAAGTTTATGTGACAGTTGTAATAAAGCTTTATATTTAGGAATATCAACATAATATCAATGATTAGTAAAGAAGGCGAGACATTTCAGCGTGTGCACTCTTGTTTAAGGAAAATTCTATTTTTCTTTGATACAAGTATTTGTTTGAGTTCAGTTACTGATAATTAATGAAATAATATACATATGATATGTTATACTAGTAAATTCACTCAATTCTTAATTCTTTATTCATGGTTCTTTTATTTTCTCTATCAATAAAACTTAATGTCAACATGCATGTTATTATTCTGAAACTTTGATCATGTCTCTGATAGTTTTTGGTAGTTACTTTTGTTATCTTGGCGTTAAACAATTCTGTTTTGTGTAGAAAACATTTCTCTTTGTGACAATTCAGGAGTTGAGTCACATGATCAAGGAAAATATTTGACTGTTAGGAGCCGTTAGATAACTGCCTGTACTACAAGTTACATAGCTACATCCAAATTGAGATCAAGGATGATTTAACGTTCATAACAATTGATGCTTGTACTTGTTGTCTCTTGGATTCCATCATCACTTCATGATTTATGTTTCAGGGATTTACTGACAAACATGCTTAATACCCAGAGCTTCATAACTTTTTTTTTTATAGGCTTGTTCGCAAACTTTGGCAAAACCATGAAATCAAGTATCCATGAAATTACTATTTATTCCTTGATTCAATAAAATTGGTATCCACGAAATAGATGAATGAATCCGTAGTACGTGTGCCAACTTTCATACAACAAAATCACAATGCCAAGATTCAAAAAATTCATTTGGTTCATTTAAAACTATTGCTTTGCTTTTTTAAAACAAAAATTATGAAGCCCTGAGTATATTTTATCTTTGCATGTAAACATGAAAAGCAAACAGAAAAACAAATCCGTTACTGCACAAATGACATGAGAAAAAAAAATTAAATATATCTTGATTGAATTAATTTAACTGTGGAATGGTTGTCATGATTAAGTATGAAATGTGTCTGTTTTGATTGTCTTATAGAATACATGAAATAGAAATACTTGTAGTGTGAAATGTTTAAAAATCCAGAGACACATTTCATATGTAACTCATTAAAATGTAATTTTGCTTTCAGGTTAATAAAATCATTTTATTTCAGCTTTGTCATTGTATTTTACAATTTTAACATGAGATCATGATTCTGTGGTTGCCTTTTTTTAAGAGCATTGATTCATGCAACCAAGTAATATTGTGTCTTGGTCACTTTACATAATTGCAATTGTAAGAGTTAATATAGAATCTGATGAGTTCAAGGTTTTGAAGATAATGATAAAAAGTTTTCACAGAAGATAGACAAGTTCTTTTGTTTATCCACAGTTTTAAGTTATTTTGTTTTCTGTTTTGATAAAGTGCCAGAGTAATAGTTGTTAAAGATTGTACATGTTTCAGTTAATAGTAATTAGTTAGAGAAATTTGATTTTAAATGATAATTGATAAATAAAAGTTTTTAATTTGAAAAAAATGTAAGAGAATTTCAATTTGAATGAGTTAAATTTCAGTATAATATTTTGTTGAATGAGTTAAATTTCAGTATAATGTTTTGTGATTTGTCCCTTTAAGCGTCTAGCTTCAGAACGAGAGCACATGAGGCTGAATGTTAACCAGGAGCCACAGTCTATCATATTAAGGCCAACATGCGGTATTTGTTAACTATAGTTTATTTGCCTGTTTTTTAATGTAAAATTTGGACTTTGAAACCTTTCAACGGACTGCCTCAATCACAGCTGCACTTTGAACAGGCTTAAGAGAGATAAAGCAAGGTCTTGTTTTCTCTTGGTGAAACAAAGTGCTGCTGGGATTGTCAACTTTTTGACGTAAAATTTATTATATAGAGACCGTTATTAATGATTGAGGTTATGGAAAACTCTGAAGTAATTTTTGTTTGTTCTTGAGTGTAATTGCCACTGGACGTTAAGCAACCAACAATCAATCAATCTTGAGTGTAATTTAACTCACACTGATACATGTAGAAAAAAAGGGCATTTTATTTACATGTCTTGATGCTATCCCTAATCTCATTTCATTCTAGATAAATAATAGTGTGGGAAGATGTGCATTGATCTGGAAGTCTAGATAAATAAAAGTGTGGGAAGATGTGCATTGATCTGGAAGTCTACTGTCTGTTTGATAGCAGGATAATAAGATGACTTTTGTTTTCTGGTCTGGTCTGTGTGTCAGTCTGTTGTTCTGTACGAAGTTGTGGTCTTATCATCTGTAAACTTATTATGCATGTTTATTATGATGTGAATTATTTAAATCATTTTACAAATGATGATTTTTACCTTGGTTTCATAGTTCACTGAACATAGAGATATGATAGTGTGAGCTGGCATCATGTCCCATGGACACATATTTTTGTTCTCATATGCATATGTTCAAGAGTATTTGAAATATGTAACGGATGACAAGATCCAAAAGTATAATAATTATCCCTAGTAATTAAATTTTTCCATCAATCAACTATTTTCATGAAATAATACAAGCCTTAAATTTTGATGGTATGCACTCATTCTATATGAATTCTGAAAAGATATAATTGAATTGCTATTGAGTTTTTGATAATGTCTTGAAATTTTTGTTCACTTGTCTAAAAAGCCTAGTGAAAACATTAAAAAAAGATAGCAAAATTAAAATTATAAGAAAATATTAGATGATCCTCAATTAAACAGTAAAACCTGCATAAACAGAACTCTTGTATCAGGATATACAATGAATATTCTTTTGTAATGTTACCTGTTGCCTGTCCAATTTGAATAAAATCTGCAATGTTGATTGTTTAGGCAGGTTTTATTGTAAAAAGTAGAAGGCAGTTTGTTGTAAGATTTCATTGCAGATGATTGTTCTTTGATTATGATATGTACTTATTGTGGGAAAAGCTTCCCCTATACTTTCACTGAGAATTCCATTCTTTACTCGATGACTTTATTTCACAGTTACTTGTTTGAAAATCCTAACTAAAAATGGAAAAATTCATTCAAATTAGGCCTTGGCTATGAAGTTTGTTAAGGAATCTATACCATATTATTGGCCACATGATTACTTTGGGGAAAAAAGACTTGATGCGAGTAAAAAAAACTCTCTTCATTTTATTGGTTAACATTGGGGAAAGTATGTAAAGAGTAAGATTTGGTAGACTCTTAGATACTCATCCAACTGGTCATTTATAGTAATGTCAAACAATTTAGATAACTACCATTATTTTTAACGTGTGGATTCCTTAATTGTGTAACTTTAATAAGTAATTTTCTACCTTTGTAATTGAATATAAAAAAAAAGATCACAATTAAATACATTTAAAAATTTAAAAATGGAATTTATTTAGTTCAGTTTTGCTAAGTATGTATCATAAGAAAGAATTGATGAAAAAACAGGATAAAAATTTGGAATGGCAAATATTTTTGTATGATGGAAGAAAGATTGGCTATATTGTATTTTTTAATGCTATTAAAATGGATTTTAAGGGAACAGTTCATTTATTGTATGTATTTAAAATGTTCAACATAATTGAAGAATGGTTTAAAGTTAATGTAATTCTTTATATCATGTATATTCAATATGTAAGCATAATTATGTATTTTCGTGTATAGATTTATAAGAATTCACCTAATTTTGAAATCAGAAACCATAGAAAAACATACAAGTTTGTATTTCATCGAATTTTGGCATTAAAATTTCTGAATATCAATTTACCATAAAATAATTTGACTTGGAAAATGATATTGCACAGAAAGTGTTGACTTATTCTTTTTATGTTCTCAGATAAAAACCATAGTGGTAGCCATGGGCATGTTTATACCATAAAAACTATTTCTAAATCAGCATGATTAAAAAAAAATTAATCCATTTGGAAATAGTTTGGTTAAGAAATAAATGTTACATGTTAAATGAGTTGAAGGTACCATGTTCTATCTTAAAATGGATTTTTTAAAGAAAAAAACGGAAAATAAATGCAAGTCAAAAAATTGAGAGTTGAATTTGTGATCCAGAAAAGGGTACTGACTTCTGACTTCTAAGTGAGATCTAGCAGCTGAGTCATTTTTTTAGCTCACCTGGCCAAAGGGCCAAGTGAGCTTTTCTCATCACTTGGCGTCCGTCGTCCGTCGTCGTTAACTTTTACAAAAATCTTCTCCTCTGAAACTACTGGGCCAAATTTAACCAAACTTGGCCACAATCATCATTAGGGTATATAGTTTAAAAATTGTGTCCGGTGACCTGCCAAACCAACCAAGATGGCCGCCATGGCTAAAAATAGAACATAGGGTAAAATGTATATTTTGGCTTATAACTCTGAAACCAAAGCATTTAGAGCAAATCTGACATCGGGTAAAATTGTTGATCAAGTCAAGATCTATCTGCCCTGAAATTTTCAGATGAATCGGACAATGGTTTGTTGGGTTGCTGCCCCTGAATTAGTAATTTTAAGGATTTTTTCCGTTTTCGGTTATTATCTTGAAAATTATTATAGATAGAGATAAACTGTAAACAGCAATAATGTTCAGCAAAGTAAGATCTACAAATAAGTCAACACGATCAAAATGGTCAGTTGACCCTTAAGGAGTTATTGCCCTTTAAAGTAATTTTTACCAATTTTTGTAAATTTTGTAATCTTTTACAAAATCTTCTCCTCTGAAACTATTGGACCAAATTCAACCAAACTTAGCCACAATCATTATTAGGGTCTTTAGTTTAAAAATTGTGTGGTGACCCAGCCAACCAACCAAGATGGCTGCCATGGCTAAAAATAGAACATAGGGTAAAATGTAGATTTTGGCTTGTAACTCTGAAACCAAAGCATTTAAAGCAAATCTTACAGGGATTAACTTGTTTATCAAGTAAATATCTATCTGCCCTCAAATTTTCAGATGAATTCGACAACTGGTTGTTGGGTTGCTGCCCTGAATTGGTAATTTTAAGGAAATTTTGCTGTTTTGGTTATTATCTTGAAAATTATTACAGATAGAGATAAACTGTAAACAGCAATAATGTTTAGCAAAGTAAGATCTTCAAATAAGTCAACATGACCAAAATGGTCAGTTGACCCCTTAAGGAGTTATTGCCCTTTATAGTCAATTTTAACAATTTTCATTAATTTGGTAAACTTTGGTAAGTTTTACAAAATGTTTTCCTTTGTAATCTTCTTTTCTGAAACTGCAGTAGAAAATCAATATAGAAAACAATCTACTAATGAACTGGCAATAAAAATAATTGATAATTCTATAACATGAAAAAAAAACCACATTAATACCTGATGATGGTGTTTCTTTCTTTACATTGAAAATGATGTCACAACTATAATCCCGAACAATAGGTCGAATGTCAGATATGTTTCAGTACTTTGGCTTCATTTTCTACAGATTCAAGTGCAAATGATGCTTGAATTCCTACACTAATTTATACAGACTTCATCCCCTTTCACAGGTAATGCCTGCCTCATATTATATTTAAAACTTTAATAGAATATCAGAAATTTTGAGAGAAAATTAATCAACCATGCAAGATCTAAAACTTAATTAATATTGTTCAAATTATCAATTAACTATTAAAAAAATTCTCATTAAAAAATATAGTTCTTCATTTTATATTTTATCAGAAGTTTAGCGAAAAAATTGAATTTAATTGTGTCCTTTGTTCTCATTTCCTGGGATAAATCCAATACAAATTAAAGTACTGGTATTGAATTAATATTTAAGAAATATTTCAAACCTTACCATTTTCTTCACAAGAATGAAGACCATATTTTCAGTGTCATGAGTATCAGTCATCATACTTTGTTGTTTAAAAGTTGAATACAAAAAGATCAACAAAGCAATTCAAAACCACTTGAATTTTGCAACAACAAATGAGAGTTTTAACAACCTCAGCTGGCTATACAACCCTTGCACAATCAACTGAATTTTGCAGAAATCATTAATAGGAAAGATTGCCCTTAAATGATAATTTTTTATTACCTTTTTGTTTTTTTTGGGGGGGGGGGGTGTTGCACAACAACAAAACTTCACAACAAACTTTCTCATCACTTCGCATTTCTCGTTAGATAAATTTTACAAAAATTCTCCCCTGAAACCCTGAAACTACTGTCAAATTAAACCAAACTTGGTTTAAATCACCACTAGGATATCCAGGGACCACTGTGTATGATGACCCTGCCTGCCAACATGGCACACATGGCTGAAATAAAACATAGGTTTCAAACGCACTTTTTAGTCTTATATCTCTGAAACTAAACGACAGTATAACAGTTGCATTTTTCATGCATCAATTGTAAATAAAAATATCAGGTGAGCGACACAGGGTCCTTGGAGCCTCTAGTTAGGCTATGCCTGGTTCAAATTTAAAAAGACTTTAAAAACAAAAATAAAGTTTATTTCTGACAGCAAGATGATTTTGAATAGAGATTGTGGTATAGATTGATGGAAAAAATTAGATCTTTTTAATCAAATGTTATGTATGTTTTTCCATTGTTCAGATTAATAAAAATGATAAGTCAGTTTGTTGAATAAAAAATGAAATCATATTGTTCATTGAAACCAGATTTTCATTCTACTTTAATATAGATATATTTGAATATCAAGTTCAAGAGAATCAATAAATTTTGTTAAAAATAACATAAGTAATTATTATAAAAGTTTAGAATAAATATGTTTTTATTCCAGTATAAATGTTGTATTTGTAATAACTAATCAAACTTTAATTTCAGCAAGAGAGTTTACTATAGAATATATAACATGTATATAACTTACTGTATCAGAATTAGTAAAGATAACAGTTTGCCATTCCATCCTTCAATCTCACATGCTTCAAACTTTATTTCAACTCTTTTTTTCATCTTTGTATTTTCATTTCTTGTAGTTAAAGGCTGACTTTATCGCCTTGTTGAAAGAGACCTCTGGTCTTGATAGGAACTCAAGATGGAGTGAAACAAAACGTAAAATTGATTCTGATCCTCGATACAAGGCCGTTGACAGCAGCTCACGTAGAGAGGATTGGTTTAGAGATTATGTGAGAAAGCTGGAGGAGGTACGTAATAGTTTACATTTGTGAAAACACTAATTTGGTTTTGCTATAATGTTAACATCCATCGTTAGAAATATAACACATTGTTATATATACAATATATGTCAATTTTTCGGCTAATTACTTATATAAAGATACCATTGGAACTCGAGTAATAGTCGATCCGACTATTAGTCAGTTGCCTTTTTCAGCTCCAAATTCCAAGGATTTAGTCTTGACCCTCGTATAAGTCGGACAAAATTTGGACATTTTTTTTGCAGCTGACAGTTACTGAACGCCGGTAAAACCAATGCAAATCCAGGAATTATATTCATTTTCTGCATGAATGTTGTTTGGTTTGAATTTAGTTGATGTTGATCATGATATTTTTATATTGCTGTTAATTAATAAAGATGTATTCGTTCCTCTTGTTTTGTTCACTGTTTCATTAGCCATGTGTTGTCTACGTAATGCATCAATGATTTTGAAGGGTATGACTAATAACCTATTGTTTGAGAAAAGCGAACATAAACCAATATGAACCTGAAAAAAATTGAAAGTCAAACAAAATAATATTTTTTACAGCACACATAACTCAGTGTTAAATTAGCATGTACACTTTATAATTCTTATTATTTTGTGATGATTAAAGGATTAAAAAAATTAAGTGAAGCTAATCAACTTTATATTAAAATAACTCCCAACTCATTAGTGTCATCTGTTCACCTATCACTGATATTTTTCACACCTTTAGTGAATACAACTCTTTGTCTCTTAATTAGGGGTTATCAATGGATTATATTGGCTTGTCATTCAATTTTGTGATTTTTGTTTTCCTGAGACATTTTAATGAATAATATTTTGATCTTGGGAATGGATCTTAAAATTATTTTTGATTATTGTATGATTTATAAGTATTGAATTGATATCATGATATCACAATAATGACAATAACTCCGCTGAATACATCCTTTCACATAGTTGGTACATTGTTATTTCCTTTTCATTTTTGGTTCTTGGCTCTTCTTTTGGGTTTATGAACAAACCATTTGACCATGAAAATCAATACCCAAACCGGAAACAGTGGGAATTTCAACACAAATTTGCAGAAAATTGATATCAAAGAACAAATAAAACACAAGGACAGTATTGTAGTCTTTTATTTTCAACAAAAACTTTTTATTTATTGATTTATGTAGGTTTGGCAATCACAAACGTAGTTTTGACCTGGAAATTCACTCCTGACTACTTTTGTCAAGCTTGGATTTTTCCTCTGGTCGCTGGATCTCGTCTATTAGTCGGTACCCCTCTCTGGATTATGAATTTTACTCCCAATTTTCCGACTAATAAGCGAGTAGGTACGGTAATATAACAAATCTATAATTTGACTTTGAAAGTAAATTATCTTTAATAACTTGTCAATCATGGCAAAGCTTGTTTGTTAGGTAATCCATAAACACATATCAGTAATTGTAAATAAAGAAGCAAACTGGTTTAATAGGGTTTTAAGTTATCACCTGTTTCTCGATTTCATTTGTTAAAGATATTTGTTGTTACTTCTTCAAAAGGTAGTAAACAAGGTTAATGATGATTTCTGATCCACCTGGTAATCAAGCAAACTTCTTTCACACTCAAAAAGACATTTCAAATATTGTAATTCTGTTGTCAGATACTACTTTCTCTTTATGTTATTCATATTAACATTTGGACAATATTAAAGCAGCATATATATTTGTTAATAAAGCATTACCAAGATCCAATATTGAAACTTAAAACTTTCTCACGTTACAGGTTGAATCAGATGAAGACGATGATAGAAAAGATGAGAAGAAAGAAAAAGAAAAGCAGGACAGAATAGAAGCTAGTATTCGTAAACGTGAAGAGGAAGTACAAAGATCATTGTCATCATCGCTGAGAGAAAGAGATAAAGAAAGGGAACAACACAAAAAGGATGAGGCTATTCAAGTTTTCAATGCCCTCCTTGTTGATCTGGTAATATTAATTGTGATGTTTGATAAAAAAAATAATAAAAAAAATAATTTAAAAAAAATGTCTTAGGTGAATTTTCTCTGAAGTTAATTTCCTTGGATGTAGGAGTATTATTTTTTTGCCTTAAAAAATTAACTGTAAGAGATACATTTTGTTATGAAGGTGTGGCAAAAAAAAAACTAATGATAAAATTTGTAGATCTTGTTGACAATTTCTTTATAAAAAATATCCATGAATTATATACTTAGCATGTCTTAATTTGATTTCTTTTCATATATTTATGCACACTTTAGGTAGAATGTTGACTTGCATATGACATAACATTCGTCTTCTTTATGAATATAACTAGTAGGAGATAGAGGAAGACTGGAACTAAACATGACATGGTCGCTGTGAATCATATTAAACTTGATCCACACTGTATAGCAACCTCTAGATGTAAATGTGAATCTAAAATCAACTATATAGCTTTCCATATTAAACTTGATCCCACACAGTATAGCAACCTCTAGATATGAATAAACTCAACATGGATGATTAGAAATTAATGTCAAATTATGCAAATTAACAGAAACAACGAGTGACAGCCACTGAAAAGTTCTTTAACTTCGGACAGGCACACAAATATGGTGAGACTAAACTAGTCCTGTTAGTGTTTGTAATCTTCAAAATTTAAAGTTCCTTCATTACTGGGAAATATTTTAAAATGAAACTATATCTGATTTTCCTTATTTAAAGAGGTAGAAAGTTCTGGTAGTGTTTTTCTTTTTGCTTTGCACTAATGATAAGTATACTATTGAATTATAGGTCAAAACAGCAGATGCATCTTGGAGAGAAACTCGTAAAATGTTAAGGAAAGATCATCGATGGGATATGGCAGAATTATTAGAGAGAGATGAAAAAGAAAAAATCTTTGAAGAGCACATTGAAAATTTATACAAGAAAAATAAAGAAATGTTCCATAAATTACTCGATGAAACACAAGAGGTATGGACATTCTTATTAATTTCTGCTTTAAATGTTGACTTTAAAAATGTCTGTATTCAGAGTTTGTCAGTGTCATAGTTTGTAAAATTACCATATGTAAAAAATAAATGGATAATTTATAAATCACAGTTTCATTGTTTAGATATTCATTGAACATAATAATAGTTAAGTTTCTTGGTTTTGTGTATATTATGGTCAAAGATAAAGCAGGTGTATAACTATACATTTATTATTTTAGAATAGACGTATAAATGAATAAAGGAAAGGTTTCAGTGTGTGAAACCTTTTTTTCTTAGAACTCGCCAATTTGGCGAGCAGCTTTTCATTTCAACTAGCCAAATTGAAATCCCACATGCCAGCTTGGCGAGTTTCCAAAATTTTGAAAGATTATTTTGGTGACCTTTTCCTTCCTTTCATGTTATTTAAAAGCTGAATAAATAGGCTTCTTATTTTTCCATGCTGTTCTTTTAAATATCCATAATTAGAATTAAGTTTTTGTTTACTGTTTATAGGAAATTTACTCTCGATTCAATCTTCAAAACATATTTTAAAATTACATTGACAAAATGCAAAAAGAAAGTGAAAGTAAATTTCTATGTCTATAAAACACGTTTTGATTAGTTTAAGTTTTCATACAACTGTCATCTAGCCAATCAGAACACATGTAACATAATATGTATCATCTGGGTTCCTGTGGATAACAGTATAGATTTTGTGGGAAAATGATCTTTTTGCTTGCATGATTCAAAGTCGCCGCAGAAGAGTCTCTCACCACAAGGGCGAGTTCTATTGAATCTGGACTCGCCAAATACAATTCTTACTTGCATTTAGCGAGTTGGTGAGCGGAGGTTTCACACACTGTGGTTTTAAGACCAGGGATTGGAGGGGAGGAGGCTTGAAAGCACATTGAACTTTCAGTAAATTTAAAACTTATGACCAAGAATAAATGTAATATTAATAATGTTCTTGAAATTTCAGATAAATTTAACAACAAGCTGGAAAGAAACAAAGAAAATGATCAAAGAAGATCCTAGGTATACCAAGTTCTCAGCAATATGTAGTGACAAGGTAAGTCCTTATTAAGTGTCAAATGATATGTTAAATGTAATGAGTCGCCCTCAATCTATACCTAGAACTATATTTATAATTGAAAATTAAACCATAATACCTTACTGCCCAAAACTGAATACTGTGGATTCATTACTATTTATAGGGGAACCAATTTTAATAGATATAGATGAACCATGCATTTACATGTTATTAAAGTACACAATTCTTATAGGCTTGTATATATAGACTTTTACAAAACCACAAAATCCTGTATTCACAAAATTTTAATTTTTTCCTCAATGCATCAAAGTTGATACACTAAAATAAATGAATCCATATTACTTTATATTCTGAAGAATCTATTTACTTTTATCTTTATGCCCCACCTATGATAGTAGTAGGGGCATTATGTTTTCTTGTCTGTGCATCCGTTCCATTGTTCGTCCGTCCATCCGTCTGTCCTGCTTCAGGTTTAAATTTTTGATCAAGGTAGTTTTTGATGAAGTTGGTCCAATCAACTTGAAACTTAGTACACATGTTCCCTATGATATAATCTTTCTAATTTTAATGCCAAATTTAGAGTTTTGACCCCAATTTCATGGTCCACTGAACATAGAAAATGATAGTGCGAGTGGGGCATCTGTGTACTTATGGACACATTCTAGTTTTATTTTATTTTGTATTACAGAAACGAGAAAAAGAATTTGACGATTACTTGAGAGAAAAGTATGTTCAGGCTAAAGCAGATTTTAGAGAGTTACTGAAGGAGACCAAACTGATAACTTACAAGTAAGAAATTGACAGTATTTATTTTATTATGTATTTATATGCCAAGCTGAGCATATAGTTTTATCTATGTGCATTCTTTGTCTTCTTCCTTTCATACTATTTGACACTTCTTTAAATCATTCTGAAAAGTAGAAGTATTGGGGACTTTTTTTTTTTTGTCTTGCCTATAGGCATTGAACTGAAACTTCCTATTGAGCTTGAAAATGACAAGTTACGGACCAATTTTCATTTTGTTACCGTTGACCTACTTTTGAATTACAGCTCTAAAACTTACAAAATGTTATGAAATCTGTACTTGGGTTGATATACACTTTTTTTTGGTGCCTCTCCATCCTCTGACATACATTGTACTATGCCCCATCTATAGGGGGCAATGGGGAAAATTTTTCAAGTTAGTGGACCAAGAAGTGTGTGATCACATCACTTAAAACTTGTTCATTGTGATGTGAACTTTAAAAGATAATGTAAAATTAGGGTTTTGACTGACATATCTCATCATTCACTAAACCTGTTAAAGTGATAGTGAGAGTTGGCATGGTGTCCTATGGGCACATATTCTTGTTTACTTCTTTTAAGTTACTGTTAGAAACAAAATCTAGGCAAGTGGTCCAAAATCCTGGAAGTTTCAGGTTTGACAGATATTAAGCTGATATTTTGTTTGTAATTGTATATGATATAAGCCTTGGGGTTTGAAAAAAAATAACTGAAATTATTGATGTTGATGTAGGCTATGGAATGATGAAGGACCTGGTGTTTATGCCATCTTTACAATAAGATTTAATTCATGGTTACTATGTTGAACATTTCTTGATAATATAACAGCAGTCTTGTCCTGAACATGCATGAAATATTTGTCCCTGAGTGTTGAGCAACAATCAATCAATTTAACCGCAGTGAATCAGTATAATAAGGAAAAACATAGTGAACAGTAAGTCATGATCATCTCTAAAAATTTTGTGAAAGGATATGATCCCGGGCAAAATAAAGTATATATGATTTTGTTTTAGATCAAAGATACTAATAGAAGAATCAGACTCTCATCTCAAAGATATAGAAAGTATATTACAGGTAATTTGTGCTGATTCAGACTTAAGACTGTAAATCGATATTACAAGTGTACACCCTAAGTGACAGGACATTTGCCTGCAAATCTCCTGACCAAGATTTAAACATTTTTATGTTTTCAGAAGGAAATGATATTATAAAGATGTGTCTGATTCAAGATAATTTGATTTTAAGTTTTAATGTAGAAAATATTAACCCTTTTTTGGATAGAGGAATGGTAAAAACCTCATAGTTCCACAAACATTGTTACATTTTGTTGTATTCATGAAACTTTATACGAGGTATTATGCATAAATGTAATCATGTATATTAAAGAATATTACATATATAAATTATAAGGAATTTTATTCTAATTTTCTTTCTCTAATTGCTAAAATAAAACTCCACAAAAGTATATATTGCATTGACAAAAATATTGGAATGTATGCAAAAAATAAACATGTGACTACAGGTAAACATTGTTAAGACTGTAATGATATAACCTTCAACTAAACATTGATCAGATATACACTTTAGTTTACTACATGTATTGTAAATTTTATTGATTTGCTATTACAGAATGATAAAAGATACCTAGTGTTAGACTGTGTTGCAGAGGAGAGAGCCAAGATATTGGTTCAGTACATGGACGATCTGGCTAAGAAAGGTGCACCACCACCCCCTACAGCATCAGAGCCTTCTCGGAGATCAAAATAGTTTTGGAGAAACATTAAAAGATAATTTATCCTAGCCAGTGCAGTCAATGTTATTTTATAAAGAAGGAAATACTCTTTATCATGAAAAAATGTTTTTATAAAGTCCTGAAGATGATCATTGAATTGATTATTTATTTCTACATTGTGGTCCAATCATTTAATCATTTTAGCAGTTCATTGATATTTCGTGTTTTATAAAGACATCGATATTGTTTTATCCCACATTTTATCATGTATGACAGTCATTTGTCAGTGGAAATAAAATTGTTATTGTATGTGCTATTATTTAATTTATAGATCTACCGTAGAAAGGCTTGTATAGTCCGCGGTTTTATTCTCCAAAATTGGACCTTCCAGACAGGGTGCGGACTATAGAGTACAATAAGCAAGAAATAAGAGAAAATTTCAATTTCATGGGCGAGATGGTTTGTTTACGTTCCGCCATCTTTGTTACTGATATTGTAGAGGGCTCTTATCATTTTTCAAACTAATAATTTTAACTCATCCATATTAATATGTTATTTCTATTCAATATCAAATTAATACTAATAAATATAAAACTAAACCTTTCATTACAAATTTCTCGTTTCTTTTCAATGATTGGTTGAAATAAACTGGTATCTTATTGATTGAAACGATTCAAACATAGTGAAAAAGATAACCGTAAACCAGCTTAGAATTTGTAAACTACAAAACGTAATCGGTTATTGTTCGTTCCGTTTTGGTGTTTCATACTGACTAATTTGGTTTGTATTAGCTTAAGACCCTTCAAACATTAATGTGATAGATATATTAAAGACTGTTTTACAAAAGGATGGAACTGTTTTACTTTCAAAGTCGTATTATAGTGATATCTGTTATGTAATGGATTTCGACTCTCACCGGTTAATTTCTTCTTTACACGTGCTTTTTAAACTTCCTGTTTAAACATATACAAGTTTCTAAATTGTTTTTAAGTGAATTAAACTTATTTTAACAATCATGAAGCGTTCTAGAATCATTTACAAGCAGTTTCAGCTTCTGTTTGATGATGGAAAACAGGTTTTTCAAGAAAATACCATAAACGACCGCACAGGATTTGAAATTACCGGAGTTTCATTAGACCTTTTCTAACAGTTACAAAAGTTTTTACCTAAAATTTCGTGTGGAGAAGGGGTGCGGACTATGTACCAGTGCGAACTATACAAGCCTTTCTACGGTAATTGTAATTTGTACATTTCCTCTGTTTCATCCATCCCATATCAGTTTTAGTCGAGGTTGTTTACTTTGAAGCTGTGAACTCATCGAATTAAAACTCAGTACACTTGTTCATTATGATGTGATCTTTTTAGAATAAATGCCAAATAAGGGTAAAACCCCAGATTTTGCAGGTCACTGAACATGGAAAATGTGATAGTGTGTATTAGATTAAAGTTTTTAGTTACAGTAAAAGGAGATGTGGCGTGTATGTCAATAATAAGCTAGCATCTAATGACAAATAAACAAAACATTTCTAGAAGGCAAGACAGGTGTCAACACAATATGTCAAGGTCTGTCATCCCACAGAAAACATTACGATGTAACATACAACCACTATCGATGAGTTTCCTGACTTGAAACCAGACCATGCAAATGTGACAAGGTTAATCTTGTTATATAGATCTCAACTCTCTCCCTTTTAATGTAAATGTGTAGCTTAACTAAACATATATAAAAGAACATACAATAAAAACAGCTACAGGACAATTTCTGAATAATGAATAACAAATTTAACTGCATGATTTTGCTCCCAGTTACTGAAAAAAAAAGTAAAACAAAATACCGACCTCCAAGGTAAATTCAAAAAGGGGAAGTCCACAAAAAGGACAAAATCAAAGGTTATCAAGCAACAGAATGAGTGAAAAGTAAGCTCAAAGTACTTAATCTGCCGATGAGAAGTCTTACTGTACTACACTTAATATTGGCTGCTGTATTCATACAGGAATGTCATAAGCAGTTCAGGAAGAAGATATTATCTTGTGCATTGCCAAAAACAAACTTCAGGATACAAAAACATTTTAATATAACTGCAAACTATAATAAGCAATTGATATTTATCTAAAAAAATATGATGGGACAGTTTTTCATCAACAACAAGATAATGATAACATTACCAAGGAGACAGATTTGAAAGACAATTCCAGAATTTGTTAGCTTTATGAACAAAATATAAAAAGCTAGATGTTCCTGCACTTATAAAAAAAAAAATTCACAATGAATTTCTATATTTGTGATAAATTAAATAAAAGTGTTACTGTCACTTGACTGTAAATGTTGCCCTCCACCTATTGCAGTTTTTTCAAAATTCTGAGGAGCCTGCAACATTCTGTTGCAGAAGTGAGATATATGCATTCCTGCATTCTGTCTTAGATGTCGTCAAGAAAGAGGTTATGATAAAAACAGTATCCGGAGTTAAAGGAGGGGGGTATGAAAAGGGCCATTATTTGACCCTATGAAATTGCAAAGACAGTAAACTTATTCAAGCCTTTCATCAAAATGTTATTTTAATTTATAATGAACAGGTTAAGATAATCAGGACACTAGTGCAGAAAGGTCATTGTTGATGTAACCATGACTTCATAAACAATTCAAAATTTATGTATTTGACCTGTTTTAGGCAAAATAGATATGAGCAATAGCTTTTCCCAAAAAAATATTTAACATACATTAACATCTTTGTAAAATACATTTTGGTGCAAAACATCTTTTTCAGTTAAGCTGTTGCTCATATCTAAATATTAATTACAATATCTCAAAATGAGGTTAGTTTGGCAGTTCACAGTTTAACACTAAATATTAGAAGTTTGAACCTCTAATGCCAATATGAAATTAAAATTTTACTGATAAAGGACCTAATTTGTTTTTGCTGGTCACATTTATATCACCAGGCCAGTAGTCAACACGATTTTCAAACTGGACCCCATAAAGGTCCAAAGTATCCAAAATAAAACTTTGTTTGATTTTTAACAAAAGATGAAACAATGTGGATATTTGATATGCTGAATCCAACCATGTATTTAGAATTTAAATATTGGACCATAATTGGTAAATGTCTTATTCCAACCATTAAAATTATTTAAGTAAACTTACTTGGCCACAATTTAAAATTATTTTTTACCACATTCATTCTGTGTCAGAAACTATGCTTTTAAAGGAAATTTTGCAGTTTTGGTTATTTTGAATATTATTTTAGATCAGATAAATTTTAAACAGCAATAATGTTCAGCAATGTAAAATCTACAAATAAGTCAACATGACCAAAATCGTCAAATGACAAGTTATTGGAGTTGTTGTCCATATAGTCATTTTCTGCAATTTTTGGTAATTTTGTAAACTTTTTATGCCCATGCCGTGGCGGTGGAGGCATTAAGTTTTACCCTTGTTCGTCTGTACGTATGTACGTACGTCCCAAAATTGGTTTGCCTCAACCAAATGTTATGAAACTTATACACAATGCTTATTACCACAAAACACAGATCAAGTTTGAATTTTGGTGGCATCACTTTAACCGTTCTAGAGTTATGCCCTTTATAAATGGAGAAATTGCAAAATTTTTATTTTCTTCTAAATATCAAGTAATTTTTAAGATTAGAGTTATCTTCCTTTGTCCATGATTATAGTTGAATCAACTACAATCAATGCTTTATACAATGCAATGTTTAATTTTGACTTCCACTGGTAAAACACAGATCAAGTTGAATTTGGGTAGTGTCACTTTAACCATTATTGAGGTATGCCTTTATAAATCGAAGATTGCAAAATTTTAGTTCCATTCTGTAACTTAAGTTTGCCCCAACCAAACATTATCAAAACTATACACAATATTCATTACCACAAAACTAAGATCAAGTACAATTTTTTGTTTCCGTTTCTAACTTTAGTTTGCCTCAACCAAATGTTATGAAACTTATAGACTGCTTATTACTACATAATACAGATTAATTACGAAATTTGGTGGTGACACTTTTACCATTCTTGAGTTATGTCTCCTTTATAAACATAAAAATTGCTGAATTTTTCGTTTCCGTTCTCTAACTTAAACTTTAGTTTGTCTCAACCAAATGCTATAAAACTTATACACAACCGTTCTAGAGTTATGCATGTTTACAAATAGAAAAATTGCTAAATTTTTAGTTTCTGTTCTCTACTTAAGTTAGCCTCAACCAAATGTTATGAGACTTGCACACAATGCTTATTACCACAAAACTCAGATCAAGTTCAAATTTGGGTAGCGTCACTTTTACCGTTCTTCAGTTATGTCCCTTTATAACTATATGATATGGGCGGGGCATCATCTGTGGACACATGTGGACACTATCCACATTTATTTTAAAATCTTCTGCTTTTAATTTAACAACTGGGCCAAATTAAACCAAACTTGGCCTCAATCATTATTAGGGTATTTAATACTATTTTTAGCTCACCTGGCCTAAAAGGCCAAGTGAGCTTTCTCATCACTTGGCGTCCGTCTTCCTTTGTCTGTTGTCGTTAACTTTTACAAAATCTTCTCCTCTAAAACTACTAGGCTAAATTTAATCAAACTTGGCCACATTCATTTTAGGGTATTTAGTTTAAAAATGTCTCCGACAACCCCACCTGCCAACCAACATGGCCGCCATGGCTAAAAATAGAACATAGGGGTAAAATGCAGTTTTTGGCTTATATCTCTGAAAGTAAAGCATTTAGAGCAAATCTGACTGGGGTAAAAATGTTCATCAGGTTGAGATCTATCTGCCCTGAAATTTTCAGATGAATCAGACAACCCGTTGTTGGGTTGCTGCCCCTGAATTAGTAATTTTAAGGAAATTTTGCAGTTTTTGGTTATTATCTTGAATATTATTATAGAGATAAACTGTAAACAGCAACAATGTTCAACAAAGTAAGATCTACAAATAAGTCAAATGACCAAAATTGTCAATTGACCCTTTAAGGAGTTATTGCCCTTTATATCAATTTAATACAATTTTTCGTAAAGTTTTGTAATCTTTTACAAAATCTTCTCCTCTGAAACTGTTTAGACAAATTTAACCAAACTTGTACAATCATCATTAGGGGATCTAGTTTAAAAATATGTCCGATGACCCCACCTGCCAACCAACATGGCCGACTATCTAAAAATAGAACATAGGGGAAAATGCAGTTTTGGCTTATATCTCTGAAACTAAAGCATTTAGAGCAAATCTGACAATGGGTAAAAATGTTCATCAGGTTGAGATGTATCTGCCCTGAAATTTTCAGAAGAATCAGACAACCCGTTGTTGGGTTGCTGCCCCAATTAGTAATATTAAACAGCAACAATGGAAATTTTGCAGTTTTTGGTTATTATCTTGAATATTATTATAGATAAAGATAAACTGTAAACAGCAATTATGTTCAGCAAAGTAAGATCTACAAATAAGTCAACATGACCAAAATTGTCAATTGACCCCTTAAGGAGTTATTGCCCTTTAAAGTCAATTTTTAACAATTTTTCGTAAATTTTTGTAATCTTTTACAAAAATCTTCTCCTCTGAAACTACTGAGACAAATTTAACCAAACTTGGCCACAATCATCATTAGGGTATTTAGTTTTAAAAATGTGTCCTATGACCCGCCTGCCAACCAACATGGCTGACATGGCTAAAAATAGAACATAGGGGTAAAATGCAGTTTTTGGCTTATAACTCTGAAACTAAAGCAAAAGTATAATGGTTGCATTATTTTATGCATCAATTGTAAACAAAAATATCAGGTGAGGACACAGGCTCCTTGGAGCCTCTAGTTTATGATTTTAACCTTATTAAACATGATTTCCAAAACCACAGTAGATACAGGTGAGC
Source organism: Mytilus coruscus (assembly GCA_017311375.1). Lineage (NCBI taxonomy): Eukaryota > Metazoa > Mollusca > Bivalvia > Mytilida > Mytilidae > Mytilus > Mytilus coruscus. The sequence goes on from CM029601.1 coordinate 83,072,668, forward strand.
GACACAGGCTCTTGAGAGCCTCTAGTTGTGGTTTACATCACTGGTTCATGAAAAATAAATTGGTTCACAGACAATAACTTTAGTATAAGAGTATGGATGATTTAAGAAATTTTAGCACAATGTTCCATACCACACTAGGAGGTTTGGATATTAAATAGTTAATTAAGCTCTACATTTATAGATTTATTGCACAACTAACAGTGGAGTCATAGTTTAATTTGCTTTTTCAGATATATTAATTGTGGTGATAATTGTGTATGCATTATGTTCTATTTAAAGATTGTTAACATGTTCGAATATTTTCTTATGGTTAAAAATTCCCTTGGAAATTAAAAGAGATCTTTGTCCATCTGTTGAAGTTGAAGTATAGGTAAGTGAAGTTTTTAAATACAATTGTGCCATAAATTATGTTATGTTACATCTTAATAAAAGAAGTGTTATTTTTATAACAAAAGAAATTGAAAATTTAATTTTTCTTGCTGTAAAACTACACACAATTTGTATAATAGATTTTACAATTAACTAAATATACACATTTGTACATTTGATTAGTACAATGTAATTTCAATTAATTTATTCATGCAATAATTTTCACCTTTTATCAAGATAACAAATATGTGGTAATCAATAACACAATTATAATTGGAGTGACAGATTTATATGAAAATTTTGTGTTTCCTAAGTGTTGTTGATGATAAGCTCTAGTCCGGACGGTGTAAATATAGTTTGAAATTTACTGTTCATTATGAGATATTTTGAAGATAATTACAGATAAGTTTATTAGATTTTTTAAAGACATTGTGTTAATGATAAATGATATTTTGGAAATTATTTTTTTTCTTTTCTTTGGTAAATTGTTTGAAGAATTTTGTGGTAGGTTTGTTTGTTATTCTGTACAAACTAATTTTCTAAATGCTATATATATTTTTTATGCCCCACCTAGGGGCATTATGTTTTTCGGTCTGTGCATCCGTTCGTTCATCCGTCTGTCTGTCCCGCTTCAGTTTAAAGTTTTTGGTCAACGTAGTTTTTGATGAAGTTGAAGTCCAATCAACTTGAAACTTAGTACACATTCCCTATGATATGATCTTTCTAACTTTAATGCCAAATTAGAGTTTTGACCCCAATTTCACGGTCCACTGAACATAGAAAATGATAGTGCGAGTGGGGCATCCGTGTACTATGGACACATTCTTGTTTTTTATGAAGCGAACTACTTTAAAAACTAAGCTTATTATATTGTCTATTAATAAACATGTATCTAGATTTTTGATTTTGGGCCCAGTTTTCAAGTTGGTCCAAATCAGGGTCCAAAATTAAACTTTGTTTGATTTCAACAAAAATTGAATTTATGGGGTTCTTTAAAATGCTGAATCTAACCATGTATTTAGATTTTGGATTTTGGGCTCCATTATCAAATTGGTCCACATTGTGGTCCAAAGGGTCCTAAATTAAACTTTTGTTTGATTTCATCAAAAATTGAATTCTTGGGGTTCTTTGATATGCTGATTTTAACCACTTAGATTTTGGATATTGGATCAATGCATAATAGGTCAATGTCAAATTTTTCAGTTCTTTGACCACATTCATTTTGTGTCACAAACCTATGCTGTGTCAAATATTCAATCACAATCCAAATTCAGAGCTGTTTTAAGCTTAAATGTTGTGTCCATACTTGCCCCAACTGTTCAGGGTTCCACCTCTGGGGTCGTATCAAGCTGCGCCCAGAGTAGCATTTTATTTAAAACTCTTAACATTTCAAGAAAGGGTTGAGTTTTCCATAGTAAAGACAAAGGATTCAAAACTATTAAAATTTTCCAACATATTTTTCATTCAAGATGGTAATTGGAACATTAGAAATATATTCACTAGTTTGAATGGTATCAAACAGGAAATCCTAAAAGTAGAGTCAACTTTCCTTGGTAAGAACTCATCAGAGATGTTTGGCTTATGATTTATAACAATACACACATGGTTCGTATACACAAGACTCGTACCTGGCACCCACAACAAATCAAGATATTAAACTATGTCCATTGTATGTCAAACATTTTCCCTGTTGCATTGAAAATTAACAGAAATTTGCAACTTCTATGACAAATATTTTCCAAACAGGGGAATAAATTATTACTTGTAAACCATTAATTGGATATCAGAGATGATAGTTTCAGAAATACACATTATTGGTAGTTTTCCTATGGCTTAATCTGGGTAATTTTTATATATACTTCATTCAATCAGCATTGCTTGAGTATTTTAACTATATTAACCCTGAAAACTTAAGAAAGGGTATGAACAGTAAATGTACAGAAAAGTTTCATTTTATTGCGAACCAAATGAAACTTTTCCACAGAGTCAACTCCACTTGGTCAAGGTATTTAAACTTTTGTCAGTTCCATTGTCCTATTTGAATAAATACAATAGCTATTGTTCTTTGTATAGTTTATTCACTGCAACCTTTAAATTTCTTCTAAGAGAAATCCATCACTCCTCAATTAATTTACCTGAATGAAAATATTATCTTCTAAGTAGATGAAAATACATGTATCAACTCACAAAGGAAAGAGGACGAAAGATACCAGAGGGACAGTCAAACTCATAGATCGAAAACAAACTGACAACGCCATGGCCAAAATAAAAAGACAAACAGACAAATAATAGTACAGATGACACAACATAGAAAACTAAAGACTAAGCAACACGAACCCACCAAAAACTGGGGGTGATCTCAGGTGCTCGGAAGGGTAAGCAGATCCTGCTCCACATGTTGCACCCGTCGTGTTGCTTATGTTATTACAAATCCGGTAAATAGTCTAATTGGTAAGTCACATTTGTGAAAAGGAAGGGTATTGTAGTTACGACATAAGGAACATATCCGATATCATCATATCCGATATCATCTGTGAAACAGTTATTCCATAACGGTCAACCAACTCGTGATGGCGTCCGTAAAATTTCTGAAGGATGATTTCAAGTTCACCATTTGGAACTCTTGGTTTAATAGCTTCCTTGTGAGCAGCAATCCTCTATCAAGGAAATCATGATAGGAAACACAAGCCGGGAATATCGTATCAATTGGGAGATATATACTCCATATGCAGGCGCTGCTGGAATGTTGCTACATAGAAATGGAAAGTTCACAATTGGGAAGCTGAAATCATCTCTTTTGTCGTAAAGTTTTGTTTTCAACCGACCCTCATTGTCAATTTCTAGATGTAAGTCAAGATATGAGGCCGACTTAACTGTATCTGTAGTATCCTTTATCTCTAGTTCGATGGGATAGATTTGTTCAACATAGTCACCAAATTTTGTATTATTTAGTGTGAGAACATCATCTATATAGCGGAGCGTAGAGTTAAAGGATATTGCTAACTTCTTATCTTTCTTCCTAAAGTTCCTGTATGAAGTCAGCCTCATAAGAAGTTCCTGTATGAAGTCAGCCTCATAATAATAAAGAAACAAGTCGGCAAGAAGAGGGCACAATTGGTTGCCATTGGAATTCCGACAATATGTTGTCAAAACTGCATGTGATGTTGTTTTTATTCAATATCAATAATTTATTTTCAATTTGTTCAATGTAAACACTATTCAAACATTAAAAGTTGATTTCTGACACAATTTTCAACATCGTTCCTATCAAATTTGTGTTTTTGTGTGTTTGACAAATAAAAACTTAATGAAGATGTTTAAATTAAGGTCTTCTTATATGTTATCTTTAACTAAACAAAAAAAAAATGGCCTGTTTTCAGTTAATCTGATGGACAATAAAATTGACTGTTATTGCTATTTCATTTAAAAAATATTGATGAAATACAAATGTAAGCACCACATATGCACTCAGTACCAGTAACAATAGTAAATATTCAAAAATAGATGGCCATGTAACTATCTAGTCATTATTTTGACTATGATTTCTTGTGGTACTTTTGTGTAATAGTGATTTATATATGAATATGTTCTGATAGAAATAGGGTTCAAATAGGGGCTTTAATCAACAGACTCCTTTTTGTTCTAATTTGAGCTAACCAAGAGGTAGGGCCAATTTCTCCTGAATTTATTTCACTCACAGGGCAAGAAAAAATCTTCCAATCTTTACTAAAATTCAAAGTATGACACCTTCACATGTGTACTCTGAGATTCGTTTATCCCATCAACTATTCGACAATGGAATAGATTGGACATATCCGTCTGAAAAACAGAAACTTTATCAAAATTTAAAATAAATTAAAAAGAGTTCTACAGTAGGTAATAAAGCGGTGCCTAGTTACTATGCATATGGTCCGAGAAACCTTAATATTATTTTAACGCAATTTAGATGTTCATCTACATTCCTTAATTATGATCTCTTTCAAATAAATATTGTATCAGATCCATCTTGTCGCTGTGGAAATCCCCGCGAAGATTCTAATCATTTCTTCTTTAAATGTCCTTTATATACAGATTTACGTCACATTCTTAGGAATAGTCTTAGTTGGTTACCAGATGACCTTGTGTTGGATCTAGAGATTTTAACATCTGGTAGTATAAATCTGACAAATGAGCAAAATGAAGAAATATTTAGAAATGTTTTTGATTATATAAAAAAGACCAAAAGGTTCCTTGTTAAATCATGTGCATAAGCTGAATGTGATCCACACACACACACACATGCATATATTTTGTTTTTCCTTCTTCCTATCTTTCCCTTTTCTATACTATTTTTAATATGTCATTTAAATTACAGATGTTTGATTATATATTGTGTAATAATAAATTTGATATTTGCATGCTATGAAATTCTATTGTCTAATATTGTATCTTAGGAGAAGACGATCTAAGTTGGACTAACTTGTGTCTAATCCTTTTTGTGAGTTTTTTTTGCAAATAAAATATGTTTAAACTAATTCAAACAATATAATGTCTTACGTATTTGATTAAAAATTCCAAATGTTTTGATTTGAGAGTAGGGACTTGACTTCAGGCCAGACATATAGCCTGTTTAGCTTTTACGTGAATTAAAAAACCCTACTATCCAACAATCTATTAGAACATTCGTAACCAAAACTGTACTTAGTTCCGAAGGAAAGCTACATATTGTCTATTTATTAATACCATTCATAGATGTGGTATTATTGCAAATGAAAAAACTTTCCACCAGAGTTCAAATGACATGGATGTAAGCAATTATTGGTCATTGTACAACCTTCAACAATGAGAAAAACCCATGGCATATAGACTGCTATAATTAGGCCTTCAGACTGGATAGAAAAAATTAGAAACAATGCAAATGAAAGAACAAATATGACAGGCATGAACAATCATGGGGTGGATAAAACATGTTTGTGTCAGTACTCATGTCTCCTCTAACCTGGGACAGGGGTGTACATTTGTAACAACACAACATAAGTAAAAACTGTAAAAATCAGTTGCAAATGGCTTAACTCAATAGATCGGTACACAGCATCATCTTGAAATAATGGACTTAATATTCTGGGGCAAATATAGCCTTTACAGACTTAGTCTTCTTTATTAAAAGTTAGTATATGATGTAGATCCTTCAATCTATATTATAATTCAAGGAGGAAGAGAACACTTTTTGATTTTGACCATTGTCATGACCATCGATTCAACTGCCAACGGTAAGAGCTATTATAATGGAAACTATTTTACAGTTATCTATTTTAAGATTAAAAGGACATGTATAATATATGTCAATCAGTGCAATCCAACAATAAAAAATAATCAAAAAAACATCTAGGGGCAACATACAGTCCAACAATGGATGGGTGTCTAATATATAATATGTTGTTCTCTAAATTGTCCGGATTCTTATAAGGCTCACTCAGTGAATGCAGAAATTTTTGCACTTTTTAGCTCACTGGGCCCAAAGGGCCCGATGTGAGCTTATGCCATCACTTGGCGTCCGTCGTCGTTGACGTAAACTATTTCAAGAATTTCTCCTCTGAAACTACTGGGCCAAATACATTCAAACTTTAACTGAATGTTCCTTAGGGTATCTTGTTTATAAATTGTATCCGAAGTTTTGATCCATCAACAAACATGGCTGCCATGGCTAAAAATAGAACATGGGGGTCAAATGCAGTTTTTGGCTTATATCTCAAAAACTAAAGCATTTAGAGCAATCTGACATGGGGTAAAAATGTTCAATAGGTCAAGATCTATCAGCCCTACAATTTCCAGCCGAACCGAACAACCCATTGTTAGGTTGCTGCCACTAAATTGGTAATTTTAAGGAAATTTTGCAGTTTTTGGTGATTATCTTGAATATTATTGAACATAAAGATAAACTGTTAACAGCAAAATTGTTCAGCGAAGTAAGATCTACAAAAAAGTTTTGTATTACCAAAATTGTCAATTGACCTCTTAAGGAACTATTGTCCTTTAAAGACAATTTTTCACACTTTGTTCATCTAGTTTGCTTGCCTTACTTTAAAAAATCTTCTGCTTTGAAACTGCTGAATTTTTTTGAGCCAAACTGAATGAGTTTCAGAGTATCTAGTATAAATTTTATATTTTATTTCCTTGCACGTTAAGAAACATAGCCACTATGGCTATAATGGAACATAGGGGTAAAATGTTTTTTTTTGCTTTTGAAGAAAATATGATACAAAGATCATTTAAATGGCATTTTTAAGAGAGCTTCTTGTTTTTATTGCCAATTCAAGATTGTGACAAGATTAGCATTGCAAAATAAATAGGAATTTGCATATTATAAGATTGTGAATGCATTATGTGTACATTGTATGCAGCATTTCAACCTCTAACTTGGTTTTTTCAGCTCACCTGGCCGAAAAGCCAATTGAGCTTTTCTCATCACTTAGCGTCCATCGTTCGTCGTTGTCGTTAACTTTTACAAAAATCTTCTCCTCTGAAACTACTTGGCCACATTTAACCAAACTTGGCCTCAATCATCATTGGGGTGACTAGTTTAAAATATATGCCAGATGACCCTGCCTGCCAACCAAGATGGCCGACATAGCTTATTTTGAAAACTGTTAAAAATAGAAATGTTCATAATGTTGAGCTCTACCAATTGTTCATATACTTCAAAACTGTCAGACCACTTCTTATAGGAGTTATTTCCCTTAAATGACAAATTTGACCATTTTTTTTTCATTTTTTTCCAATTATCTTGAAAACTATAATAGATAAAGAGAAACTATAAATTGCAAAAATGATCAAAGTTCTACAAATATGTCAACATGGTCAAATTGTCAGTCGACTCCTTATCAGAGTTATTGCCCTTTTATGACGATTGTTACCAATTTTTTGCGTTTTTGCCTTATATCTTAAAAATTATAATAGATAGAAACTGGAATAAGCAAAAATGATCAGCAAGACAAGATTTACAAATAAGACAATATGGAGGAAATTGTCAGACAACTCCTTATTGGATTTCTTGCCCTTTAATGACGATTTTTACCATTTTTTTGGCATTTTGCCTTTTATGATAAAAATTATAATAGATAAAAACACTTTAAATCGCAAAAATGATCAGCAAGGCAAGGTCTACTAACGAGTCAAATTCTGCCAATATAGTTGATAGACTGTCACTGTTTATAGGAGTGATTGCCCTTAAATGAGGATTTTTTTTCTACCTTCTTTTGTGTTTTGATCAAAAACTAATGACGATAGAGAGAAATTAAAAAGACTAAATGATCAGCAATACAAGATCAACAAAACAGAGATTTTTGTCATGAATTCTATTCTTGTCTACAATGTTGGAGAGTGTCCTTTGTTGAATATGCACATAGACCAAGGTGAGGGCATAATGGGCGTACGCACCTCCTTTTAAATAGAAAAAAAAAAAAAAATACATGCTCCAAGTCAGGAACCGTTACATTAGTGCATTTCACAATTATTTTATGTTTTTCAGCCAAAAAAAGGTCCAAAAAATTTTTCGCCTCGCTCTGCTCGCCAAAAGATTTCATTCTACACCCCCTCTTTCAAATTTCCTAGAAACGCCCCTGGAGCCTCTAGTTCATGCTTATCATAGAAAGGTGGAATTTGTTCAATGTGTTCAAGTGTCATAAAGAGGGGCATATTACAAACGTAAGCTTTCACTATTAATTTTTTGCCCAGGACATGTGCAAGAGAGGTGACTACTGGTGCTATTAACTATATAATTGAATATTTTCACAACAACCTCCTATAGGCAAGTTTTACTAAGTAAACAACTGAATTGAACACCCTCCCTAAGATTACTATCAAGGTTCTATGCACTAACTGAGACCAGTTCATTGTTGTACCTTATCTTTAATTTATAAGCTGGCATCCCACATGTACATATGAACTGTAAGGTAACATCATAAGTTGGCAGAAGCTTTATGCAGGATCTCCATGTAATTGTCAGGATAAGGTAAGATTCAGCATAACATAGACTGTTAAAAGATTTTTGTCTTGCCTTGACAATGTTAAAAACATGAGCGTAGGCCTGCTGATTCTCATGGTGGCATCAACAATTTATTAGTTTGTGATTAGGTCAGTTTAAGGTTGGTATGCAGTTGTATAAGCATTGGCATATATCATTGCCATGGAGATTATTTGGCTAGCACGGGTACCCCTCAGTCATGGATTAATGACTTTGAAACATTTGCTTAGTTTACATATGTATTAGTTTGTGATTAAGTCAGTTTAAGGGGACCAACTAGTGGTAGGTAAATGATATTTGGCATGCAGATGTATAATCATTGGCACATTTCATTTTTATGAAAATTATTTGACTCTGCCCCCTTAGTCATGGTCTATTGATTTTGAACGTTTTGGATAGTTTACATGTTAAAGTTTGTGATTAGATCAGTTTAAGATGACCACTTGTGTTAAGTCAATAATATTTGGTATGTAGTTGTATTACATTTCAGGTCTCATTTCAATGAGACTACATGGCCCTGCCCCCTTATTATGGTTCATTGACTTTGATATTTTTGCATAGATTAGAAGTGAAAGTTTGTGTTTAGGCTAGTTTAAAGGGAACCACTTATAATATGTCAATGTTATCCGGTACTAGTGTGCTGTTTTAGGAACTGTCATTTCTCATTTCCACAGATGTTATTTTGCCCTGAACCTTCAATCATGCTTCATTGGATTTACCCTTTTACTACATTCATAATTTTTTAAATTGTTAATATCTTTTACATTTTGTCTACAAAGCCATGTGGGTCTAGGCACAAAACATGTTCAAAGATGGCACTAAAATGACACTAGAGTGGACTATTGTGTGAAGTATTGTCATCAATTTGACTCCATCTTCTTCAGTAGACCCAAAGACATTCAAACCAACGCATGCACAAATGCTTAATTAGGGTGGTGAATACCACACTAAGCAAACATTGTAGATAAGCCCACAATACAATAAAAAATATATGTTAGTTGTGCTAAAAAAGAGAACAAATATAGTAATACCTCCATAATATTACTATTTGTATAAAGCATATCTTGCAAACTTCAGTATGAAAGTCGCAAAGAATCATGAATCAAACCAAACTATTACTATCTGCACTGATCTGTGTCCACACTTGTATCTTCAAAATATAAATATACAAATAAGATGTGTAATGATTGCCAGAGACCAAATGACGTAGAAGTTCCGAACTATAAGTCACCTATCGATACAGCTTTCAACAATGAGCAAAATCCATACCAGATATATATAGCAAGCTATAAAAGACCCTGAAATGACAAATATAAAACAATTCAAAAGAGAAAACTAATGGCCTCAGACTTTGGACAGGCACATGCAGAATGTGGCGGGGTTAAACATGTTTGCAGGCTCTCAATCCTCGCCCTACCTGGGACAGTGGTTTAACCGCACACCATAACAGATTATAAAAATCAGTTGAAAAGGGCTCAACTCATCAGATTGACACAAAGCACAAAACAACTAAGAACTAAAGGCTTGTGTGGCTCACTTAGGCCTATGTTCATCTTCAACAATGTACACTCGTTCAACATTGTGGAATATAAATAATCATGACTATTAAAATTCTCACTTTTGTTGACCTTGTTTTGGTGATATTTTTTTTCTGTTCTCATTATCTCTCTATCTTCTATAGTTTTTCCCAAAAGAACAAAACTTGTCATTTATGGGTTATAAATCCTACAAGATTTTAAGACAAGTGACCTATTTGCAGAGCTTGATTTGCTTTAAAAGTGTCTATCTATCTTATTTTATATAATAGGCAAAAACGTCATTTAAGGCACTAACTCATATAAAAGTGATGAACATCGACTTATTTGTAAATATTGCCTTGTGGATCATTTTTGCTATCTTAAGTTTCTCTCTAATATGGTTTCAAATCAATAGGCAATAACATGAAAAAATATTAGTAAAAATCGTCATTAAAAGGCAATAACTCCAATAAGAAGTCATCTGACAGTGTTGATGTGACAGTAGGCAGATCTCAACACTCTGAACATTTCTGCGCGTCAAGTTTTCTCTATGTATAGTGGTTTTTAAGAAAAGAGAAAACTTGTTATATTTTTAGCCATGTCGGTGAAGTTGGTTGGCAGGCGGGGTTCATGGGACACATTGTTTTTAAACTAAATATATCCAAATGATGATTGTGGTAGAGTTTGGTAAAATTTGGTCCAGTAATTTCAGAGAAGATTTTTGTAGACTTTAACAAATGACAAGTGATGAGAATAGCACACTTGGCCCATCAAAAACACTAAAGACACACAGTTGAGATCTGTGAGTACTGAAAGCTTATACAAGGCCATTAACAACTAATAAAACAATCATATATACAAGACTCAAATATCAAGTACACATCCTACATCCAATGGATTTAGTGTAGAGGACATTAAAAGTCAGAGTAAAAAATGATATTGTGCTATGTCAAAATATAGGTATCAACAGAATGTACGATAAAGTGTTGAATATCGTTTTATCCCTGTGTCGGACTACTGAAAAGCTCACAAAAGATATCTCATGTCCCTGGTATTTATCTTAAATAATATAAAAGCTATTGACCTTTAAGTTGTAGACACACATTCCAACCTATTTTCCCTTTGGTGGTGGGCAAGCATTATATCATTAATATCCTTCAAAGCATTCAAACGTTGTGACTGAGACAACTTTATTTGAAATTATGGTCATGACCTGACCTTGCAATAAACATTCCAGACTTTATTTTATGCACTCCCTCTGGCATGGTAGGCATGAATCATACCAAGTAATAGCCAAAATGATATCTCGTCTCATATCCTTCAAAGATTCCAAAGATCTGAGTGGGACTTCAATAGTTAAAAACTATTGTGACCTTGACCTTGCAGATAACTTTCTAACACACATCTGAGGTGATGGGCAAAACAAGTATACCAAGTAAATTAATTTCCTTTGAGGCATTCTTAGTTTTGAACCAGTCACAACTTACGCAGAGAGACATGGCAATTCTATTAGCTGAGGTTGAGAAAATTTCTACAAAATTGAAGAATGATGAAGATAGACACAATGTGATGGAAATAAAATCACCGTTACATATCAAATGTTCTCCGAAAAAAGTTAAGCCTCCTCATTGGGTTTTGATTATGTGATTACTTGGCCATTTTATAGTGATTATTTGATTACCAGACCAAATATTTCATGTTTATTTGATTATTTAATAATCTAGGGCTGTATTTTTATTGATTATCATGTTTAAAAAAATAATGAATGATTATGCGATTATATTGGCAAAAAATTTGTGATTATGTGATTACTTGAACACCCCCATGAGGAGCCTCGTCTTTGGCATGATGGTACTTTAATGCTTTATTGCATGAAATCTGAAATAACTTTCATATAGATTGTGTTATGGATTGTGATGCTTTAATTTCTAGAAACAAGAAGGTATTTCAAAAATTCCCTGTTAACCAGTAATTAAGCTATATGAATATCATGGGGAGAAGTCACATATCCTTTGCAAAAAACCTAAATATACAAATAAGATGTGTAATGATTGCCAGAGACCAAATGAGGTAGAAGTTCCCAACTATAAGTCACCTATCGATACAGCTTTCAACAATGAGCAAAATCCATACCAGATATATATAGCAAGCTATAAAAGACCCTGAAATGACAAATATAAAACAATTCAAAAGAGAAAACTAATGGCCTCAGACTTTGGACAGGCACATGCAGAATGTGGCGGGTTAAACATGTTTGCAGGCTCTCAATCCTCGATCCTCCCTACCTGGGACAGTGGTTTAACCGCACACCATAACAGATTATAAAAATCAGTTGAAAAGGGCTCAACTCATCAGATTGACACAAAGCACAAAACAACTAAGAACTAAAGGCTTGTGTGGCTCACTTAGGCCTATGTTCATCTTCAACAATGTACACTCGTTCAACATTGTGGAATATAAATAATCATGACTATTAAAATTCTCACTTTTGTTGACCTTGTTTTGGTGATATTTTTTTTCTGTTCTCATTATCTCTCTATCTTCTATAGTTTTTCCCAAAAGAACAAAACTTGTCATTTATGGGTTATAAATCCTACAAGATTTTAAGACAAGTGACCTATTTGCAGAGCTTGATTTGCTTTAAAAGTGTCTATCTATCTTATTTTATATAATAGGCAAAAACGTCATTTAAGGCACTAACTCATATAAAAGTGATGAACATCGACTTATTTGTAAATATTGCCTTGTGGATCATTTTTGCTATCTTAAGTTTCTCTCTAATATGGTTTCAAATCAATAGGCAATAACATGAAAAAATATTAGTAAAAATCGTCATTAAAAGGCAATAACTCCAATAAGAAGTCATCTGACAGTGTTGATGTGACAGTAGGCAGATCTCAACACTCTGAACATTTCTGCCCGTCAAGTTTTCTCTATGTATAGTGGTTTTTAAGAAAAGAGAAAACTTGTTATATTTTTAGCCATGTCGGTGAAGTTGGTTGGCAGGCGGGGTTCATGGGACACATTGTTTTTAAACTAAATATATCCAAATGATGATTGTGGTAGAGTTTGGTAAAATTTGGTCCAGTAATTTCAGAGAAGATTTTTGTAGACTTTAACAAATGACAAGTGATGAGAATAGCACACTTGGCCCATCAAAAACACTAAAGACACACAGTTGAGATCTGTGAGTACTGAAAGCTTATACAAGGCCATTAACAACTAATAAAACAATCATATATACAAGACTCAAATATCAAGTACACATCCTACATCCAATGGATTTAGTGTAGAGGACATTAAAAGTCAGAGTAAAAAATGATATTGTGCTATGTCAAAATATAGGTATCAACAGAATGTACGATAAAGTGTTGAATATCGTTTTTATCCCTGTGTCGGACTACTGAAAAGCTCACAAAAAGATATCTCATGTCCCTGGTATTTATCTTAAATAATATAAAAGCTATTGACCTTTAAGTTGTAGACACACATTCCAACCTATTTTCCCTTTGGTGGTGGGCAAGCATTATATCATTAATATCCTTCAAAGCATTCAAACGTTGTGACTGAGACAACTTTATTTGAAATTATGGTCATGACCTGACCTTGCAATAAACATTCCAGACTTTATTTTATGCACTCCCTCTGGCATGGTAGGCATGAATCATACCAAGTAATAGCCAAATGATATCTCGTCTCATATCCTTCAAAGATTCCAAAGATCTGAGTGGGACTTCAATAGTTAAAACTATTGTGACCTTGACCTTGCAGATAACTTTCTAACACACATCTGAGGTGATGGGCAACAAGTATACCAAGTAAATTAATTTCCTTTGAGGCATTCTTAGTTTTGAACCAGTCACAACTTACGCAGAGAGACATGGCAATTCTATTAGCTGAGGTTGAGAAAATTTCTACAAAATTGAAGAATGATGAAGATAGACACAATGTGATGGAAATAAAAATCACCCGTTACATATCAAATGTTCTCCGAAAAAGAGTTAAGCCTCCTCATTGGGTTTTGATTATGTGATTACTTGGCCATTTTTATAGTGATTATTTGATTACCAGACCAAATATTTCATGTTTATTTGATTATTTAATAATCTAGGGCTGTATTTTTTATTGATTATCATGTTTAAAAAAATAATGAATGATTATGCGATTATATTGGCAAAAAATTTGTGATTATGTGATTACTTGAACACCCCCATGAGGAGCCTCGTCTTTGGCATGATGGTACTTTAATGCTTTATTGCATGAAATCTGAAATAACTTTCATATAGATTGTGTTATGGATTGTGATGCTTTAATTTCTAGAAACAAGAAGGTATTTCAAAAATTCCCTGTTAACCAGTAATTAAGCTATATGAATATCATGGGAGAAGTCACATATCCTTTGCAAAAGAAACCTCTTCCCCCTTCTATTGTCATCCAGATTCAAATAAGAAGAATTTTCTAAAATAAATTTTATTTACCACAATATTCATCAAATATCATTATAATGCATCATATTACAAATTACCTAAATGAAACAAGACAATCTGCTTCAAATGCAAATTAAATCATTATTAATATCAAAGAAATAATTAATGAATGCATATATCAATAATAACTTAATACTAAATGTATAAGAATTTATAGAATTCAACAACAAAAAACATGAATCCAGAGATTGTCTTGCTCTTTTAAAAACAGCATTTCAAACAATTTAAAAGAAATCTTAAACAAACAAAAATCTTGTATAAGCTACAATACAAAGGTAAAACATACTAAATTTGTTTATTTGAGGTGTTTTTGACTGATTTCCTAGAGTGATTTAAATAAACTTCACTTCCAAATATGTGCAAAAAACTTATAAGATCACCTAGAAAAATATAATTGCCTTTTATTTCTTCTATTTAAACCCCAAGTTTTGTTATTTTGTAAAGATTCTTAATCTTTTTGCACTTCTATCCTTTTCTTACTAAATTTGTCTGGGTATATTGTAGTACAGTTCAATTTACGTATCTAATTGTAATAATTGAGCACTCTGCATTGCAGGGAACGAGTACTAATTTTTTTCTAAGGAAGGGAGATAACTTTAAAGTCAAATTTCTTCATTATGAAATGTATGAAAGAGAGCAATATTATCTGTTGGCTCATAATCTATTACTCCAATAATAATTACTGTAAAATCAGAAATTATTGTGACGTTTTTATTAATGCGAAAAATGCGACAGTATCATGAGTATGGTTCACAATAATAAACAGTCGCATTCATAATTTTAGTAGTAATTTTCCTTCATAAAATCTTTGCAATCGTAGTAATTAAATTTAACGCTTTTGCCAAAGGTCAAGGATTCACAATAATAAATGCATTAATTTCTGAATTTACAGTAAAAGAGTATTGGCCTTTTCTCAACACTTTCATATATTCCTCAGTATTTGCTGACATGTGCACTATTTTATTATTTTCTTTCTAAAGTTCTCCAATTTAAGAATGGATTTAATATTTGTAGTATCTTATTACTCATACTGAAGGATAGGATGGTTCTGAATTTTCATTTTAATTGGAATCTTCGATGCTGGCATCTGACAACTAAAAGCAGTGAAACAAAATAAAAAATATTCAAACCATCTTATCATTCACTTTATAAAATTATGATAGAAGCTGCTTAATTTTGCTTTCTTATTTCACAAGTCCATTCATTTCAATTTGGACACTAAAAATTTCATTTGAACCCCCCCCAAAAAAAAACACAGTGCCATTTGATACTGAAGATAATCTATGACCAAATAAATTTGATAGGCATGAGAGTCTGGATGCGGTTAAAAAATACAGAATAATGGGAAAAAGTGCAGAATAAAGGGCAAATCAAATTAGAAAAATAGGCAAAAGATAAAGAATAGAGAATATATTGGGCAAAATTTATAAAGAATAGAGAATTTATTGGGCAAAATTTATAAAGAATGGTCAAAAACTTAATACAGAAATGAAGAACCCTCATCCCGACCCTCAGGTATTAACTGTAAATCAGAGATGATGGAAAATTACACATAATCCTCTCCACATCAAAGAAAAAACTCAAAATTTAAAATGTAAGTTATATACTTTTTATTATTGCAGAACCTATTCTGTGGCAATTTTCACAGAAATGAAATGGTGCAAAAACTTGTGAATTTACAGAAATTGGAAATTAAATTGAATTTACAGTAATTACTGGAAAATAAAATAACAGCATTTAAAATATATTAATCTTTTACCTTACAGAACTATCATTTAAGGATTATAGTAAAAACTAAACAACAATAGTTTATCATATGGTTTGGACTATAATAGTAAAAACAAAACAACAATATATGGTTTACATGATTATTATCGTCCACAGGATTGACCCATAATTATTGTCTACAGGACTGACCACACACTAAGGCAGCAGCAGTAACACTTTTACCTGTAAAAGAATTTAAATAATATTTCAATCGTTGACAATTCATAATAATTAAGTAATGTTAAAATATATGAATAAGGTAAGGTTAAAGTCAAGTTTTAGGGATTAAAATATTTGAGTGGCATTTTTTTTATTTAAATAGACAGATATTGTTGTGTTAAAAAAACTTGTTTTCTATTCAAATTTATTGATTACTACGAAAAATATTGCAATAAACATCATGCAGCTAAATTTATGATCAAATGGAAAGCCATCTTTATATACCAATTTTGATTTTTAAGGTGTTAAAATCACTATGACTGCTATCGTATCTATCACACATAGTGTCAGATACACGCAGAAGCTATTAAGCTGTAATTTATTTTTAAATGGACATACTGGAATAATACAAGTGGCTATTTCGTTTTTGCCTTATGAGTTTGAATATCTCTGTGGTATCTTTCGCCTCTCTTTGATAAACTTAATTGCATTGTTTAGTTCATTATCATTGACATTTACTCAAAATATTTTCTCAATATATAAACTAGAGAAATGAATTCTTTGAAAACTTGTAATGAAAAAATACAAAACTGAATCATTCAAGCAAAGCTATTAAATATCTTATCTTTGTGACAGCCTTTTCATGACAAATAAATGGTAGATTACCTCCCCTACTTCAGTGAATACAATACTCTATTATCATAAAAACCATTCTCTCATTCAGCACATCACCGTTAACGGAGTGAATAAGAGAAAGTAGTTGAAAAGGACTGTAAACACAGTAACAGTTACAGCAGAAAATATAAAGATGAAATAAAGATAAAGAGACATTTTTTAACCATAACTGTCAATTAAAGTTTTATTCAAATTACAAATTTTCTATAGACTTTGGCAAAACCATAAAATCAAATATACTCATACCTACCAAAATGTTAGCAGTATCAGATCTCCCAAGTTTTACTTCCAACACCATGAATATATCAACCTATAATAAAATAATAAAATAAAGGATTGTTTGAAATATTTCTTTTACAGATCAATCCAAGCATGATAGATTTCTTTAACAATACAGTAAATAAATAACACATAGCCATGAGAATATAACATTGTCAACCAATGCAAATCCAAATTTGACAATGTTTTTTCAAGTGGTGACAATCTGCTTTATCAGCATCACAGCTATGTGTTATTCGAGTTATGCTGAATTTCATGTTTTTTAATGTCTTTTAAATTTAGAATCAAATTGTTGATGGACAGTATTTGTTGTTTATTTTTCTGCACCAAAGGACATTAAAATAATTGTTATCCTGCTGAGCCATGTGCTATTATGCAGAATGTCACGCTTACATTAACCAACGAAAAACTGGCCAATCATTATGCTTTATTTCTTTCAAAATTTTGTATCATCAACTTTCAATCTGTAAACTGGATACCAAATTTAGATGGATAAACTAATAACAAATGATTATGGTTTCAATGTTGAAAACAAATTTATGTTATGTAAAGATAAAATCAATGTCAATAACAGAAAAAGAATCCTCAAGAAAATAATTGTTTTAATGCCTTTACTATCAAGTTTGTGGAGTATTTAAACTTACAACAAATATTTCCTGGTAAAGCCTCAGAATTGGTTGAAGAATTAATTGACAATCTTCCTTAGAGCTGCTATCTTGGCTGCCAAGATGGCTGTCATCATTGTATCAATGTAAGTGAATGAATGTCCTCCTCTACCTATGAGTTTATTCAAAACTTTATTAAACACTAGTTCAATAAAAGTCTCCCGTGTTATTTTTGTTTAAAACAGTTCATTTTATCACTTGTCAATGTATTTGTTTTCCATTTATTTTTAGAAATACAGTTCATCAAAAATATCAGATGCATGCACTTTCAACAATTTTTTAAAAATTTACCCAATAATAATAGTGACCAAATAATTTCTCCCACAGTAAACAGTGGCAGATTCAAGGGGGTTGGCACAGAGGATGTATGCTTGGCTTTGATTGGAAAATACATCATTTTTTAGTATAATATCATCTGAAAAATTTTCTTCACATTGATGGAAATATGCCCCTCCCCCTTTTCAAAAATCCAGGATTCTCCCCTGGGAAAAATCTATTATTTAGAACTTTTACATTTTTTTTTTATTTACAGAGCTCTCAATAATAGTCAATAAAATTAGCAAACATCTGATATGTAAAAAAACTCATACATATATCATAAATTATGTTGATTTTGACCCTAATTGGACTTCATCACAACTGGGCAGAATACCTCAAGTGATAGGCTTTCCTTTGACACATATAAATAATTTTGCTATATGTTACATCTTAAATGTATCATCAATATTGCAAAATTAATCAAAAAGAATTTTAATTTCCATTTACAAAAAATATGAACAAACATTTTTTGAAGGATTAAACACTATTTTTCACCCTCGATGTCTTTTAACAAAAACAAAAATTCAATGGAATAAGAATAACATTTTTTTTTTTAAATCAATAGATTTCAATATAACATTTAGTACTCTTTAATTTTCACCCTACATGTTCTTTAACTATTGCTTCTTGTAAAATAAATTAAAAAATTTTACATTTTTTTTTTTTTTTCTTTCTTTTTTTAGATCCTCCATTCTAAACCACTAGAAGGATTAACTAGACAAGGGTCATCTGTTCAACACAAATTAAGGTTTGCAAGTATAAAAAGGTCTAGCCATTTTATGCAAGGGATAACATGAAATTTTCCTAAATTCAAAATTTAAGTTCACCAGAAATTCAAACTTCCATTCTTGTTGAAAATGGAGAATCTTGACAATTTTTGTCTTAAAACATTTTCAATTGCTTTTTTTTCTTTTTACAGAATAGATCAACCAATTAATTCATGCAGCCACAGTAATAGCATTCTGAAAAAGAAATAAGACACTTTTTAATTAATTTGTCATACACTATAAAAGAACTGAAAAAATATTTACAGCAAAATAATAGTGAAGTAGGAATTACAACAATAATTTTTCAAAGTGATGCATTAGTGGTAAATTTTAAACTTTTAAACTACACAAATTTTTAAGCAAGAATTAGTAGTGTTTAAATCTTACCTTATGGACAAACTGAATACTAACCTGGAAAACGTAATGATTAAAAACTGTTTAGATTAGAATTACTGTTGAATAATTAAATGTATATATAGAAATAGGTTATACATGACTAAAGAAGTAAAAGGATGTTCAATAACATCAATTTGACAGCTACCCAAGAACTCAAAAGTTCAAGACTTTCATGTAATCAATTTGGTTTTTAATATGTAGTCAAAACGATTGCAAAATACGATTAATTTCCCCATAGGCAACAATAGTGGCCTTTTCAAGATACAAACTATAGTTAATTTTTAGATTGAAACCTGGCTAGAATTAAAGAAAAATTATCAGGACAGTATTTTTTAGTCCAATAACCTTCCTTGTCTATCAATTCTGCACTTAAAAATGTGTCTCCTCACAGCGTAGAAAACACTTCAGTCCCTTTAGCGCTGAGGGAAATACATTATTTTGCCTTTGGTTTAATGCAGAGTGTTTGAAGTGTCTAGTAATAAAAAATAATGGTTGCGCACATGGATCAATCAGGATTAGCCATACTTTTAATTCTGAATACCATGTTATCTTTTAAACTGGCTGCACCCATAATATTTAATGGTTTGTTGTAACCTATAATGATGTTGATTATATATTTTTTAAATCCTCAGGGCACATTATTTTCCTGATATTTTTTTAATTTATTATGAAAGTATTTGTTTCAAATAAAGAAATTATAAACCTACTTATATCTTTGCTGTATAAGGCCATCAAGTCTTACTCCCAATACCATGAAACATGTCTCAGAAATAACCTAAAAGGAATAAAAATTGACATAAATTATATATTTTTACAATTCAATTTAACTGTCATCCTAAAATTTTATCAAAGTTATTCTGTTTCTTACTACCCAATTATACAGCATCAATCCTGTCTGTGTAAAGAATTTAAGAGCTGGAAAAGGTTTGATCTTATTCCAACCGCACACAAATTGTCTGAGTAATCTCCCATTGAATAAAACATTATTGTTTGTTTGCTGCACTTGTCTCCCCTTAAAGATAACATAAACTTTTGTAAATAAAAAAGATAATTACAAGAATAATATTGTTTGTTGTCTTGTGTACTTTTATGTACATGTAATTTTGAAAGGATGTAAAGATATTGTATGGCTTAAATAAACTTGCCTGATTTCTTTCATTGTAAATCCTCAGACTTGGTTAAAGATCTATGTAACCATCATCCTTGGAGCTGATATCCTGGCTGCTTTCAATGGCTTTTATGCTATCTGACTCCACTAAAGTCCATTTGAATAACTGAAATGTCTACTTTATTCACAACATTTAATAATATACAGTTTGTCACAAAAATATTTATTTCTTTTCACACATTACTTTCTTTTTTCCAATCATGACGACTTTATTATACTTTGATGTATTAAGTACCAGATGTGCTTTTAAACAGAACTAATATTTTGAAATTTTACCAAAAGTTTAGTTGTAACCCACAATTTTTTCCCACCCTTTAAAACACTGTAATCTAGATCTCTGCTTACATTTTTTTTTTACAAAGCTCCATACAATAGTAATAGACTTGTTATCAGACATCTGATATATAAATACTTATACACATAAAATAAACATAATTAAAAAATGTCTAGTTATTGCCCAACACTGGAGGAACTTCCAGAATGAGGAGTTTAACAGGGGTATTACCTCCCCTTGTCCAAAATGTCAGCCTGTTAGGACTACACATCCATCACAACTGAAGCACAGTACCAGCGGTGATAGACTTTTGTATGATACATTTATCTAGTAACATGTCTGTGATGGTACGAAATTCAAAATCAGTTTATTTATCGACAGTCCCTTTCTAAATGTATCTTTCATATATATACAAGACTACACAAAAAATGTACAGCAAATTGAATTGTTGAAATAATTCAACCATTTCTTAAATTTCAAAGCATAGTTAAATAGAAAATCTTAAGTATGAGTATACAGTTCAACTCCCAGTGATTTATGAAAACTGTATTTCGATATGAAATTGCACTGAATACTCATGGTATAGCATTGGGGGCCCGAGGGGATGTTTTGGGAGTTGGAACCCCCTATTTCTTTAAATTTATTTATTTTTTATTCTTTTAATTATATGAAGGTTTCATGGTGTTCCAAGGGTTGGAAGGTCAGACAAACATCCTTGGCTTTCAAATATTTGGCATTGAGAGTTTCTGATGAAGTTAAATCCAGAAAAGCGCTTGGGACACATGAAATTTATAGCGTGTTGTTTTTCATTTTTTATAATTAAAAGACAAATCTATAACTCATATAAACAAATGAAATTGAATATTCTTTTATCATCAATGTAAATTCAAAAATCAAATTGCACATGACAGTTGGATAAAAGAGTTGGCTGATAAGGGCCCTTTTTGGCCCCAAATATTAAGTCCACTATTTCAAGATGAACAAGAATGTGTCCATAGTACACAGATACGGATCCCCCCACTCGCACTATCATTTTTTATGTTCAGTGGACAGTGCAATTGGGGTCAAAACTCTAATTTGGCATTAAAATTAGAAAGATCATATCATAAGGAACATGTGTACCAAGTTTCAAGTTGACTGGACTTCAACTTCATCAAAAACTACCTTGACCAAAAACTTTAACCTGAAGCGAGACAGACAGACAAACAGACGCAGAGACTGAAAAACATAATGCTCTTCTACTATCATAGGTGGGGCATAAAAATGTTTCAAATTGAAGCATATACGTGTGAGAAAATGAAAAAGAACAGTTGTCGTTATTCATATCTTTCATCTTTTTTTTAAACGCATGCCCTATATATTTACAGTTCCAAAAACTATTGAAAAAATTTCAAGCATTGTAATTAAGATTGACATCTGCAATCAAAAGATAGGTGGGGCTTCAGCTTGTATACATTATACTCATACTTAAATGTTAGTGGATGTAAGAATAATGCAAAGTATAATGTTTACAAGCTGAAGACACACCTATATATCTATTGATTGCAGATGACACTCTTAACTACAATGCTTGAGCAAACATTTATACAAGCAAAGCAAGCCAGCCAACCAAACCTTTAAACTACAAACATTAGGAAAATAGCTCTACAGGGTTTCTTTGTTGTATACAAAGTACATTTGACATTTTCCCTCTCTTTTCTATTTTCTTCTTCTTTAACGTGGACATCAGAAAGAAGCAATCAATCAAACAATCTACTTGTCACATTTCTTCAAGTCTTTCACTTTCTGCCGGTTTTTCTGCCATCCTTGGTATAATTGGAAATAAAAAGAAAGTTATTATTATTCAGAATCTACAGAAATTACAACATTTTTATACATAATTAACCAAAATATCCACCATAGAGACAATAGTTGAAAGTTCTCATTGGATATACACAATTTACTGCATAGCTTTGCCAAAATACATCACTTTGTTTTGGAGAAGTTCTGACCCCTTCTTAAGCTTAAACATTTTCTAATTGATGAAGGACTTGTCTGTGAACTTGATTATGAAAAACAGCATTACACAATTAGGGCTATTTTCCTAATGCTTGTTTTTTAAAGGTTTGGTTGGCTTGCTTGCTTCATTTGTATAAATGTTTGCTCAAGCATTGTAATTAAGATTGACATCTGCAATCAATCGATAGGTGGGGCTTCAGCTTGCATATATTATACTCATACTTAAATGTTAGAGGATGTTAAGTATAATATATACTAGCTGAAGCCTCGCCTATCTATTGATTGCAGATGTCAATCTTAACCACAATGCTTAAGAAAACATTCATACAAGCAAAGCAAGCAATTAAGCCAATCAAACCTTAAAACTACAAGCATTAGGAAAATAGCTCCAAAGTCAGAAAGAAACAATCAATTAAACAATCTACTTGCCTACATTTCTTCAAGTCTTTCACTTTCTGCCAGTTTTTCTGCCATCCTTGGTATAATTGGAAATAAAAAGAAAGTTATTATTATTCAGAATCTACAGAAATCACAACATTTTTATACATAATTAACCAAAAAATCCACCATAGAGACAATAGTTGAAAGTTATCATTGGATATACACAATTTACTGCATAGCTTTGCCAAAATACATCACTTTGTTTTGGAGAAGTTCTGACCCCTTCTTAAGCTTAAACATTTTCTAATTGTTGAAGGACTTGTCTGTGAACTTGATTATGAAAAATAGCAATACAATTAGGGCTATTTTCCTAATGCTTGTTTTTTAAAGGTTTGGTTGGCTTGCTTGCTTCATTTATATAAATGTTTGCTCAAGCATTGTAATTAAGATTGACATCTGCAATCAATAGATACGTGGGGCTTCAGCCTGTATACATTATACTCATACTTAAATGTTAGTGGATGTTAAGTATAATGCAGAGTATAATGTATACAAGCTGAAGCCCCGCCTATCTATTGATTGCAGATGTCAATCTTAACCACAATGCTTAAGAAAACATTCATACAAGCAAAGCAAGCAAGCCAACCAAACCTTAAAACTACAAGCATTAGGAAAATAGCTCCAAAGTCAGAAAGAAACAATCAATTAAACAATCTACTTGCCTAAATTTCTTCAAGTCTTTCACTTTCTGCCAGTTTTTCTGCCATCCTTGGTATAATTGGAAATAAAAGAAAGTAATTATTATTCAGAATCTACAGAAATCACAACATTTTTATACATAATTAACCAAAAAATTCACCATAGAGACAATAGTTGAAAGTTATCATTGGATATACACAATTTACTGCATAGCTTTGCCAAAATACATCACTTTGTTTTGGAGAAGTTCTGACCCCTTCTTAAGCTTAAACATTTTCTAATTGATGAAGGACTTGTCTGTGAACTTGATTATGAAAAACAGCATTACACAATTAGGGCTATTTTCCTAATGCTTGTTTTTTAAAGGTTTGGTTGGCTTGCTTGCTTCATTTGTATAAATGTTTGCTCAAGCATTGTAATTAAGATTGACATCTGCAATCAATCGATAGGTGGGGCTTCAGCTTGCATATATTATACTCATACTTAAATGTTAGAGGATGTTAAGTATAATATATACTAGCTGAAGCCTCGCCTATCTATTGATTGCAGATGTCAATCTTAACCACAATGCTTAAGAAAACATTCATACAAGCAAAGCAAGCAAGCCAACCAAACCTTAAAACTACAAGCATTAGGAAAATAGCTCCAAATTCAGAAAGAAACAATCAATTAAACAATCTACTTGCCTACATTTCTTCAAGTCTTTCACTTTCTGTCAGTTTTTCAGCCATCCTTGGTATAATTGGAAATAAAAAGAAAGTTATTATTATTCAGAATCTACAGAAATCACAACATTTTTATACATAATTAACCAAAATATCCACCATAGAGACAATAGTTGAAAGTTATCATTGGATATACACAATTTACTGCATAGCTTTGCGAAAATACATCACTTTGTTTTGGAGAAGTTCTGACCCCTTCTTAAGCTTAAACATTTTCTAATTGTTGAAGGACGTGTCTGTGAACTTGAGTATGAAAAACAGCAATACTATTAGGGCTATTTTCCTAACGCTTGCTTTTTAAAGGTTTGGTTGGCTTGCTTGCTTCATTTGTATAAATGTTTGCTCAAGCATTGTAATTAAGATTGCCATCTGCAATCAATAGATAGGTGGGGCTTCAGCCTGTATACATTATACTCATACAGTAGACTCCGGCCAATCGGATACCCAAAATATCAGATAAAAATATCCCATTGTCCGATATATTCAATTAGCAGATGAACGTATATTCCTCCAAGTTTTTTTTTTTCAAAATTGACAGACTCAACCAGGACACACCAGGAGATACCAATAGCTATTATAGCTGCTTATTTATGGAAATTTGTAACTAATCTCATTATTTTTTCAGGTACAAGTTCGGATAACTACCGGTTGATTGAGTAACAGATCGATCAGTTGATACAAATGTAATAATGTATTTTTGTTTATCTGTCAGTCTATTGATTATTAATTATGTGATGATTATCTGAATAAAATATGTACCTTTTAAATAATGTGACTTGTTGTTTTCGCTTGATTTGTTTCATTTGTGTGTTAAAACAGGTAAAAGCTAAATTTAGCTATGAATTCTCGGAAGTAGGCAACAGGTAAATGCTATTAATAGCTACGAATTCTCAAAGAACTAAATGTACGGTAAAACCTGGATCATACTTAGTTGCAATATGTAGAGGTTGAATAAGAAAAAAAGACGAATGTAAATGATTCAATTTATTACAGTTATAATCATTTATATATATGTATAACAACAATAGGCTAACAATTACATAATAAGCACCAAATAAAGATATCTTTTCAGCACTACATATAAATTAATTGTTTAATGTTCACAAGTTCTATAGCACTAGATACAATAGTTAGAGTCATAATGTTTATGGGATCCACTGAACAAACTCTGTAATTACTGACTGTCTCTTCAATGACTGTGGAAGGTTGTTAACTTGGTCCTCCACTTTATAATAATGGGAATAATCAGACACGTTGCTGAACTCCAAACCTTGACGAATTGTTGACAGTGCATTCAGGAGGTCTGATGAAGTTGGACGTACAGCGGGGTGTATTTCTTCGTCGTCGCTGTCGGCAGGCTCGATGTCACCTCTAGCTTCTGCTCTTTCTGCAAGAATCGAATCACAAATATCGTCTCGAGTTGGTATACCCGTGGCTGGGAGGTCCAAGTCCATGTCAACGAATTGTTGGAAATCACCATCGGTCATCTCAGGTGGTGTGAGAGTAGTTGTATCATCTTCACTCTGCTCTTCTTGTAGGTTGAGGTCGGGAACAACGAAGCCACCTTTCTTGAAGCAGTTGATGATAGTTATTGTAGTGACACAACTCCAAGATTTCTTTAGTAGATGAACTGCATCTAATAATGTTAATTTGCGAGCAAGAGCGTTTGCAGTCAGTTTAACCTCTGATGCTTCTACTATTCTAATCACCTTCCTGACCATGTTACTACGATAGTAGGCTTTTAGGTTGCGAATAATACCTTGATCACATGGCTGAATGATTGATGTAGTGTTGGGTGGCAAAAACTTCAGCACGACATGTTGGAGACCAGCACCAGCTGACTCGGGATGAGCACTGCAGTTGTCAACCAGTAATATGACATGACAACGTTTCCTCTGCATGTCACTGTTAAATGCCTTTATCCACTCTTTGAAGTATTCGGAAGTCATCCATGCATTTTTGTTGGCTTTGTAAGTGACTGGTAGGTGTTGGACACCTCTGAAACAGCGGGGTTGTTGACTTTTGCCGATGACAAGTAGAGGTCTTTTGTCAGTGCCGGTCATGTTAGCTGCAACCATGACGGTGATACGATCTTTTGACTTTTTGCTGCCTGCAACATCATGAAATTTTTCATTGAGTGTACCAACTGGAATAGCTCGGTAGTAGAGGCCAGTCTCATCAGCGTTGTATATATCATCTGGGTGGTAGTTAATGAGTATTTCTGGAAGAATGTTTGTAATCCAGTCATCTGCTGCTTCAGTGTCAGCGTCTTTTTTCTCCCCGTGGCATTTCTTGTAGACTATGTTGTTGCGGCCCTTCCACCTTTCAAGCCAACCGTTGGTGGCGACAAAATCATCTTTGCCAAGCTGTGTTGCAAGTTCTTTGGCTTTCTCTTGTAGTATTGGGCCCGACAGTGGTATGTCTCGCTCTCTAGCATTCTTAAACCACTCTAGAAGAGCTTTCTCAACCTCGGCATCTTTGCCACTGACTACCCTTTTGCGTTTTGTGTTGAGTTGGTTTCTATTGATTTACGATTTCGTCTTTCTTGCCCTTCGATACCTGGGCCTGGGATATGTTTAGCAATTTGCATATTTCTGTTTGTTTTTGCCCTTTGTCAAGTAACTTGACTACCTCAAACTTGTCGCCAAGTGAGAGGTCATTGCGTTTTCGTTTGGCGATACTCATAGTTAGACTACACTTTTTAGAATGACAACAATCAGACAAGAACTTCTATTTAAGACAAATCACTGAGTACACCAAGCTTATCAAAAATTTCACAGCTTTGCATAATTATCAAGCTGAGAAATATTTCATATAAGGATCAAATAGGTCGCTTTCTTTAGATCTTTTAATGAGTAATTATGATTTCAATTACGACCTTAACGAGCCCTAATTATGTTCTAATCAACATGATGATATGTTTTAAATTTTAATTTTAAACACTCTTTACTTTCTTTTTTAAATATAACTGTAAAAAAGATTTTATACGTTGGTACATGGATAAAGTTCAGAAAATTATTTTTTCACTGTAAATCATCCGACTATAAACTTCTAACTGTAATCTTACTCGGATCTAATTTTCTACAGTTTTTTGTTTATGAAACACAGTTTCATTTTCAATTAAAACAACTATTTTTATAATTATAAAATTGGGGATCAAGATGAGTAAATTAATCGGATTTTCTATCTAATTTGTCGTGGTTCAAAATAAAAGGCTGAATATTATGTAAAATAAGAAAATGGCGTACGTGACAAGTTACATAATTCTATTTCACCTGGGACATGATATTGACAACACACGATTCCTTGTTTTTACACGGGACTTCTATATATATTTTAATAAATTGTTGAGAGAGAGGTACATTTATTTAATAAACATTCATGAACATCACACACAGTTTATCAAAATAACATTTCTGTCGAGTCATTGTCTGAAGTAAAGGATAACGATCACATTTGGATAAACACAGCAAACACATCTTGGGCAGAATATAATATCAAATTCATATAATTAAATAAGACAACGAGAAAAATATGTTTTATTTGACTATGAAAGATCGTTTTTATTAATAAAATGAAACATTTCTGTACTGCAATTTTCTTAAACTTTGTAATGGCGTAACTTCGGGTTCATTTCCTGTCAAGAAAAAGTTGAAATTATTTCAAAATATTCGATTGTACATGGTTTTCACACATTTTCCATGAATATTCCTATTTAATTAGCCGATATATTCTAATATCCGATGTAATTTAGCTGAAATGTATAGGGAATGGTTCGGTATTTTGAAATAATATTACAATAGCCGATATATTCGTTTAACCGATATCCGATTAGGTGGAGTCTACTGTACTTAAATGTTAGTGGATGTTAAGTATAATGCAGAGTATAATGTATACAAGCTGAAGCCCCGCCTATCTATTGATTGAAGATGTCAATCTTAACCACAATGCTTGAGCAAACATTCATACAAGCAAAGCAAGCAATTAAGCCAACCAAACCTTAAAACTACAAGCATTAGGAAAATAGCTCCAAAGTCAGAAAGAAACAATCAATTAAACAATCTACTTGCCTAAATTTCTTCAAGTCTTTCACTTTCTGCCAGTTTTTCTGCCATCCTTGGTATAATTGGAAATAAAAGAAAGTTATTATTATTCAGAATCTACACAAATCACAACATTTTTATACATAATTAACCAAAAAATCCACCATAGAGACAATAGTTGAAAGTTATCATTGGATATACACAATTTACTGCATAGCTTTGCCAAAATACATCACTTTGTTTTGGAGAAGTTCTGACCCCTTCTTAAGCTTAAACATTTTCTAATTGTTGAAGGACTTGTCTGTGAACTTGATTATGAAAAACAGCATTACACAATTAGGGCTATTTTCCTAATGCTTGTTTTTTAAAGGTTTGGTTGGCTTGCTTGCTTCATTTGTATAAATGTTTGCTCAAGCATTGTAATTAAGATTGACATCTGCAATCAATAGATAGGTGGGGCTTCAGCCTGTATACATTATACTCATACTTAAATGTTAGTGGATGTTAAGTATAATGCAGAGTATAATGTATACAAGCTGAAGCCCCGCCTATCTATTGATTGCAGATGTCAATCTTAACCACAATGCTTGAGCAAACATTCATACAAGCAAAGCAAGCAATTAAGCCAACCAAACCTTAAAACTACAAGCATTAGGAAAATAGCTCCAAAGTCAGAAAGAAACAATCAATTAAACAATCTACTTGCCTAAATTTCTTCAAGTCTTTCACTTTCTGCCAGTTTTTCTGCCATCCTTGGTATAATTGGAAATAAAAGAAAGTTATTATTATTCAGAATCTACACAAATCACAACATTTTATACATAATTAACCAAAAATCCACCATAGAGACAATAGTTGAAAGTTATCATTGGATATACACAATTTACTGCATAGCTTTGCCAAAATACATCACTTTGTTTTGGAGAAGTTCTGACCCCTTCTTAAGCTTAAACATTTTCTAATTGTTGAAGGACTTGTCTGTGAACTTGATTATGAAAAACAGCATTACACAATTAGGGCTATTTTCCTAATGCTTGTTTTTTAAAGGTTTGGTTGGCTTGCTTGCTTCATTTGTATAAATGTTTGCTCAAGCATTGTAATTAAGATTGACATCTGCAATCAATAGATAGGTGGGGCTTCAGCCTGTATACATTATACTCATACTTAAATGTTAGTGGATGTTAAGTATAATGCAGAGTATAATGTATACAAGCTGAAGCCCCGCCTATCTATTGATTGCAGATGTCAATCTTAACCACAATGCTTGAGCAAACATTCATACAAGCAAAGCAAGCAATTAAGCCAACCAAACCTTAAAACTACAAGCATTAGGAAAATAGCTCCAAAGTCAGAAAGAAACAATCAATTAAACAATCTACTTGCCTAAATTTCTTCAAGTCTTTCACTTTCTGCCAGTTTTTCTGCCATCCTTGGTATAATTGGAAATAAAAGAAAGTTATTATTATTCAGAATCTACACAAATCACAACATTTTTATACATAATTAACCAAAAAATCCACCATAGAGACAATAGTTGAAAGTTATCATTGGATATACACAATTTACTGCATAGCTTTGCCAAAATACATCACTTTGTTTTGGAGAAGTTCTGACCCCTTCTTAAGCTTAAACATTTTCTAATTGTTGAAGGACTTGTCTGTGAACTTGATTATGAAAAACAGCATTACACAATTAGGGCTATTTTCCTAATGCTTGTTTTTTAAAGGTTTGGTTGGCTTGCTTGCTTCATTTGTATAAATGTTTGCTCAAGCATTGTAATTAAGATTGACATCTGCAATCAATAGATAGGTGGGGCTTCAGCCTGTATACATTATACTCATACTTAAATGTTAGTGGATGTTAAGTATAATGCAGAGTATAATGTATACAAGCTGAAGCCCCGCCTATCTATTGATTGCAGATGTCAATCTTAACCACAATGCTTGAGCAAACATTCATACAAGCAAAGCAAGCAATTAAGCCAACCAAACCTTAAAACTACAAGCATTAGGAAAATAGCTCCAAAGTCAGAAAGAAACAATCAATTAAACAATCTACTTGCCTAAATTTCTTCAAGTCTTTCACTTTCTGCCAGTTTTTCTGCCATCCTTGGTATAATTGGAAATAAAAGAAAGTTATTATTATTCAGAATCTACACAAATCACAACATTTTTATACATAATTAACCAAAAAATCCACCATAGAGACAATAGTTGAAAGTTATCATTGGATATACACAATTTACTGCATAGCTTTGCCAAAATACATCACTTTGTTTTGGAGAAGTTCTGACCCCTTCTTAAGCTTAAACATTTTCTAATTGTTGAAGGACTTGTCTGTGAACTTGATTATGAAAAACAGCATTACACAATTAGGGCTATTTTCCTAATGCTTGTTTTTTAAAGGTTTGGTTGGCTTGCTTGCTTCATTTGTATAAATGTTTGCTCAAGCATTGTAATTAAGATTGACATCTGCAATCAATAGATAGGTGGGGCTTCAGCCTGTATACATTATACTCATACTTAAATGTTAGTGGATGTTAAGTATAATGCAGAGTATAATGTATACAAGCTGAAGCCCCGCCTATCTATTGATTGCAGATGTCAATCTTAACCACAATGCTTGAGCAAACATTCATACAAGCAAAGCAAGCAATTAAGCCAACCAAACCTTAAAACTACAAGCATTAGGAAAATAGCTCCAAAGTCAGAAAGAAACAATCAATTAAACAATCTACTTGCCTAAATTTCTTCAAGTCTTTCACTTTCTGCCAGTTTTTCTGCCATCCTTGGTATAATTGGAAATAAAAGAAAGTTATTATTATTCAGAATCTACACAAATCACAACATTTTTATACATAATTAACCAAAAAATCCACCATAGAGACAATAGTTGAAAGTTATCATTGGATATACACAATTTACTGCATAGCTTTGCCAAAATACATCACTTTGTTTTGGAGAAGTTCTGACCCCTTCTTAAGCTTAAACATTTTCTAATTGTTGAAGGACTTGTCTGTGAACTTGATTATGAAAACAGCATTACAATTAGGGCTATTTTCCTAATGCTTGTTTTTTAAAGGTTTGGTTGGCTTGCTTGCTTCATTTGTATAAATGTTTGCTCAAGCATTGTAATTAAGATTGACATCTGCAATCAATAGATAGGTGGGGCTTCAGCCTGTATACATTATACTCATACTTAAATGTTAGTGGATGTTAAGTATAATGCAGAGTATAATGTATACAAGCTGAAGCCCCGCCTATCTATTGATTGCAGATGTCAATCTTAACCACAATGCTTGAGCAAACATTCATACAAGCAAAGCAAGCAATTAAGCCAACCAAACCTTAAAACTACAAGCATTAGGAAAATAGCTCCAAAGTCAGAAAGAAACAATCAATTAAACAATCTACTTGCCTAAATTTCTTCAAGTCTTTCACTTTCTGCCAGTTTTTCTGCCATCCTTGGTATAATTGGAAATAAAAGAAAGTTATTATTATTCAGAATCTACACAAATCACAACATTTTTATACATAATTAACCAAAAAATCCACCATAGAGACAATAGTTGAAAGTTATCATTGGATATACACAATTTACTGCATAGCTTTGCCAAAATACATCACTTTGTTTTGGAGAAGTTCTGACCCCTTCTTAAGCTTAAACATTTTCTAATTGTTGAAGGACTTGTCTGTGAACTTGATTATGAAAAACAGCATTACACAATTAGGGCTATTTTCCTAATGCTTGTTTTTTAAAGGTTTGGTTGGCTTGCTTGCTTCATTTGTATAAATGTTTGCTCAAGCATTGTAATTAAGATTGACATCTGCAATCAATAGATAGGTGGGGCTTCAGCCTGTATACATTATACTCATACTTAAATGTTAGTGGATGTTAAGTATAATGCAGAGTATAATGTATACAAGCTGAAGCCCCGCCTATCTATTGATTGCAGATGTCAATCTTAACCACAATGCTTGAGCAAACATTCATACAAGCAAAGCAAGCAATTAAGCCAACCAAACCTTAAAACTACAAGCATTAGGAAAATAGCTCCAAAGTCAGAAAGAAACAATCAATTAAACAATCTACTTGCCTAAATTTCTTCAAGTCTTTCACTTTCTGCCAGTTTTTCTGCCATCCTTGGTATAATTGGAAATAAAAGAAAGTTATTATTATTCAGAATCTACACAAATCACAACATTTTATACATAATTAACCAAAAATCCACCATAGAGACAATAGTTGAAAGTTATCATTGGATATACACAATTTACTGCATAGCTTTGCCAAAATACATCACTTTGTTTTGGAGAAGTTCTGACCCCTTCTTAAGCTTAAACATTTTCTAATTGTTGAAGGACTTGTCTGTGAACTTGATTATGAAAACAGCATTACAATTAGGGCTATTTTCCTAATGCTTGTTTTTAAAGGTTTGGTTGGCTTGCTTGCTTCATTTGTATAAATGTTTGCTCAAGCATTGTAATTAAGATTGACATCTGCAATCAATAGATGGGTGGGGCTTCAGCCTGTATACATTATACTCATACTTAAATGTTAGTGGATGTTAAGTATAATGCAGAGTATAATGTATACAAGCTGAAGCCCCGCCTATCTATTGATTGCAGATGTCAATCTTAACCACAATGCTTGAGCAAACATTCATACAAGCAAAGCAAGCAATTAAGCCAACCAAACCTTAAAACTACAAGCATTAGGAAAATAGCTCCAAAGTCAGAAAGAAACAATCAATTAAACAATCTACTTGCCTAAATTTCTTCAAGTCTTTCACTTTCTGCCAGTTTTTCTGCCATCCTTGGTATAATTGGAAATAAAAGAAAGTTATTATTATTCAGAATCTACACAAATCACAACATTTTTATACATAATTAACCAAAAAATCCACCATAGAGACAATAGTTGAAAGTTATCATTGGATATACACAATTTACTGCATAGCTTTGCCAAAATACATCACTTTGTTTTGGAGAAGTTCTGACCCCTTCTTAAGCTTAAACATTTTCTAATTGTTGAAGGACTTGTCTGTGAACTTGATTATGAAAAACAGCATTACACAATTAGGGCTATTTTCCTAATGCTTGTTTTTTAAAGGTTTGGTTGGCTTGCTTGCTTCATTTGTATAAATGTTTGCTCAAGCATTGTAATTAAGATTGACATCTGCAATCAATAGATAGGTGGGGCTTCAGCCTGTATACATTATACTCATACTTAAATGTTAGTGGATGTTAAGTATAATGCAGAGTATAATGTATACAAGCTGAAGCCCCGCCTATCTATTGATTGCAGATGTCAATCTTAACCACAATGCTTGAGCAAACATTCATACAAGCAAAGCAAGCAATTAAGCCAACCAAACCTTAAAACTACAAGCATTAGGAAAATAGCTCCAAAGTCAGAAAGAAACAATCAATTAAACAATCTACTTGCCTAAATTTCTTCAAGTCTTTCACTTTCTGCCAGTTTTTCTGCCATCCTTGGTATAATTGGAAATAAAAGAAAGTTATTATTATTCAGAATCTACACAAATCACAACATTTTTATACATAATTAACCAAAAAATCCACCATAGAGACAATAGTTGAAAGTTATCATTGGATATACACAATTTACTGCATAGCTTTGCCAAAATACATCACTTTGTTTTG
The DNA here is from genome assembly GCA_017311375.1 of Mytilus coruscus. NCBI lineage: Eukaryota > Metazoa > Mollusca > Bivalvia > Mytilida > Mytilidae > Mytilus > Mytilus coruscus. Next base: position 83,107,023 of record CM029601.1, read on the forward strand.
GAGAAGTTCTGACCCCTTCTTAAGCTTAAACATTTTCTAATTGTTGAAGGACTTGTCTGTGAACTTGATTATGAAAACAGCATTACAATTAGGGCTATTTTCCTAATGCTTGTTTTTTAAAGGTTTGGTTGGCTTGCTTGCTTCATTTGTATAAATGTTTGCTCAAGCATTGTAATTAAGATTGACATCTGCAATCAATAGATAGGTGGGGCTTCAGCCTGTATACATTATACTCATACTTAAATGTTAGTGGATGTTAAGTATAATGCAGAGTATAATGTATACAAGCTGAAGCCCCGCCTATCTATTGATTGCAGATGTCAATCTTAACCACAATGCTTGAGCAAACATTCATACAAGCAAAGCAAGCAATTAAGCCAACCAAACCTTAAAACTACAAGCATTAGGAAAATAGCTCCAAAGTCAGAAAGAAACAATCAATTAAACAATCTACTTGCCTAAATTTCTTCAAGTCTTTCACTTTCTGCCAGTTTTTCTGCCATCCTTGGTATAATTGGAAATAAAAGAAAGTTATTATTATTCAGAATCTACACAAATCACAACATTTTTATACATAATTAACCAAAAAATCCACCATAGAGACAATAGTTGAAAGTTATCATTGGATATACACAATTTACTGCATAGCTTTGCCAAAATACATCACTTTGTTTTGGAGAAGTTCTGACCCCTTCTTAAGCTTAAACATTTTCTAATTGTTGAAGGACTTGTCTGTGAACTTGATTATGAAAAACAGCATTACACAATTAGGGCTATTTTCCTAATGCTTGTTTTTAAAGGTTTGGTTGGCTTGCTTGTTTATTTGTATAAATGTTTGCTCAAGCATTGTAATTAAGATTGACATCTGCAATCAATAGATAGGTGGGGCTTCAGCCTGTATACATTATACTCATACTTAAATGTTAGTGGATGTTAAGTATAATGCAGAGTATAATGTATACAAGCTGAAGCCCCGCCTATCTATTGATTGCAGATGTCAATCTTAACCACAATGCTTGAGCAAACATTCATACAAGCAAAGCAAGCAATTAAGCCAACCAAACCTTAAAACTACAAGCATTAGGAAAATAGCTCCAAAGTCAGAAAGAAACAATCAATTAAACAATCTACTTGCCTAAATTTCTTCAAGTCTTTCACTTTCTGCCAGTTTTTCTGCCATCCTTGGTATAATTGGAAATAAAAGAAAGTTATTATTATTCAGAATCTACACAAATCACAACATTTTTATACATAATTAACCAAAAAATCCACCATAGAGACAATAGTTGAAAGTTATCATTGGATATACACAATTTACTGCATAGCTTTGCCAAAATACATCACTTTGTTTTGGAGAAGTTCTGACCCCTTCTTAAGCTTAAACATTTTCTAATTGTTGAAGGACTTGTCTGTGAACTTGATTATGAAAACAGCAATACAATTAGGGCTATTTTCCTAATGCTTGTTTTTTAAAGGTTTGGTTGGCTTGCTTGCTTCATTTGTATAAATGTTTGCTCAAGCATTGTAATTAAGATTGACATCTGCAATCAATAGATAGGTGGGGCTTCAGCCTGTATACATTATACTCATACTTAAATGTTAGTGGATGTTAAGTATAATGCAGAGTATAATGTATACAAGCTGAAGCCCCGCCTATCTATTGATTGCAGATGTCAATCTTAACCACAATGCTTGAGCAAACATTCATACAAGCAAAGCAAGCAATTAAGCCAACCAAACCTTAAAACTACAAGCATTAGGAAAATAGCTCCAAAGTCAGAAAGAAACAATCAATTAAACAATCTACTTGCCTAAATTTCTTCAAGTCTTTCACTTTCTGCCAGTTTTTCTGCCATCCTTGGTATAATTGGAAATAAAAGAAAGTTATTATTATTCAGAATCTACACAAATCACAACATTTTTATACATAATTAACCAAAAAATCCACCATAGAGACAATAGTTGAAAGTTATCATTGGATATACACAATTTACTGCATAGCTTTGCCAAAATACATCACTTTGTTTTGGAGAAGTTCTGACCCCTTCTTAAGCTTAAACATTTTCTAATTGTTGAAGGACTTGTCTGTGAACTTGATTATGAAAAACAGCAATACAATTAGGGCTATTTTCCTAATGCTTGTTTTTTAAAGGTTTGGTTGGCTTGCTTGCTTCATTTGTATAAATGTTTGCTCAAGCATTGTAATTAAGATTGACATCTGCAATCAATAGATAGGTGGGGCTTCAGCCTGTATACATTATACTCATACTTAAATGTTAGTGGATGTTAAGTATAATGCAGAGTATAATGTATACAAGCTGAAGCCCCGCCTATCTATTGATTGCAGATGTCAATCTTAACCACAATGCTTGAGCAAACATTCATACAAGCAAAGCAAGCAATTAAGCCAACCAAACCTTAAAACTACAAGCATTAGGAAAATAGCTCCAAAGTCAGAAAGAAACAATCAATTAAACAATCTACTTGCCTAAATTTCTTCAAGTCTTTCACTTTCTGCCAGTTTTTCTGCCATCCTTGGTATAATTGGAAATAAAAGAAAGTTATTATTATTCAGAATCTACAGAAATCACAACATTTTTATACATAATTAACCAAAAAATCCACCATAGAGACAATAGTTGAAAGTTATCATTGGATATACACAATTTACTGCATAGCTTTGCCAAAATACATCACTTTGTTTTGGAGAAGTTCTGACCCCTTCTTAAGCTTAAACATTTTCTAATTGTTGAAGGACTTGTCTGTGAACTTGATTATGAAAACAGCAATACAATTAGGGCTATTTTCCTAATGCTTGTTTTTTAAAGGTTTGGTTGGCTTGCTTGCTTCATTTGTATAAATGTTTGCTCAAGCATTGTAATTAAGATTGACATCTGCAATCAATAGATAGGTGGGGCTTCAGCCTGTATACATTATACTCATACTTAAATGTTAGTGGATGTTAAGTATAATGCAGAGTATAATGTATACAAGCTGAAGCCCCGCCTATCTATTGATTGCAGATGTCAATCTTAACCACAATGCTTGAGCAAACATTCATACAAGCAAAGCAAGCAATTAAGCCAACCAAACCTTAAAACTACAAGCATTAGGAAAATAGCTCCAAAGTCAGAAAGAAACAATCAATTAAACAATCTACTTGCCTAAATTTCTTCAAGTCTTTCACTTTCTGCCAGTTTTTCTGCCATCCTTGGTATAATTGGAAATAAAAGAAAGTTATTATTATTCAGAATCTACAGAAATCACAACATTTTATACATAATTAACCAAAAAATCCACCATAGAGACAATAGTTGAAAGTTATCATTGGATATACACAATTTACTGCATAGCTTTGCCAAAATACATCACTTTGTTTTGGAGAAGTTCTGACCCCTTCTTAAGCTTAAACATTTTCTAATTGTTGAAGGACTTGTCTGTGAACTTGATTATGAAAACAGCAATACAATTAGGGCTATTTTCCTAATGCTTGTTTTTTAAAGGTTTGGTTGGCTTGCTTGCTTCATTTGTATAAATGTTTGCTCAAGCATTGTAATTAAGATTGACATCTGCAATCAATAGATAGGTGGGGCTTCAGCCTGTATACATTATACTCATACTTAAATGTTAGTGGATGTTAAGTATAATGCAGAGTATAATGTATACAAGCTGAAGCCCCGCCTATCTATTGATTGCAGATGTCAATCTTAACCACAATGCTTGAGCAAACATTCATACAAGCAAAGCAAGCAATTAAGCCAACCAAACCTTAAAACTACAAGCATTAGGAAAATAGCTCCAAAGTCAGAAAGAAACAATCAATTAAACAATCTACTTGCCTACATTTCTTCAAGTCTTTCACTTTCTGCTGGTTTTTCTGCCATCCTTGGTAGAATTGGAAATAAAGTTATTACTATTCAGAATCTACAGAAATCACAACATTTTATACATAATTTACCGAAACATCCACCATATAGACAATAGTTGAAAGTTCTCATTGGATATACAAAATTTACTGCATACCTTTGCAAAAATACATCACTTTGTTTTGGAGAAGTTCTGACCCCTTCTCAAGCTTAAATATTTTCTATTTGTTGAAGGACTTGTCTGAACTTGATTATGAAAACAGCAATACAATTAGAGGCTATTTTCCTAATGCTTGTAATTTAAAGGTTTGGTTGGCTTGCTTGCTTCATTTGTATAAATGTTTGCTCAAGCATTGTAATTAAGATTGACATCTGCAATCAATAGATAGGTGGGGCTTCAGCCTGTATACATTATACTCATACTTAAATGTTAGTGGATGTTAAGTATAATGCAGAGTATAATGTATACAAGCTGAAGCCCCGCCTATCTATTGATTGCAGATGTCAATCTTAACCACAATGCTTGAGCAAACATTCATACAAGCAAAGCAAGCAATTAAGCCAACCAAACCTTAAAACTACAAGCATTAGGAAAATAGCTCCAAAGTCAGAAAGAAACAATCAATTAAACAATCTACTTGCCTAAATTTCTTCAAGTCTTTCACTTTCTGCCAGTTTTTCTGCCATCCTTGGTATAATTGGAAATAAAAGAAAGTTATTATTATTCAGAATCTACACAAATCACAACATTTTTATACATAATTAACCAAAAAATCCACCATAGAGACAATAGTTGAAAGTTATCATTGGATATACACAATTTACTGCATAGCTTTGCCAAAATACATCACTTTGTTTTGGAGAAGTTCTGACCCCTTCTTAAGCTTAAACATTTTCTAATTGTTGAAGGACTTGTCTGTGAACTTGATTATGAAAACAGCAATACAATTAGGGCTATTTTCCTAATGCTTGTTTTTTAAAGGTTTGGTTGGCTTGCTTGCTTCATTTGTATAAATGTTTGCTCAAGCATTGTAATTAAGATTGACATCTGCAATCAATAGATAGGTGGGGCTTCAGCCTGTATACATTATACTCATACTTAAATGTTAGTGGATGTTAAGTATAATGCAGAGTATAATGTATACAAGCTGAAGCCCCGCCTATCTATTGATTGCAGATGTCAATCTTAACCACAATGCTTGAGCAAACATTCATACAAGCAAAGCAAGCAATTAAGCCAACCAAACCTTAAAACTACAAGCATTAGGAAAATAGCTCCAAAGTCAGAAAGAAACAATCAATTAAACAATCTACTTGCCTAAATTTCTTCAAGTCTTTCACTTTCTGCCAGTTTTTCTGCCATCCTTGGTATAATTGGAAATAAAAGAAAGTTATTATTATTCAGAATCTACACAAATCACAACATTTTTATACATAATTAACCAAAAAATCCACCATAGAGACAATAGTTGAAAGTTATCATTGGATATACACAATTTACTGCATAGCTTTGCCAAAATACATCACTTTGTTTTGGAGAAGTTCTGACCCCTTCTTAAGCTTAAACATTTTCTAATTGTTGAAGGACTTGTCTGTGAACTTGATTATGAAAACAGCAATACAATTAGGGCTATTTTCCTAATGCTTGTTTTTTAAAGGTTTGGTTGGCTTGCTTGCTTCATTTGTATAAATGTTTGCTCAAGCATTGTAATTAAGATTGACATCTGCAATCAATAGATAGGTGGGGCTTCAGCCTGTATACATTATACTCATACTTAAATGTTAGTGGATGTTAAGTATAATGCAGAGTATAATGTATACAAGCTGAAGCCCCGCCTATCTATTGATTGCAGATGTCAATCTTAACCACAATGCTTGAGCAAACATTCATACAAGCAAAGCAAGCAATTAAGCCAACCAAACCTTAAAACTACAAGCATTAGGAAAATAGCTCCAAAGTCAGAAAGAAACAATCAATTAAACAATCTACTTGCCTAAATTTCTTCAAGTCTTTCACTTTCTGCCAGTTTTTCTGCCATCCTTGGTATAATTGGAAATAAAAGAAAGTTATTATTATTCAGAATCTACACAAATCACAACATTTTTATACATAATTAACCAAAAAATCCACCATAGAGACAATAGTTGAAAGTTATCATTGGATATACACAATTTACTGCATAGCTTTGCCAAAATACATCACTTTGTTTTGGAGAAGTTCTGACCCCTTCTTAAGCTTAAACATTTTCTAATTGTTGAAGGACTTGTCTGTGAACTTGATTATGAAAACAGCAATACAATTAGGGCTATTTTCCTAATGCTTGTTTTTTAAAGGTTTGGTTGGCTTGCTTGCTTCATTTGTATAAATGTTTGCTCAAGCATTGTAATTAAGATTGACATCTGCAATCAATAGATAGGTGGGGCTTCAGCCTGTATACATTATACTCATACTTAAATGTTAGTGGATGTTAAGTATAATGCAGAGTATAATGTATACAAGCTGAAGCCCCGCCTATCTATTGATTGCAGATGTCAATCTTAACCACAATGCTTGAGCAAACATTCATACAAGCAAAGCAAGCAATTAAGCCAACCAAACCTTAAAACTACAAGCATTAGGAAAATAGCTCCAAAGTCAGAAAGAAACAATCAATTAAACAATCTACTTGCCTAAATTTCTTCAAGTCTTTCACTTTCTGCCAGTTTTTCTGCCATCCTTGGTATAATTGGAAATAAAAGAAAGTTATTATTATTCAGAATCTACACAAATCACAACATTTTTATACATAATTAACCAAAAAATCCACCATAGAGACAATAGTTGAAAGTTATCATTGGATATACACAATTTACTGCATAGCTTTGCCAAAATACATCACTTTGTTTTGGAGAAGTTCTGACCCCTTCTTAAGCTTAAACATTTTCTAATTGTTGAAGGACTTGTCTGTGAACTTGATTATGAAAACAGCAATACAATTAGGGCTATTTTCCTAATGCTTGTTTTTTAAAGGTTTGGTTGGCTTGCTTGCTTCATTTGTATAAATGTTTGCTCAAGCATTGTAATTAAGATTGACATCTGCAATCAATAGATAGGTGGGGCTTCAGCCTGTATACATTATACTCATACTTAAATGTTAGTGGATGTTAAGTATAATGCAGAGTATAATGTATACAAGCTGAAGCCCCGCCTATCTATTGATTGCAGATGTCAATCTTAACCACAATGCTTGAGCAAACATTCATACAAGCAAAGCAAGCAATTAAGCCAACCAAACCTTAAAACTACAAGCATTAGGAAAATAGCTCCAAAGTCAGAAAGAAACAATCAATTAAACAATCTACTTGCCTAAATTTCTTCAAGTCTTTCACTTTCTGCCAGTTTTTCTGCCATCCTTGGTATAATTGGAAATAAAAGAAAGTTATTATTATTCAGAATCTACAGAAATCACAACATTTTTATACATAATTAACCAAAAAATCCACCATAGAGACAATAGTTGAAAGTTATCATTGGATATACACAATTTACTGCATAGCTTTGCCAAAATACATCACTTTGTTTTGGAGAAGTTCTGACCCCTTCTTAAGCTTAAACATTTTCTAATTGTTGAAGGACTTGTCTGTGAACTTGATTATGAAAACAGCAATACAATTAGGGCTATTTTCCTAATGCTTGTTTTTAAAGGTTTGGTTGGCTTGCTTGTTTCATTTGTATAAATGTTTGCTCAAGCATTGTAATTAAGATTGACATCTGCAATCAATAGATAGGTGGGGCTTCAGCCTGTATACATTATACTCATACTTAAATGTTAGTGGATGTTAAGTATAATGCAGAGTATAATGTATACAAGCTGAAGCCCCGCCTATCTATTGATTGCAGATGTCAATCTTAACCACAATGCTTGAGCAAACATTCATACAAGCAAAGCAAGCAATTAAGCCAACCAAACCTTAAAACTACAAGCATTAGGAAAATAGCTCCAAAGTCAGAAAGAAACAATCAATTAAACAATCTACTTGCCTAAATTTCTTCAAGTCTTTCACTTTCTGCCAGTTTTTCTGCCATCCTTGGTATAATTGGAAATAAAAGAAAGTTATTATTATTCAGAATCTACAGAAATCACAACATTTTTATACATAATTAACCAAAAAATCCACCATAGAGACAATAGTTGAAAGTTATCATTGGATATACACAATTTACTGCATAGCTTTGCCAAAATACATCACTTTGTTTTGGAGAAGTTCTGACCCCTTCTTAAGCTTAAACATTTTCTAATTGTTGAAGGACTTGTCTGTGAACTTGATTATGAAAACAGCAATACAATTAGGGCTATTTTCCTAATGCTTGTTTTTTAAAGGTTTGGTTGGCTTGCTTGCTTCATTTGTATAAATGTTTGCTCAAGCATTGTAATTAAGATTGACATCTGCAATCAATAGATAGGTGGGGCTTCAGCCTGTATACATTATACTCATACTTAAATGTTAGTGGATGTTAAGTATAATGCAGAGTATAATGTATACAAGCTGAAGCCCCGCCTATCTATTGATTGCAGATGTCAATCTTAACCACAATGCTTGAGCAAACATTCATACAAGCAAAGCAAGCAATTAAGCCAACCAAACCTTAAAACTACAAGCATTAGGAAAATAGCTCCAAAGTCAGAAAGAAACAATCAATTAAACAATCTACTTGCCTAAATTTCTTCAAGTCTTTCACTTTCTGCCAGTTTTTCTGCCATCCTTGGTATAATTGGAAATAAAAGAAAGTTATTATTATTCAGAATCTACAGAAATCACAACATTTTTATACATAATTAACCAAAAAATCCACCATAGAGACAATAGTTGAAAGTTATCATTGGATATACACAATTTACTGCATAGCTTTGCCAAAATACATCACTTTGTTTTGGAGAAGTTCTGACCCCTTCTTAAGCTTAAACATTTTCTAATTGTTGAAGGACTTGTCTGTGAACTTGATTATGAAAACAGCAATACAATTAGGGCTATTTTCCTAATGCTTGTTTTTTAAAGGTTTGGTTGGCTTGCTTGCTTCATTTGTATAAATGTTTGCTCAAGCATTGTAATTAAGATTGACATCTGCAATCAATAGATAGGTGGGGCTTCAGCCTGTATACATTATACTCATACTTAAATGTTAGTGGATGTTAAGTATAATGCAGAGTATAATGTATACAAGCTGAAGCCCCGCCTATCTATTGATTGCAGATGTCAATCTTAACCACAATGCTTGAGCAAACATTCATACAAGCAAAGCAAGCAATTAAGCCAACCAAACCTTAAAACTACAAGCATTAGGAAAATAGCTCCAAAGTCAGAAAGAAACAATCAATTAAACAATCTACTTGCCTAAATTTCTTCAAGTCTTTCACTTTCTGCCAGTTTTTCTGCCATCCTTGGTATAATTGGAAATAAAAGAAAGTTATTATTATTCAGAATCTACACAAATCACAACATTTTTATACATAATTAACCAAAAAATCCACCATAGAGACAATAGTTGAAAGTTATCATTGGATATACACAATTTACTGCATAGCTTTGCCAAAATACATCACTTTGTTTTGGAGAAGTTCTGACCCCTTCTTAAGCTTAAACATTTTCTAATTGTTGAAGGACTTGTCTGTGAACTTGATTATGAAAACAGCAATACAATTAGGGCTATTTTCCTAATGCTTGTTTTTTAAAGGTTTGGTTGGCTTGCTTGCTTCATTTGTATAAATGTTTGCTCAAGCATTGTAATTAAGATTGACATCTGCAATCAATAGATAGGTGGGGCTTCAGCCTGTATACATTATACTCATACTTAAATGTTAGTGGATGTTAAGTATAATGCAGAGTATAATGTATACAAGCTGAAGCCCCGCCTATCTATTGATTGCAGATGTCAATCTTAACCACAATGCTTGAGCAAACATTCATACAAGCAAAGCAAGCAATTAAGCCAACCAAACCTTAAAACTACAAGCATTAGGAAAATAGCTCCAAAGTCAGAAAGAAACAATCAATTAAACAATCTACTTGCCTAAATTTCTTCAAGTCTTTCACTTTCTGCCAGTTTTCTGCCATCCTTGGTATAATTGGAAATAAAAGAAAGTTATTATTATTCAGAATCTACACAAATCACAACATTTTTATACATAATTAACCAAAAAATCCACCATAGAGACAATAGTTGAAAGTTATCATTGGATATACACAATTTACTGCATAGCTTTGCCAAAATACATCACTTTGTTTTGGAGAAGTTCTGACCCCTTCTTAAGCTTAAACATTTTCTAATTGTTGAAGGACTTGTCTGTGAACTTGATTATGAAAACAGCAATACAATTAGGGCTATTTTCCTAATGCTTGTTTTTTAAAGGTTTGGTTGGCTTGCTTGCTTCATTTGTATAAATGTTTGCTCAAGCATTGTAATTAAGATTGACATCTGCAATCAATAGATAGGTGGGGCTTCAGCCTGTATACATTATACTCATACTTAAATGTTAGTGGATGTTAAGTATAATGCAGAGTATAATGTATACAAGCTGAAGCCCCGCCTATCTATTGATTGCAGATGTCAATCTTAACCACAATGCTTGAGCAAACATTCATACAAGCAAAGCAAGCAATTAAGCCAACCAAACCTTAAAACTACAAGCATTAGGAAAATAGCTCCAAAGTCAGAAAGAAACAATCAATTAAACAATCTACTTGCCTAAATTTCTTCAAGTCTTTCACTTTCTGCCAGTTTTTCTGCCATCCTTGGTATAATTGGAAATAAAAGAAAGTTATTATTATTCAGAATCTACAGAAATCACAACATTTTTATACATAATTAACCAAAAAATCCACCATAGAGACAATAGTTGAAAGTTATCATTGGATATACACAATTTACTGCATAGCTTTGCCAAAATACATCACTTTGTTTTGGAGAAGTTCTGACCCCTTCTTAAGCTTAAACATTTTCTAATTGTTGAAGGACTTGTCTGTGAACTTGATTATGAAAACAGCAATACAATTAGGGCTATTTTCCTAATGCTTGTTTTTTAAAGGTTTGGTTGGCTTGCTTGCTTCATTTGTATAAATGTTTGCTCAAGCATTGTAATTAAGATTGACATCTGCAATCAATAGATAGGTGGGGCTTCAGCCTGTATACATTATACTCATACTTAAATGTTAGTGGATGTTAAGTATAATGCAGAGTATAATGTATACAAGCTGAAGCCCCGCCTATCTATTGATTGCAGATGTCAATCTTAACCACAATGCTTGAGCAAACATTCATACAAGCAAAGCAAGCAATTAAGCCAACCAAACCTTAAAACTACAAGCATTAGGAAAATAGCTCCAAAGTCAGAAAGAAACAATCAATTAAACAATCTACTTGCCTAAATTTCTTCAAGTCTTTCACTTTCTGCCAGTTTTTCTGCCATCCTTGGTATAATTGGAAATAAAAGAAAGTTATTATTATTCAGAATCTACAGAAATCACAACATTTTTATACATAATTAACCAAAAAATCCACCATAGAGACAATAGTTGAAAGTTATCATTGGATATACACAATTTACTGCATAGCTTTGCCAAAATACATCACTTTGTTTTGGAGAAGTTCTGACCCCTTCTTAAGCTTAAACATTTTCTAATTGTTGAAGGACTTGTCTGTGAACTTGATTATGAAAACAGCAATACAATTAGGGCTATTTTCCTAATGCTTGTTTTTTAAAGGTTTGGTTGGCTTGCTTGCTTCATTTGTATAAATGTTTGCTCAAGCATTGTAATTAAGATTGACATCTGCAATCAATAGATAGGTGGGGCTTCAGCCTGTATACATTATACTCATACTTAAATGTTAGTGGATGTTAAGTATAATGCAGAGTATAATGTATACAAGCTGAAGCCCCGCCTATCTATTGATTGCAGATGTCAATCTTAACCACAATGCTTGAGCAAACATTCATACAAGCAAAGCAAGCAATTAAGCCAACCAAACCTTAAAACTACAAGCATTAGGAAAATAGCTCCAAAGTCAGAAAGAAACAATCAATTAAACAATCTACTTGCCTAAATTTCTTCAAGTCTTTCACTTTCTGCCAGTTTTTCTGCCATCCTTGGTATAATTGGAAATAAAAGAAAGTTATTATTATTCAGAATCTACACAAATCACAACATTTTTATACATAATTAACCAAAAAATCCACCATAGAGACAATAGTTGAAAGTTATCATTGGATATACACAATTTACTGCATAGCTTTGCCAAAATACATCACTTTGTTTTGGAGAAGTTCTGACCCCTTCTTAAGCTTAAACATTTTCTAATTGTTGAAGGACTTGTCTGTGAACTTGATTATGAAAACAGCAATACAATTAGGGCTATTTTCCTAATGCTTGTTTTTTAAAGGTTTGGTTGGCTTGCTTGCTTCATTTGTATAAATGTTTGCTCAAGCATTGTAATTAAGATTGACATCTGCAATCAATAGATAGGTGGGGCTTCAGCCTGTATACATTATACTCATACTTAAATGTTAGTGGATGTTAAGTATAATGCAGAGTATAATGTATACAAGCTGAAGCCCCGCCTATCTATTGATTGCAGATGTCAATCTTAACCACAATGCTTGAGCAAACATTCATACAAGCAAAGCAAGCAATTAAGCCAACCAAACCTTAAAACTACAAGCATTAGGAAAATAGCTCCAAAGTCAGAAAGAAACAATCAATTAAACAATCTACTTGCCTAAATTTCTTCAAGTCTTTCACTTTCTGCCAGTTTTTCTGCCATCCTTGGTATAATTGGAAATAAAAGAAAGTTATTATTATTCAGAATCTACAGAAATCACAACATTTTTATACATAATTAACCAAAAAATCCACCATAGAGACAATAGTTGAAAGTTATCATTGGATATACACAATTTACTGCATAGCTTTGCCAAAATACATCACTTTGTTTTGGAGAAGTTCTGACCCCTTCTTAAGCTTAAACATTTTCTAATTGTTGAAGGACTTGTCTGTGAACTTGATTATGAAAACAGCAATACAATTAGGGCTATTTTCCTAATGCTTGTTTTTTAAAGGTTTGGTTGGCTTGCTTGCTTCATTTGTATAAATGTTTGCTCAAGCATTGTAATTAAGATTGACATCTGCAATCAATAGATAGGTGGGGCTTCAGCCTGTATACATTATACTCATACTTAAATGTTAGTGGATGTTAAGTATAATGCAGAGTATAATGTATACAAGCTGAAGCCACAATGCTTGAGCAAACATTCATACAAGCAAAGCAAGCAATTAAGCCAACCAAACCTTAAAACTACAAGCATTAGGAAAATAGCTCCAAAGTCAGAAAGAAACAATCAATTAAACAATCTACTTGCCTCAATTTCTTCAAGTCTTTCACTTTCTGCCAGTTTTTCTGCCATCCTTGGTATAATTGGAAATAAAAGAAAGTTATTATTATTCAGAATCTACACAAATCACAACATTTTTATACATAATTAACCAAAAAATCCACCATAGAGACAATAGTTGAAAGTTATCATTGGATATACACAATTTACTGCATAGCTTTGCCAAAATACATCACTTTGTTTTGGAGAAGTTCTGACCCCTTCTTAAGCTTAAACATTTTCTAATTGTTGAAGGACTTGTCTGTGAACTTGATTATGAAAACAGCAATACAATTAGGGCTATTTTCCTAATGCTTGTTTTTTAAAGGTTTGGTTGGCTTGCTTGCTTCATTTGTATAAATGTTTGCTCAAGCATTGTAATTAAGATTGACATCTGCAATCAATAGATAGGTGGGGCTTCAGCCTGTATACATTATACTCATACTTAAATGTTAGTGGATGTTAAGTATAATGCAGAGTATAATGTATACAAGCTGAAGCCCCGCCTATCTATTGATTGCAGATGTCAATCTTAACCACAATGCTTGAGCAAACATTCATACAAGCAAAGCAAGCAATTAAGCCAACCAAACCTTAAAACTACAAGCATTAGGAAAATAGCTCCAAAGTCAGAAAGAAACAATCAATTAAACAATCTACTTGCCTAAATTTCTTCAAGTCTTTCACTTTCTGCCAGTTTTTCTGCCATCCTTGGTATAATTGGAAATAAAAGAAAGTTATTATTATTCAGAATCTACAGAAATCACAACATTTTTATACATAATTAACCAAAAAATCCACCATAGAGACAATAGTTGAAAGTTATCATTGGATATACACAATTTACTGCATAGCTTTGCCAAAATACATCACTTTGTTTTGGAGAAGTTCTGACCCCTTCTTAAGCTTAAACATTTTCTAATTGTTGAAGGACTTGTCTGTGAACTTGATTATGAAAAACAGCAATACAATTAGGGCTATTTTCCTAATGCTTGTTTTTTAAAGGTTTGGTTGGCTTGCTTGATTCATTTGTATAAATGTTTGCTCAAGCATTGTAATTAAGACTGACATTTGGAATCAATAGATAGGTGGGGCTTCAGCTTGTATACATTATACTCTGCATTATACTTAACATCTTATAACATTGAAGAATAATGTATACAACTGAAGCCCCCTATCTATTAATTGCAGATGTCATTCTTAATTACACAAGATTTTGACAATGATTGGTTCTTTTTCTGTTGCTCTGGTACTTTTCAAATGTTTATGTTTACCACTGAACAAATAGATTGCTGATTCAATTAAAAGTGATAAAATTAAATGAAAAAAAAATATACTCTGCTTGCCTTTTTAATTATAAAAATGTTAAATGGAGAATATGATGTTCGTTTAGTTACATTACAACTCTCCCAATAAAAAAATATACCTCTCCTAAGTTTGTCTTCAACAATTAGAAAATGTTTAAGCTTAAGATATAATATCGCCCTCAAGTTTGGCTATACAATCTGTTCAATTCCTCAACTTACACTAAACAGTGAAAATCTCCCGTTTTGTTGCATTAACCTTAAAGACTTGCTATCAATATTATAAAAATTGGTGTGAACCTTTAATAAATATTGATATAAAATCTTGTTAAAACTTAAAATAACTGTTTAAAACAAACCCATTTATACTCTGGCTGTCTAAAAGTCAAAGTCAGGGAGATGTTTTAATGCACTGAACGGTTCAATGCAACTAACATACATGTGATTTCATCCTGCAACCTCACCTGAGTGGTGCTTCCGTGCACTGGTTGACCTCCTTATTGTGGTCACTAGTGTCATATTATTGATATAATTTGTCTTAAGTCTTCATGTATCTTTCAAGGTGCAGTTTTTGTGCGGTAGTCTTTAGAGTAGAAATGAGTATTATAAAATCTTTCAAAATAAAAGTCTTTCTTTACAAGTATGAATATAAGGATATTACATTATAAGCAAGATGTTATATGATGTAGGATACAATTTGGACATGTTAGTGCTCTAATAGGGGTCTCCATGCTGTTACTTATAATGATTGGTGTTTTAACAATGACATCCTACATCATATACTTTAGTTTTTGAAAATGCAACAAAGTTTTGCATTGATGTAAGCATGTCTAAGGGTAATGCAATAATTTCAATTTCTGTTTTTCTTTTATTTATGTTATCGACAAAGAAATTAATGCCAAAGACTCACATAAAAGAAACAATTTGAGAAAGAGAATAATGTCATGTAGATTTTGTTTTCAAAAAAAAGTTCAAGAAGGCTTTTACATGAATTATTATTTACTTTAACAAATTTCTTTAATAATATTGAAATAAAAATATAAATGAAACAATGAAAATAAAATTCAAATGATCACAAAACTTTAACAAGTTTAAATAAGTGGTGAATATTTTATATAATTTAACACAACTTAAAAACAAAAAGTATAATTTAGGCCATAACTATCAATTGATATGAAAATTAATATGTTATCAGACTTATCTCCCACTGATTAAATGTCAACTTTAAATGAAACCAACTTCCATACACTCGTAAAAAATCAAAAGTACCAAAGGATCTGAAAAAGAACAATTTGAAATGTTGTAGGCCAATGAGGTTTCTAATTAGATGCCAATTAAAAAATCATGTGATAAAATTTTATATTTTCGTACTCAGAAAATTTTATTTCTTGATAAATATTTGCCATTATTGTGTTATCTTGTAGCAATAATGGCACAAAAAGTACTTACCATGTACAATTATAAAAAGTACTCTTACCAAACTTCTCAGAAACTGCAAGAGCTGTGTAACACACATGTATACAAACATTGCTCACTTTTTAAGGTTGTTGCATTGTTTTCTGCCACGTTGTTGGGTTCTCTAAAATATTGTTTTTAAGTTAATGTTTCAACTTGTGACAACTTAATGTGTTTTATTCAACTAAATTATTTTTTTCTATAAAATGTCAAGTTATATACATGTTTTATTCAACATATTTTTTTTTTTTTTTTTTTTTTAAGAATGTTATCTGATTTAATGAAGACACTGCCATTGGAGAGTCGCAGTACTGCCAAGTGACATTTGGCCAAAATTGTGCGAATCAAAGAGAAAAACAATAGATCAATGAAAATGTGTGAGTCTCAGCTAAATGCATGAGACTTGGCAGCACTGGAGTCGTCATTATGACATCTTCATTGACCAGTAAACACTACCTGGAAGAGTGCAAGAGGTTATCAGTTCAATTCCCAACTAGGTCAAATGGAAATTTCAGAGTGGGTAAAATATGACTTTTTGAAGTCAGAATAATGTTTCTGGTAAAGGTAACAGGTATTCATTCAGACTGTTGCCTTGTGAACTAGCATGCTAGAAATCTGCTAGTAAGTACATACAGGTTTATTTACATGTTCTTGTCCTGAATATGTTCAAAATATTTGCCACTGGACACAAACACTAATCCATACTGTTTCATCTAGTTTCTAATAATTCACTGTTAATATTTAAGTCACTTTCAGCACATTTGGCTATATCTCGAAACTAGTTTTTATTGGTAGAGGAACCAAGAACCCAGACCCTGAAATTTCTTGTATTTTTATATCTCAAGAAAACAAAATTGCAAATTCTACCTTTATCAACTAGGGCTACCATTGGGGAAGTTTTATACTGTCACTCAGCTCTCCTATTTACATATTCTCCAAGTCGACTTGGGAGTTCAAAGAGCAGAACAGCTCTCATGTCCAACAGTGTACCATAAGAGGAAAAAACAGTACAGAGAAAGTTTGTCTGTTTGTCTTTTATTTTTGGCCATGGCGTTGTCAGTTTGTTTTCGATCTATGAGTTTGACTGTCCCTCTGGTATCTTTCGTCCCTCTTTGTGTCAACTTTGACCTTAGGATCAGGATCTTAATTATCATATGTTTGCTTCGTATCACGGTGCGGAGCTATTAGTTTCAGTCGATATACACGCCATATTGAAATAATTACTTATCACATAAAGATTCTGATTGGTTGCTTTATGATTCGGCTGAGATACAGCAACAGCTATTGGCTTAAATGAGATCAAGAATTGCAGACTTTTCTCATCTCAGGATAAGACATCAAATGCCGGAAAATTAACTATGTGTATTTCAGTTCCGATCAAGTGTTATTAATTCATGTTTGTTTTATTATGCAAATATTGCTCACTGAAATTCAATATTAAAATATCAATTTTTTAACACCTGTTTATTTGCTTTGTTAATCTGTAATATAAACGATTTGTTTAGCTAAACAATGTTCATATACAATGTTTAAAAAAATGCATTATCTGTATTTTATAACTTCTGCCAATCTGGGCACACCTACAGAGAGGCACACCTCGAGAGTCGTGTTTAGTAAATGTTTAAAATTTCAACAAGTAAACCGAAATTTTTTTAAAAGCATGGGTGTATAACGTACAACACTGAACAGCCAGTTTAAAATTTTAGAAAAGTTCATCTTAATATATACACAAAAATTGATATTCCAAGTCTAAGACATCCATTTTATATCAATCAATATCTAAAAATACCACATTTCCAATACTAAATCAACAACCACATGCACACGTATTACCTTAAATTAGGATAGAGGATAGAGCGAAGCTGTCCACAGCTTTTTAAAAAGCTCAAACTTGTTACATTATTATTTTCAAAATAAAATATTGTTTACACCAACATATCAGTTCACAGAGACTACCATGGGGGAAGTTGTTATACTGTCACTCAGCTCTCCTATTTACAGAGGCTACCATGGGGGAGGTTGCTATACTGTCACTCAGCTCTCCTAGTAAGAGGCTACCATGGGGCATGTTGTTAAATATAATATCTGCTCACCTAAATGCATCACATCACCATTAGGTAAGATGACAGCAGTTCTCATAATCATACTATTCTAAAAATGAAATTAAATTTAAAACATTAGGGAACTACCATTTGATTTTTATGGGGGCTAGGATGAAAAATTTACTAGTTTATCCTGAATTTTTACACAAATTGTCATCCTGCCTTTTTTTTTTAACCAAGTTGCTCATCCTGCCTTTTTTTACTCAAAACTCCTGTCCTGCCTATTTTTTCAAATTTCATCCTAGCCCCCATAAAATCAAATGGTAGCTCCTTAGTCAATGAAGTTGAAATGCAAGATAGAATGATCTGTTTGTGGAGGAAATATATTACTCACCTCTCTGCATTTTAATACATTATAGTTTTAAGGGAAGTTGCATGACCCTATGTTACAAGGTTATCAAATGGTTTAAATTGGGTATAAAACAACAAATGGGAAAAGTTCCCAAAATAGTAAATAATTTCCTCAAATGAAAGTTATTTTCAAAGCCTCAATACACATGTTTTTGGGAACTCAATTAGTGCTTCAAAAACATGTCAAATTTAATTGCTTTATTTTCAATTTTTTTTTAAATTAATTCTTAAGACTTCAGCTATTAAGGTTCATCATAACAAATGAACAAAATGGACTGTATTTACACCTCAAAAACTAGTCTGAGTACAGACTAACCTGTCCAGTTCGAAACTTTTAAGACCTGGCATCCACTAGATATATAAGAGTTCAGACAATGCATTTTTTGTTTCAGAAAGATAAAATCTTTTTTGGATTTTGATCAGCATTTTTTTCTGCTCCTGCAGGAGATGTAAAAATAAACTAAGTTGGGTTAAATCTTTGAGATGCACCCTCTCAGGTAACAACTGTATTGTATAGTATTGATTGTCCTTGATTGACATGGACAATAGAAGGACAATAGATATCTACACAACCATAGGTGAGTAAAAGGGTATAACAGAGTGGACAGTATCAAATGAATTTCAGGTGTTTGTTTATTTTACACCAACAGCAGGAACGAAAAAATGCCCATCAAAATCAAAAAAGATTTTATCTTTCTAAAATACCAAATGCACTTAAATTTTATATATCTAGTGGATGCCAGGCCTAAAACTTTTGAAACTACACAAGTTAGTCTGTACTCAGAGTAGTTTTGAGGTGTAAAGACAGCCATTTTGTCCATTTGTTATGATGAACCTTAAAAGACTTTTTTTTTTCGATTGCTGCAGATTTTGGGAGTGAAATTATATAATGTGCCATTTCAAGTAAAAAGGATTGATTAAAAAAAAAATTTTAACACCAGAGTGGAGTAAGGGGGTCTACTCGATATGCACATTAATGTTCATGTATACACCAACAAAAATGGCTGTGTTTACACCATGAAATTTTCTGAATGCAGACAAAACTGTGTAATTCTAACAGTTTTAAATCCTGGCAGCACCTAGATATATACAAGTTGTATTCATTTTGTGTTTTAAAAACCAAAAAACTTTTGTGGATTTTGCTTAACATTTTCTTTTCTTGCCACAGGTAGTGTAAAATAAACAAAGTCATGTGAAATCTTTGAGATGGTCCCTCAGGTAATGATGGTATTGTATCATATTGATTGCTATGGACAATAGAGGACACTAGAATGAAATCTACTCACAACAAAGGTGTTTTTAATAGTGTAAATGAGTGGACTGTATCAAAGAAAAGTCAGGTGTTTATTTCACCATCTTCTGTGGCAAGGAAAGAAAATGTTCATCAAAATCCATAAAGTGTTTTCACTTTTTAGAACATAAATTGGATGTAAAATTAATTTATCTAGGTGCTGCCAGGCTTTAAACTTTTTAAATTATACAGTTTTGTCTGTACTCAGAGAAAATTTCATGGTGTAAACACAGCCATTTTTGTCAAAGTGTATAGATGAACCTTAACTCATTTAAATATTACGTTAGACGACCATTTGATTTTCTGTGTATGTGACGGGAGGATTTTGGATTTGAAATTAATATTCCGATAAGAACAGAAAAAAATATCTTGCCATAGACAGGGTGGAAATGAAAATTCTGCCGAACAAAAATGCAAACAGTTATATATTATATACAAAAGTGAAATAAATTAGCATGTCCAACAAACAGGTGATAAACAGGGGCGGGTCCAGGTGAGGGCGTAATGGGCGTACGCCCCCTCCCCCCCTTAAAAAAAAAAAAAAAAAAAAAAAACTATCTAAATCTGCTAATATTGTATTGAATATGGCAATTTATCATATTTCACAATTATTTTATGTTTTAAAGCATAAAAAGGTCCACAATTTTTTTTCGCCTCGATCCGCTCGGCAAAACATTTGATTCTACGCCCCTCGTTCAAATATCCTAGAAACACCCCTGATAAAGAAATTTACACCTGTAAAAAATACCAGAAAATCAAATGTCCCATAAATATTTTATTGCATTTTGTTTAAATCTAAAACAGTATATGTTGATTGACATTTATTATTAATCTTTTTTTATTTTAAAAATTTTTACTGCTTACAACTCGTTCTCGACTCTCAACATGATCATTCATAATGCAGGGGCGGATCCAGCCATTTTGAAAAGGGAGGGTTCCAACTATATGTCCCCATTCAAATGCATTGATCGTCCCAAAAAAGGGGGGTCGGAACCCCCTTTCTGGATCCGCCACTGTAATGTGTTAACAAAAATAATTGAATAGGGCCATTTTGTGATGTTAGGAAAGAAAGAATAAGACTTACCTGACTTGTGATACATGGAATTTCCAACCACTAACTGACTAAGACAAATATACCAAATATGTATTACGTTTCGAAATGACTTCCATCACATGAAAAATTACAACAATAAAATTACCCGCCAAAAACAGTAACCAATGAATAGCATGCGGCTTAATGAACCGTGAATTGGGAAAAAATTAAGACATACAGTCAGGCGCGTCCGTAGCTATGTTTACGTCAAAACGCCTGGGCGTGCACATGGATTTAGGAGAACAAAAATAGTTTATTCTAGATAAATCAAAAGAAATGGTTAAATTTAAATTAAGTCTTGTATTTTTTCTTCAGTGAATTGTAATTAAGATAAAAGTGACAAAATTTACTTTTTATTCATATGGTATCATATTATATATTTGTTTACTTTCTGTCAGTCTGAATTAACTGTGATTTATACTCAATTTCCTATTGTTCAAAAGAATTCATTGTCTGCTGAGATGCGATATGTGGTTTGCATTTTAGTAGCGAACCTAAGATTCCGTCGGCGTCGTCAACATTTAGGTTCAGCCTGTGGTTCATTTTTTTGTTTTTGTTTTTTTATTAAAACACCAATAACTTTGTCAAACCTTCATGGAATTCTACAGAAGTTGGACTGAAGCTTTTTACGACCAAATGAAAGACAGTATTCAGAACAAAATTTTTTAAGTACTTCTTTTCATTTTACTGATAAATGGACTTAGTTAATTTTTACAGTTGATAATGTTCAGATACAGTCTTAGGTTAAAGTTTTTAAGGCATCAATAAAGTTTATTTTACAGTTGGTAATATTTAGATACAGTCTTAGGTTAAAGTTAATAACTTTGTTAAACCTTCTTGATATTTTATGGAAGTTGGCCACAAGCTTCTTTACAACCAAAAGTCACTATTCAGAGCATTTTTTTTTGTATTTTACTGATAAAAAACTTTGTTGTTTTGTAGATACAGTCTGAGTTTAAAGTTTGTTACACATCAATTTGTTTGTCAAACCTTCATCGAATTTTATGAAAATCTTTTTATGATTACGAGATAATGTCTGAAGCAAAGTTATTTTTTCTCATTTTTCCGAACTTTACGGACTTATTTTTTTTTTTTTTTTTTTTGCAAACAGACGATCTGGGATTAATTTTTTTACATGATAAATGTGTAAACTTTTAAAGTTCTGCTGTCATAGATTGTGATGAAACTTGGAAATAAGCTAATCTTCAAGATCAAGAAAAAACATCTGAAACAAACTTCGACTTTTTTTTTTAATCCTGTATTTGACAGATAAGTGGATTCAATTTTTAGTCAACATTACACTTTTACACTGACATCAGTAATCCCAGGTGAGACACATGATTCCACGGCGGTGCATTACGTTTGCGCGCATTACCATTACATTTGCGCGCAAAATCATTACGTTTGCGCGCAGCTTTTGATTACATTTGCGCGCATTTATTTTACAGGTAAGCTCAGGTTAACTCAGGTAAATACAGGTAATAATAATTATCAATTTATTCAATTACTTTTAAGTACAAGTACCCTCTCCGTTAGTCTAAGTCCCTACTCACCAACGAGGAGGTGGACGTGGAATTTTAAGCAGGACAAGTCCGTTGTACTATATTCTATCAATACGGAAAGTATATCCATCGTATACTAATGATTTTCCCCGATTTTCTTTTTTTTAAAGTCCAATGTGTGTGCCTTGACAAAACTTTACAAACTAACTTACTAGTAAATTATTTAGATATAAGAAGATGTGGTATGAGTGCCAATGAGCCAATGAGACAACTCTCCATCCAAGTCAAAATTTATAAAAGTAAACCATTATAGGTCAAAGTACGGTCTTCAACACGGAGCCTTGGCTCACAACGAACAGTAAGCTATAAAGGGCCCCAAAAATTACTAGTGTAAAACCATTCAAACGGGAAAACCAACGGTCTAATCTATATAAAAAACGAGAGACGAGAAACACTTATGAACTACATCAACAAACGACAACTACTGAACATCAGATTCCTGACTTAGGACAGGTGAAAACAAATGCAGCGGGTTTAAACGTTTTAATGGTACCAAACCTTCTCCCTTTTTCTGAAACAATAGTGTAACATCACAACATAGAAAGACACACTATAAAATATCAACTGAAATAGCCTAACTCAATCAAAGGACATATTAACACCATTGAACATACACTGGACAAATAAATTTGACCTATGATACAATGTAAATACAAAATAAATAAACTAAGGGAAGAATAATAAAAGTAACATTTTATATCGGTATGAAATGTTAAACAATTTAAGAAAAACAATATGCTCGAACAAAAATATCAGCCATTTGCAATAACTTACCAATTTAAAAGCGATCACTATTCGGGGTACTTGTTCAGTCTGAAATATTCGCAATGAAGTTACATGTATGCTTTAAGCTTTAACGGGATTAATCATGAACACTTTATATTTTTGTCTTATAATTCAATATGAACAATATATAATTTGAATTAAAAAATGTTTTCAAAGTTAATGATTTATAGTCCTATTTATTATGAAAATTAACAAATTATAGTCATTTATATTTTTATATTATTTATATTTATATTACCTTTTTTTTACCTGAGTTTACCTGTAAGATAAATGCGCGCAAATGTAATCAAAAGCTGCGCGCAAACGTAAAAAAATCTAATCCCCAAATGCGCGCAAACGTAATGTGCCCTTCCACGGAACCCTTTACGAAATTTTATATTACACCTGGCCATTTATGAAAATTAATTATTTCATTTGTCCATTAACGGAATTTTGCGCATAAAATAGGAGAACTTTAGACGAAGTCAAAATAAGCATAGAATCACAACATTGGAATGGAGACTTGAATTTTTGTGGATTAATTTTTTACCCCACATCTTCTTTTAATATATTTTGTAGTAACTTTTGGAACATGTGTAGACCAATGATCAATTCACAAGGTTCCAAATTAACACAATAAAATAAATTAAATCAAACATAAAAATAAACAAATTAGACTTTTAAGTATGTTGCTATTGATGACTTTTAATGACAGAAATGGTATCACTTTCTTGATAATGCGTGAGCTTCCGGGGCTTTGTCCTCGAACCTCCTAACAGGAGGTTTTCTGCCCTTCATTCGTCCAGGGTTTACATGCCTCTCGCCGAGGTTTGGGCATTCACTTAGAAATGGCCTTGCTACGCCACTGTTTGTGGTAATTAATGTAGCATTTGCGGTAAAAGTTACAGCATTTGCTTAATTTTAACATACAAACCCCATAGCCCAATATCCAATGGTCGTCCCCTTATTCATTAATACTTCATTTTTTCACATTTACAACAAATTCTATTTTCTCTTAATATTTTCTTTCATCTTTCAGTTTTGGAAATTATTTGTATGATGATATTCATTACCTACAAAATGATTTTCTATAATGAAAGTCTTTAATCATATTAAGTTAACGGTAACAATATTTCGACACAAATTTAACAATGTTATAATGTAGAGGAAACATTAAATGAACCCCTAATTTCTGAAGCATATAATGTCATTTAATTAAATGATATAAACTATAGTTTTTATATTGATTTTAAGCCCAAAGTTTATTATTTTTTTATTTTGATCATCTGCCACTGACAATACTTTTTTCTGTATACCTACCTCAGAAAATTTGGCGAGCGGATCGTGCCTAAAAAAATTTGAACGTTCTAAATATTTTTGGGCCAGAATATTTATTTTAATTTTTTTTATCAGAGTTTTTGAGTAGTAAATAACATTTGGATTTCGGAACCTATATACTAGTGCTCAAGTAAAATAAAAATGAAAATAAAACTGTTTCAATGTTACTACCACTATCATTTCATTTAACTTCAAGTATCACATAAAATTAACATGATCCAAGAAACTGACGTCAGATAAACTGAGCCAGAAATACATTTACACCTTACAATGATTCCATACACCAAACATAGTTGACCTATTGCTTATAGTATACAAGAAACAGACAAAACCATGAACACTTAACATTGACCAATGAACTATGAAAATGAGGTCAAGGACAGATGAGACCTACCAGACAGACATATACACCTTACAATGATTCCATACACCAAACATAGTTGACCTATTGCTTATGGTATACAAGAAGCAGACCAAACCATGAACACTTTATATTGACTAATGAACCATAAAAATGAGGACAAGTCAGATGAACCCTGCCAGACAGACAACTACTGAAACTTAACATTGACCAATGAACCATGAAAATAAGGTCAAGGATATATGATACCTGCCAGACAGACATATTCACCTTACAATCATTCCGTACGCCAAATATAGTTGACAAATTACATATAGTATACGAAAAAACAAACCAAAACACTAAAACGTAACATTGAGCAGTGAATGGTGAAAATGAGGTCAAGGTCAAATGAAACCTGACAGACTGACATGTACATCGTAAACTTTTTCCATACACCAAAGAAAGTTGACCTATTGCATATCTCATTAGAAAAACCGATCAAAACACAAAAACTTAAATTGTCCAATGGGCCGTAAAAATGAGGTCAAGGTCAGATGGAACCTGCCAGACTGACATGTACATCTTGCAAGGAACCCATATTCCAAGTATAGTTATCCTGTTACTCATAATGAGTGAGAAATTCACACGACAAAAAAATAAACTTTTTTTTTTCCAGCAGTCGCTGAACAATGAAAATGAGGTCAAGGACAACGGACATATGACTGATGGAAACTTCTTAACATACGGCATCTGTATACAAAGTATGAAGCCTCCAGGTTTTTTACTCTCTGAAATATAAAAGCTTAATACAAACAGTTTTCACCGCCCGGTGCCGCTGGATTTAAAATCTCTGTCTCGCATTCTGTGACTTTCGTCACAGGCGAGACACAAATCGGTTGCAATTTGCTAAACTTAAAAGATCGGTACGAGGCACAAAACAGCTAACATAAAATAAAGCACAGAAAATAAAGTACTCGCAGTGACTGAAACTAATTCAAAGCTAATTACAACTTATAGATAAATCCTGTTCCCCAAGACTATTGTGTTCATTTATGGTTTAATGCAAGTCCATGGCTTTGGTATTCGCGAATCCATCTTTCAGGTTTTTTGGCGTTGGGTGATCCTAATGTGAGTGGGTTCAGAGGTACGATTTGGACTCCTGAGGTTAATTTTATAGTGCCAATGAGACAACTTTCCACCAAAGTTCAAATGAAGTGTATGAAAGCAGTTATAGTCAACCGTACAGCCTTCAACAATGAGACAAACCCATACCGTATAGTCGGCCATAAAAGGCCCCGATATGACAAATATGAAACAGTTAAAACAGTATTTGCTGGCGTCTTAGTCATATTTCTGTGTATGTTTGTTTGATTTTAAAAGTGAGTGGTGTTGTATGTCTGTGATCGGTATGTTTAAACAAATTTGACTGCTAGGTCCGGGTTATTGTCACTTTAACCAACTATGGCTGTTTTGGTTGCTCATCCAATGTTATCAATATAACGGAACTATAAACAGCTGTCATACAAATGGGCGGTTTAGCTAGCTATAAAACCAGGTCAAAGCCACCATTTTTTTATTCGGAAAATGGCTGTACCAAGTCAGGAATATGAAAATGAATATTATTCTGCAACACAAAAATGCAGGAAATAATCGTGTGCAAAAGTGAAATTCATTTTTTTTTTAATGAATCCGCAAAAAATCCTGTTAGTATTTGGATGACTGAATATCACACATCGATGTGAGGCTCTGGATAGGGGGAGGGGGTACTCCATTTCTGTATTCTTTTATTTTTAGGGCATTTTACTCTATTCTTTATACTTTTTGCCCATTATTCTCTATTCTTTATATCTTAGTACCTCATTATTCTCTATTCTTTATTATTTTTGTCCATTTTTCTCTATTCTATTCTGTGAACAGACCCGATTGATAGCCACCTTGGTAAAATTACCTCCTTTTTATTTCCACTCCACTTAAGTTTGCACATTTCCATATTTCGAGTACAGAGAAAAGGGCATGATATTTTTGAAAATACGAAAAATATTTGAACAAGAAGATCATTATTTCAACCAGCATTTAAACGTCACCAACCCACATAATTCACAATGTTTTATAAACAAAACATGTTAACATTGTTAGTTTAAAGGATAAAATATAGAAAAGAACAAAAAAAGGCCGACATTTAAGTCCAATTATTGTAAGAGATTCTTTAGAATGATTAACTATAAAGTTGACTGTAGATTTCATTCTACAATCCAATATGATTGACGTGTAATGACACAGCTATTTTTTTATTGTAATAAGTGTTCATTTTTAGTAGCTCTTCCCCTTTTTCTAAGTTGATGTTAAAGCTATCGTTATATGTTTTACCCCTCTGTGCTGACGTGTTCAAAACAATTTTCTGTATTTGCTTAAATGAAAACTAAAATGCTGGAAACGCAACAATTTGTTGGATTTGCAGTTATTTACTTTTGACCCGTTAAATACATATAGCAATATACAATTTTGATAATTGTTGCATTTGTAGTATTAAATGACGCATTTGCTACAATATATACAGCATTTCTATACTTCAACGTATTTAAAGGGTCAAAAGTAAATTATAGCAAATGCAACACATTGTAGCGTTTGCAGCATTTGAACTTTTATTAAAGCAAATACAATTGTATACACTCCAGGACAGGAGGGTCAAAAGATAACAACCGCTTTTGCATTAAATTAGAAACAAGAGGAGGAGCTTATCAAAATGAATACTAATTTTAATCAAAGAGAGCTGTGCCATTACACGTCAATTAGAGTGTCGACTGAAAGCTACTGCCAATATTA
>CM029601.1:85867657-85960260 GCA_017311375.1 Mytilus coruscus
CCAGCAGAGAGTGTAACCTGTAAATACGATAGCCATTAAAAGTTGGAATTTGCTTGATTTGTACAGACGTTTTTATGGCTGAATCTGTGTGTTTTACGTTGTTGGCTTGCTGTCATATGTTTACATCACATTTTTCTACGGTCCGATTCCATTTTTAGTCTTAGGTGCATGATTTTTTTTTATTAGTTGTTATTGGCTTTAAACTGGCTGTCAGTATGTGCAAGAACTCTAGGATCTGTACTTAGTGTCTTTTTTGTTGTAGTAATGTATAGGTACTCTGTCACGTCCACTATATGTGTTTTTGTAAGATGTATTTTCGGCTTTGTATTGGTCTGATGAGTTAAGTCCTTTTCAAATTATTTTTATAGGATGCTCTTATGGTGCACTGTTACACAACTGTCCCAGCACCATTCTGTATGTGCATGTCCGAAATCAGGAGCCTGTAATTCAGTGGTTGTCGTTTGTTGCTGTATATCATATTTGTTTTCTGCTCATTATTTTGTACATAAATCACGCAGTTATTTTTCTCGTTTTAAATGTTTTACAATTGCATTTCGGGGCCTTTTATAACTTACAATGCGGTATGGGTTTTATTCATTCTTGAAGTTTATACGGTGGCCTATAGTTGTCATTTGGTCTCTTGTAGAGAGTTGTCTCATTGGCAATTATAAAACATCCTCCTATATTTATATTTTCAGTCTATCTAGTAGCTGCAGATTTTCAAAACTTTGTCAATTTCATATGAAGTACCGTTTATTTTATAAACACAATGTATTTATATTTTTTATATATTTTTAGATGTTATATATTTGCCTGCGGGAGGTTCTGGTGCATCAACAATAGGGGTTACTCTATTCATTGTTAAATCTATGTCAACTACCATCTCAAAATCATCATCGTCTTCATCATTGTCATTTTTATTTTCCAAATACACCTGCAGGATGTAGCTTTTATAGTACATAGACAAATATAAATACGTATGATCAATGAAATGCAAAAGTAAATATAATGAACAAATAAAATCTAGAGATTTTTATTACTGTAAATATTTAAAAATAGTTGATAACTATCTCCTTTTTTGCAATTAAAGAATGTCTAATGGTTATACATTTATATTATGTTCGATTGAGACAAAGACTTTATTTTGAGGTTGTATAGTCAGTCCTCCCGCTTAACATTAACTGTTAAGTCTTCCATGAATGTTTAAAATCCCATGTGGTTGTCTCACTGTTTGTAACTATTCTCACAAATAGTAAATCGTGTTGTCCGTCATCAATTTCCAATGTTTGTAGAAAGGCTTTTCTAGTAGGTGTATAATTTTTGATAAGTTGCCCAACAGTTGAAGCGGTTATCGGTGAATACCGAAGTGTACAGCTTAAGCCGATGCTAGATTTTGTTAAGTGCGAGTGTTCTTTTTCGCCCCTTATCCCCATTCCTCTTATATATGAATGTATATTAAGGTAACCTCAATTTCATTCTTCCACTTCACCAAGCTATTATCATATTCTTGTCTTAAGGAGTCTATTCTGGCGACAGTTGCTTTGTGGCTGAGGGAAAGTCCCAGATGGTTAACATCTCTGAAAAGCTAAATAAAGAGGCAGCCATATAATTGCAGTACTTAAATAAATGTTAGTATCGGATATAAGGGTTAATAAGTAAACTAAGTGTTGGTCTATGTTTCATGTCTGTGAAATTTTTTTTTTCGTAAATTGTATTATATTGATTAGGCCTTTTATAGTTGACGGTATGAGTCATCTATATTTCCTTTTTTCCGTCATTTGAAGTATGGTAGAGATTGTTGTCACTACATCTCCGTATCTTTGAATTATATGAAAGAAATTGTAATCAAGTTATAAGCTTATAGTATATAATAAACTATTCTACTATTGTTTTAGTTTACCAGAGATTTCGAAAGGAAATCGTTCGAGAATGTACTCTTTTCTTTGCTACACTCAATATGCGTCATGATGATCAGAACTTCAAATGTTTTATTCAAATTCAAAATATATACTGATTGTGAAATACCATGACGCCACAGGTAAATGGAATTCATGCTTTGAAACATTTGGAAACTTCTTGGAAATCTTTTGTGCAAAATGAGAGAGAAGGCGGTCCCTACTGCAGCTGCTTTGTCTCTGAAAAAACCCAGTCGTCTTGATTATTAGAGTCAATATTTTGAATCCACTTGTAGGAATAAAGCTGTGTCAGCATAATTTAGTAAAAAAATCAAGTAGTACAGTCGAACCTCGTTGTGTCGAAGTCGAAGGGACCGGACCAAAGTATTCGACTCATCCGAGGTTCGACTCATCCGAGGTCGAGTGTGTCGTCAAAAATTTGGAATGAAAGAAATACGGTATGAGATTTGCGTAAACTAGATACTTTAAACAGTGTGCCTTTTTCGATATGACACACTTTATAATTGTGTATACAATCGCCATTGTTGGTCCTTCATACTAATCAAGAACAGATGCAAATCATGCACAAATAAAATCAATAGTCTACACAAATATTTATAAAGGTCAGTCACTATTAATTATGAAATCATTCGCGGAACGAAATAAGTTCTGAACGGTCTCTGATGAGGGTGTCTGCTGTACATTAAATTATTATGAATTTATCATAATTGTCTTAATCCTTTAGTTATTGTAATTAATGAGTCTTAATTCTAACGATTGATTTAATCTCGGCTAGTGTCATTTAAATTCGTTTCGTTTTTATCTCATGTGGAATATGTTCAACAAAATAAAGTTCCGCTTGAACAACCAACAAAGGTGTTACTTACCGGCAACCATAAACATGTCAATTTAACTGTGATACAAACAAGTATATTTACTCAGCTTTAATCTCTTTTGAAAATGATTAGGTTACATAAGAAATACATCCGATTTGAGTTTTTATCATTAGGTCTGCATCTTTCGAAAATTCTTACTTTCGAACTTCGAGACATCGGGGTCAATTTATATTAATTTTATATCGACGGGACTATAAAATATACTCGACATAACCGAGTATTCGAATCAACCGAGTTCGACTCATCAGAGGTAATTATGCATTGATCAAACGGGAATTTTACCGGGACCGAGAAATTACTTCGACTCATCCGAGTTTTCGACACAACCGAGTTCGACACAACGAGGTTCGACTGTATATTGAACTGATACAAATTGAAGGTAGTGATTATCATTTATTTTTAGCTTTATTCTGTCCATTATAACTGATCTATCGTGGATTAAAGGTTACAGTAATGTTTTTTTTTTTTTTTTTTTTTTTTTTGAATAAAAAAAATAGAACTTTATAAACGGTTTGATTCTTAAAATTGAGAATGGAAATGGGGAATATGTCAAAGAGACAACAACCCGACCAAAGAGCAGACAACAGCCGAAGGCAACCAATGGGTCTTCAACGCAGCGAGAAAATCTCGCACCAGGAGGTGGTCCTCATCTGGCTCCCTTAATAAAATTGTGTACTAGTTGATTCTTGTTTACTTTGTCTAAGAAAATTGATTTTCTGTTTACTATTAACCGTGTACCAGACACAAAGAATTTGAAAAACACAATACTAAATGCAAACCTTTTGATTGTCTCGTCTTTAATTCCAAAACATCCCTTTATTAATACAAACAGACTTGGTGCCATCTCTTTAATTTCTCTCAATGCAGTCATCCAACTGAATGCCTTCAAGTTGTCAACAGTTGGCATTAGACCCATTACTACATCATCTTTTCTGTCACGCATAGATTTTATTTCTTTATTTATCTCTGTCATAACAACTTTAATCAATGCTGTTTTAGCTGCTTTAGATTTTTTGATCAGGTTTCTAAATAGTTTATTCATAGTTTTTCAGAAGTGCTATGTCTTTGCGAGATTTTGATACACCAAAACTCTAAAAAAAAAGAATATGATGTTAACGCTTATGTTAATGATTTAATTCAAAGTATATACAACTATTTGTCATTATTCATATACAGCTAAAGGCTGGTAAATTCATTAAACCTCAGAAATGAAAGGGAATCTGTAGCATTAAGGACATGCAGGGAAGGTGTTGGCGTGGCATCAAAAATGTTTAAACCCGCCACATTCTGTATGTGCATTTCCAAAGTCAGGAGCCTTTAATTCAGCGTTGTCGTTTGTTGCTGCATTTTATATTTGTTTTTCGTTCTTTGATTTGTATATTATGCAGGCCGTTAGTTTTATCGTTCACATTGTTTTAAATTTGTTATTTCGAGACAGTTTATAGCTGTTTATGCGGTATGGGATTTGCTCATTGTTCAATAGGTATAAGAAGATGTGGTATGAGTGCCAATGAGACAACTCTCCATCCAAGTCACAATTAGTAAAGTAAACCGTTATAGGTCAAAGTACGGTCTTGAACACGGAGCCTTGGCTCACACCAAACAGCAAGCTATAAAGGGTCCCAAAATAACTAGTGTAAAACCATTCAAAGTCCATATTGTTGTTAACTTCAATGTCATTTGGTCTCAAGTGCAGGGTTGTCTCATTGGCAATCCACATTTTTTTTTTTCATTTCTTAACTGGAGCTCTCCCTCTCTCTGTATTTAATATCACAATATTAGTTCAATATTCACAAGTTTTTATCCTGTTAGTGCTTATTTCTATAGACATTGTATTATTTCGACGCTATCGTTTGCTCGAGATCGTTTGATTCGAACGTATCTGATTCTTTAAAGTACAAAACATTATCCAGTCAAACGTCAATATCTATAATACTAAAATAACGAGGTCCAATTTGTCAGCCGGCATGGGGTAAAAACGACGAATCAAAGAATTCAACTTTATATGTAACTAATATAGGACAATGGTGTTGATTAAAAATTACACCATTCCTGGCCCTTTTGTTTTCCACATAATTAATATTTCTAATAATTAACAAGTTCCGTGTCGAATCCGATACCGATACCAAAAGTATATGTCACCTGTTACCTACTCTGTACGTCCCGCCCCTGTCAGGCGCACAACCAAAAGGTGCATTTGGGATTTGCTATATACACGGGTCATAATCACACACGAACTTCGTCATTATACAGGGATTAACACTACTAAATTCAATCATTGTCACATGAAGTTTCCGGTTGTAGTAAGAAAACCAGGACGGGTTCAAACAGAAAGATTTTGAAAGCAGAGAAAACTGTACCTTATACATGTAATCAGCACGACTTTATCAGATGACAATACGAATACTAAAAATCCAGGTTTAAAATAAGGTGTAGGTACTTTAATTCAGTGACGGATCCGCGATGTCGCGGGTGTGTTCTAGTTGTATTTAAAGATATACAATGTAACCCACAAAAGTACAAATCCTTGGTATGTATGATAATACGTCACAATCATTAAGATTGGAGAAATATTTTGCTGATCCAGCAATAATAAAAGAGATCGAAAATCACATTTGATTGTATAATTAAACTACAGTGTTTACCCATTATTACAATTTGAGAGAATTTTTTATGGACTATTATGTACACTTTTGCATTTCGTGTTGCAGAATATTCATTTTATCATGTCTCATATTTGCAATATTATTTATTTTCAGCTTTAACTTCAAAACAATCCCATCATATCATGAAATTATAAAAAAGGGGGGTGTGTACCTTCACTGGTGTTGGTTTTGCGGCCTTAACTTTTCTTGGTGTTTTAGTAGGCGTTATCAATTTTCTTTTTGGTGATATATATATAACTGGCTTCAGAAGTTTTCAGGCTGAAGGCCTGTCCCTTTCTGGAGCTGAACGTTGCAGCATTTAACAGCTTGAAACAATCGCTACAAAGAATTTGACCATTCCTTTTACTCTGTGGAGTTAAAGGTTCCGTCCCAATAACTCTCTGGACATAAGTCTCTTCCAGACCATAAAGACTGTGTCATTTATATCCATGACCTGACGTTTTGGGTTCAAAATTAGCAAAACAATTTGCACACACTTCCATGTTTGACTTTCAAAACATCCTTCCAGGATACACGTGACTTAAAATGGAACTTGTAGACAGTTTCCGGAAACTTAAAGAAAAATACGGGTTTAAGTTTGAATTGAAGGAAGAACAGAAAGAGATAATAAGATGCATAATGAATAATGAAAACTGCATAGGCATATTGCCTACAGGTTTTGGAAAAAGCATGTGCTTCATTGTTCCAGCCTTGATTCATCACGAGGTAAATATTTCGCCCCCCCTTTTTTTTATTTGATTTTCTAACAAAGATCAATAACAGCTTTTCTAGACGTCAAACTTATCTATCATTTTGCTTTATCCGTCTTATATGATACTAATGCGCACAACACTATTTTTTTAAACTTCATCTGGTGCAAAGAAACACCTAAAAATGAAGAAGACCGCGTAATATAAAGTCATAACTTTCAAATTTTCTTATAGATATTTATTTATAATACTTTATAATATCACTGACAGACAGAGTCATCATGCAGTAGAAACTGAATTTGAAAAGTTCAGAAATAAAATATATATGCGCATTAATCTTGTAAATATATCTTGTGTATCAATATTGTTTCAATACAAATAAATCAATATAATGAAAGTCTATGTGCGCAAGATGCACATTGATGACAATATGTAAAGAGTAAAAACAAAAAATCCAAAAAATTAGGCTCAGGTTTCTGTTTCAGCTCTTAAAGAAGGGAAAATTCCGTTCCTTTTTACATCGCTAGAACTTTTGACGTCTGGGTATTATAGACTGCTATTACATGAACTTCCAGTTACAATTTTGGTGTGTGATGAGGCTCATTGTATCTCGGAAGGGTTTGTATATTTCTACATTGGCTAAAGCAATAGGGGAGGGTTCGGATCTCACAAAGCATTATAACCCCGCCGCATTTTTGCGCCTGTCCCAAGTCAGGAGCCTCTGGCCTTTGTTAGTCTAACTCTTGTATATTTTTAATGTTAGTTCATTTATACGTTTTGGAGTTTAGTATGACGTTCATTTTCACTGAACTAGTACACATTTTTATTTAGGAGCCAGCTGAGGCCCACCTCCGGGTGCGGGATTTTCACGCTGCGTTGAAGACTCATTGGTGGCCTTCGGCTGTTATCTGGTCTTTGGTCGGGTTGTTGTCTCTTTGACATATTCTCCATTCTCAATTATGTATAAAGTAAACAATTAGACATTAACGAGACAAAACCGCCATGGTGGTGTCATTATAAAACAATGAATATATGTATAGTTGCCCATGAGACAACTGACCATACTTATGTTAGTGCTTATATAAAGCAGAACACAAACAACTAAAAGATAATTGTAAATGCAATCGTATTTTAAATATTACCTAATAATTAATCTTCATTACTTGTTCTTAATTTTAAAACAATTTTACTCAAAACTGTTCGGTGTGAGCCAAGGCTACGCGTTGAAGACCGTACTTTGACCTATAATGGTTTACTTTTACAAATTGTGACTTGGATGGAGAGTTGTCTCATTGGCACTCATACCACATCTTCTTATATCTATACACCAAAAGTCTCAACAAAAGATCTAAATACCTTGATAATAACTTTTATAATAGGGACAAGAAGAAGGGTTAGTAGTTTTGGCTTGGTCCATATCAACATGAAATACGAAGTTTCGAATATACTTTGACAACATGGTTTAATGATATCGGTTATTAGATTAAAGGAATAAATTGTAACAAAAAGGAAAATAAAACGGAATAAACTGCAGGCGCGTAGCTACGTTTACGTCAAAACGCCCGGGCGTGCACATGAATTTTGGAGGAAAAATATTTTGATCCAAATAAATTAAAGGAACTGTTTAAAGCACACGAGCAATTGTAATGCTTTCTTCGATGACTCGTTTTGAAGATAAAAGTGACGAAATTTACTTTTTAATCAAATGGTATCATAATATATATTTGTTCATTTTCTGT
Source organism: Mytilus coruscus (assembly GCA_017311375.1). Lineage (NCBI taxonomy): Eukaryota > Metazoa > Mollusca > Bivalvia > Mytilida > Mytilidae > Mytilus > Mytilus coruscus. The sequence continues at coordinate 85,875,543 of CM029601.1, forward strand.
CAAACTTTGAATCTACTGTAAATATTCTACTCAGATTACTATTGTTTAAAGCAATTTAGTATCTGCTGGGATACAATATGTATGGCTTTCAATTTTAGATTACACCTGACAAATATGAAAATTAATTATTTCATGCGTCCATTAACGAAATTTTCCCGTAAAAAGGTGTGAAAATTATATGAAGTTAAAATATTTAATAGAACTTGCTGTTTTACTATTTTTATAAAGTTTTGATTTTTTTGTCGATTGATTTGTTTACCCAACATCTCCTTTTAAACATATTCTAAAGTACCTGGTTTGGACATTTTTCTCTAAAACAAAGGACCATTAGATTCCAAATCAACACAGTGAAATCAACATGAAAAAATACCCCAAATCAAACTTTAAACAAGAGGCGAAAGATACCAAAGGGATACACAATCTCATCAGTTGAAAACAAACTGACAATGCCATTTCAAAAGACGAAAAACGACAAAAATACAAACAACAGTACATAAAAGACAACATAGAAAACTAAAGACTAGGCAATACGAACCCCACCTTAAACCGGGCTGATCTCAGGTGCTTCAGAAGAGTAAGCATGTCCTGTTCCACATGTGGCACCCGTCGTGTTGCTCATATAAGTAAACATTCGGTGATAAGTTTAATTCGGTAGGTCAAATTCGAGGAAAAGAGGACGGAATTGTGGTGACAACAATGGAACATGTCCGTCGTCATCTGTGAAACAATCAACCAACTCGTGATAGCGATCTTAAAATTTGCGAAGGGATGCTTTCAACTTCACCACTTGGAACTCTTGGTTTAATAGCTTCCTTGTAACTAGCAACCTCGTTCAAGGAAATCATGATGGGAAATACAAGTTCTGAAATATCGTATCAACTGGGAGATATATACTCCATATACAGGTTCTACTGGAATGTTGCTACATAGAAATGAAAAGTTCACAACTGGGAAGCTGACATCATCTCTTATGTAGTAAAGTTTTGTTCTCAACCGACCAAGTATGTTGCTATTGATGAAAATTAAATGACAGAAATGGTATTTTTTTCACGATGACGCGTGAGCTTCCGGTGGTTTCGCCCCCTACCCGGAGGTCCTCTGCCCTGGGACCGCTGTGGGCGGCCTTCAGACCACTCGCCGAGGTTCGTGCGTCACTTAAAAATGGCCTTGCTACGCCAGATCATCTTTTTGCAGATGTGCGTACAGAAGTAAAAAAGAAATATACCATTTAAAGATAAATCCGCATTTCAAATTATGGAGCACTTCCCTTTAATAGTTTATTACAACAAAATTTGACAACTAGATCCATAAAACAGGAACAGGAACTGTACCCTCAACTACTCCTGGTATCTTGTTTTAATTATGAAATGTTGACTATCTTTGTCTTTCGTGTTTATATATACCAAATGCGTTTAGTTTAAATATACTTTTTCACTTTTTTGGTCTTTTGGAAAATGTTGTTTGTGCTGTATTTAGACTCCTCTACCAAGAAATTTGTTCTGCATGCACACGTATAAAAATTGCGGTTTTTATCCAATGCAATCATAGGTTTGAACGTTGTTTTCAATTTAGACTTATATATATATATATATATATATATAAGTACGTCTGAACCAGGGACAACTCTACGACAGATTTCATCCATCGGATCGCCAGTGATGGTGATACAAGGCTGAAAGTACATTCTGTCTTTATATAAATCGTCTAAATACCAGCCCAACAATGTAAGATCTGTAAATTTGCAGAAGCAATTTTTTGTTCTTCCCTGGCCGGGATTAGAACTCATGCTACTGAGATATCGTGGCACCAAATCGCCTTGCACTATGCCCGACGCGCTAGACCACTCGACCACCTAAGCTCTACAATAATAAAGCTTTCGGTGGCCGGATGTTACCTTTCTTCGTCAGTTTTTATCTAGCGTCGTAACACAGTACACTATATATTAGACATGAAGATGGAATTTTAACAGATCAGCTCAAATATATATATACCTATACATCCTTATTTGGCTTTTAAATTGACTTGTTTGTCTTATGAATTTAAAGCTTTGCCGATGGAGGTAAATCCAGAAAAGCGCTTAAATTTGGACGCATACAATTTATAAAGTGTAATTTTCATTCTTTTGTTTGCCATTATCTCGTCTGCCAAATGAAATTATTTTTGCGTTGCCTATCCTTTTGTATCTTTGTAACTTCTTCGTCGCATCTATATGGGAATTTCTTTGTGTGATGTTTCGTAATCTTATAGAAAGCTTTCGGGGCCTTTCATAGCTGACTATGCGGTATGGTCTTTGCTCATTGTCGAAGGCCGTACGGTGACCTATACTTGTTAATTTCTGTGTGATTTGGTCTCTTGTGAAGAGCTGTCTCATTGGCAATAATACCACATCTTCTTTTTTGTATCTATATCCAGTCAAGGTAGTTAAACACTCAAGATTATCGTGGTTGTCTTATAGAAGAAACTATTGATACAATTTATGGAATGATTTATTTAATAATAAATCCTAATGTAGTTCAACATTTACTACAGCATTCACGATATTTTCGTATTTAATGGAAGAGGTTGGTATGGACGCATATGATGGCGATGTCAATGTTCATAATAGGATCATTGAACTGTATACCTCTTCCACTGACGACGAAACCCAAAGCCGAATTATAGACCAATTTAAAAAGTGCGACGGGAAATTGCGTGTTTTGGTAGCCACTGTTGCTTTTGGTATGGGCATCCAGATAAGCAATATTTCTATGATTATCAATTGGAGGGCGCCTAAAACTTTGATGAGTTATTGGCAGGAGGTAGGCAGGTGTGCTAGAGACAACAGAAGAGGACTCGCAGTGAATGTGATGTACCCATACCCAAGGAGTCTTACTGGTTGTGACAAAAATGTTGTTACATTTGTGAAAAACAATGGGTGTTATCGGTTTTCCGTATTAAATTTGTTTAAACTATCCTGTATGGATACAGAATCGTTAATATCCATTGAACATAAAACTGATTGCCAGGGCCATTGCGCAATTGTTTGTAGTTGTAGTTTCTGTTTATGTTGTTCGTTTTGTATGTCAAAATGTTTGTGTCCATTGAAATCGGATGAGTCACTGGATATGTTTCTTACATAATAAAGTTCTGGTTGACTCTTTACATTATTTTCTTTACTTCAATAATATGTGTAAATATTAGTCTAGAAAGGTCTTTGATACTCAATTCTGAAAAAGATAAGATATATATAGCATGGTGTTTATTCAGTATTTAAAAAGAAATAGATAAAGGCAAAGAGATCTTTACACATGTTTTAGTTGAGGAATTTTTAATCTCTATACAAAAATGTTAAAAGGTAACAATTTTCAAGAGAATTAAAAATGATATCAGTTTATATTAGTTCAATCAATATTGTTACGCTATTTTAATCTAACTTCATCAAAAACAACATTTTGATTAATTTAACGTCTCAAAGTTAAAATATTTGACCCTGAGATGGTCCCCACATTTTTACTTCCTTGGCTGTTGCATGCCGGGATTGTTTCATCGGCCATGATGCAAGATGTCAATAAGCGCGTCTGCACTCCTGACAAAATCACTTGGATTTAAGTCTTAAAAAGGAATATAAACCTGGAATATATATGCAAAAGTGAAGGTAAGTGTTTATTTTATACATTTGTAATAAGAAGTAACATAGGTATACATGGATATATGAGATATTAGCTGAAATTGTTGAGAGCAAATTTCGGGGGGAAAATCCAGACGGAAAAAATGGCTTCAGCGTTATGACGTCGTAGGAAGCAGCCGGGCAGCAATTCTCATAATGGCGTCGAAAATGCGACAAAGCTCACGTGATTTTCCATTCAAAAAATGGCATTTTTTAGAAACGGCATTGACGTCACGAAAAAGGCTGCGTAAAGACATTTAACCTGTTTCCCATTCTTAACCAAGTATACCCTTTGATGCGGCAGGTTCCAGACTTTCACTACGTAATTATTAAAAGGCTGAAAATACGGGCCACGGAAGTGACACTTGAAAATAAATAAATGTAAATTGAAATGACACACGAAATAGTAACGTCTATTCCTACAGATGAGATGATAACTATTGATATTTTGTTGAAGAAAAGCCCACTGATAGAAAAACTCGACAGGTAAACCGACCCAGTGACGATTCAACAAGTCGAAAAATAGGACGTTTAAAGGGGAATAACTCGATCCCAAAACAACAACAATACGACGGTGATCATAAATGACTGAACAAATGTTTTCCCCTTATTATTGATTTGTAAGCAGTGTTACTGGGCACAAATTTGAAAGTTTAAGAAAAATGTGAGTTTCAGTTTATAAAAATATCATTGAAAAAGCGGTCCTTTGTTAAATATCGTGTCTGCCTGTCAGTGTAACTGTAATTGTAAGGAGGTTAGTCCAGTCAGGATATAAACAGTGATTCCCCTCCTCTGTTACAAATTTATGTATTTAATTTGAGTAAATGGTGGTCTCTAGAAGCTGACTGTTTGAATTTAACACGTCCAACGGTTTTATTGGTGGATACACTCCTGATATTTGTAAGAATGGATTGAAAAATATTTCATGGTTTTTATTTCGGTTACTCTTCCCATAAAAAATGTCATCCTTATTTTCTCAAGAATAGTTCATAGTTGTGATTCTTAATTGAATTAATCAGAAACATATTTAACCACATATCTCAGGTTAAATAATTGTTTCTGAATAAATGTCAATGAAAAGAACATTGTTTTAATATTTATTTATTTTAACTAAAATTGAAACCACAGAAATATATTTTTTGTCCATACTGTTGCAACAATATCCAGAAGCCCACTAGCAATCCAGTTCAAAGGACAATTTAACTAGCAAAAAATAATTTAAAAAAATATATTAATGATCTTCATCTTCCTTTAAAAAAAATCCAGATGAAATAAATTAAAGTTACTATATTATATCTGGCATTCAGAATATTCTGCAAAGTTCATTTTATAAATTTTATGTTCAATTTTTCAATAAAATAATCAGTTCCTTTGAACTGAATCATGAGCAGAACTCGTGTTCATTACCTCTTCATTAATAATTCAAAAACCCTTCTTCGATTATCAAAAGGGAAAAAATACATTTGAAAAATGCAATTTTGTTTTTAATTATTGGTTTTACAGCTGAATTAAAACTTTAACCAAATCGAAAAAAGGAAAAACAATACTTTCGATAGTTTAACCTACACTAAAATTCATTTGTTATTTGCAAATTAATCTAAATGAATTTTAAAAGTACTTATAGGAATAAATTTAGCCAATGCCAAAATAATATGAATAGTAAATCTATATATTTTGCATGCAAACTTTTATCCAATTTATATATCATTTATTTCTGAACCTTTTAACTGAAATTAGTAATTTTAGATCACTAAGTCTTTTATTTTATAGTTTGAAACAAGACAAATAATTTACAAATTTTTATTTCACATTTAGTTCCTAAAATGGAAAAACTACTATCCACATGTTTAGTTTCTTAAAGTTTAAAAAATATTATGAAAACATTATTTTTAAACCAAATAAATTCATTAAAAGGATTTCAAGATTTTGATTGGAATAAAAATACATTTTATGTTTTAAATATATGTCAACAAATATGTTATAAATTTTATGTTGAAATTTATCCCATTTTTCAATAAAAACATGACTGTTGTGTTTAGCAGTACACAGAGTTCTACTCCTGGCTTTAACATTTAAAACATAACAACCAGCAAAGCCAGAAAGGGGTATTTGCCAAACTATTTATAAACAAAACAACTTATAAACAATGTAAACATACTAACATTCAACCTGACAGTATTTAACACTTAACCTTAACCCACCAATTATTTAAATTAGGTAAACCTTATGTTAAGAAATTATTTTAAAGAGAAATCAGGGCCATTTATAAAAAAAATTACCTTTTATAGTTAACCAGCTCCTTGAAAAAAGTTGGTCTTGCTATTTTGGTTCTTTTCTAATAGGATTTTATAAGTTATTTTAACTGATTGCATGATTGTGTCTTTTTAAAATTAGACTTTTCAATCTTTTTAAAAGAGATAAATTAGAAGTAAACTTTGCAATTTCACTAAATTTTTAAAAGAAAGCATTATAACGAACTATAAAGCTACATAAAATTAAAAAGAAAGAAATATTAGTATCACCTCCACCTACTATTAAATCAGCATAATATAACCAACCTCTAAAAGAGGGAAACTTACAAATGCTTGGTAATCTGAAATTTCATAATTGTAAGTTTTATAATTGACTATGAAATGTTATGTGACCAGTCTGTCTTATGCAACTATAAAACAAAAAGATAATGTTGTAAACTAATAAGTTAAAATATAAATAAAGGAAATGAAACCGTAATAATAATCAAATTAAATAAATGAAATTATAGATAAGTAAATACAAAATCAATATTCAAATGATTATGTTCTTAGTTAATCAAGAAATCTTAAATTCTGCCTTAGTTAAATCTCCAACAATATGTTAAAGATATATAGTGCGTGAAAAGGGTAATGCCATGTAATGCAATGTAATGCATAAAATTCCACAACTTTTTGCTAAAGTAATGCATTGAATTACAATTACATGTAATGCAAAAATTGCTGCATTACACATTACATGCAATTACTTGTTTGCATTACCCTATGCCTGCTGGTATATAGGTTAAAAAAATTCAGAGACAAATGCCTGTGAACAAATGACTGAATCTTTTGCCGACATGCTTGTTTCAAATGAAAACGAAAACGCTTTAAAATGGCAGATGGAAATAAATTTCTACAGTGAAACCTGTCTAACCCGAATCTTGCATAAACCGAAAACCTGGTGAAACCAAACATGTTATAAGTCCAGTCATATCAAATTTTATGCGTCGTGAACCTGATTAAACCGAACATCTGCCAAAACTGAACACAATCTTAAATCCCGAAGAGGTTCGGTTTAGACATGTTTCACTGTATTAGCAACCATGACTTTCTAGATCAAAGTCAACATGAACACAAAAGGAGTACAGTTTCCATTTTTAATTCAATTAATCGTATAAATCTGTTTGTACAGTTTATGGCAACATTTGAATATTTCATCAATAAAATTCTAAAACATTCCACAAACACTCTCAATGTGTCGTACATGTAAAGATAATAATTCCGTTTACAGGTAAACTTTTATAGATAAAAAGCGCAACAATGTCCCGTAAATTTCGTATAGGTGTATCAAAGTTTAAAGCGCAAATGTCCATAGATTTGGAGCGAACATGTCCTTTTGTGTTACAGGTAAAAACAAGCGCAAGCGTCATCCGCCCTTCAATTAACCAGTGGTGACATCAACCAAACAGAAATTGTTTTAAAAATTCAACACTATAAAATCGAATCGTAGAATTAAAGAGTAATACAAAAACATACTCTTCTTTACATGGCAAAAGCTCAGGGTACACATTCTCAAAATCTGAATCAAAATTTGATGTTATCTGCAATAAATTATATATTGCTACTACCATTAAGCACATCATCCTGTTAAGAATTGAGGAAAGCCGCCAGGGAAAGTTATGATAACTATAATAATTATAATAAGTCTCGTTTTTTAAAAATATTTCCTTGTGACATATATGGAGGGTTTCATGATAATTCTATGAATGATGACGAAGTACAAAGACCACTTTGACCTATATTTGGTTCACTAGATTTGTTGAAACAGACTGATACCAAATTCAAATTCAAATTCAAAGTTTTATTGCCATATAAACTTTACAGTTTGTGACATATAACAACAACAAAAACAAATGAAGACAATAACTAAGTAACTCAATATATATATACAAATTCAGGTAAATATTAAAGGGTCCCCTGTCCTCAGTTCCATTGACTTATTTATAAAGGATCCTAGTTTATTCACTTGTGTTGGTGTTGATGGGTTAAGTATATATATAACTTTGTCATTGTCAGTGAGATTAGCAAATGAATTATTTTCAATGTTAATGCAATTAAAATATGCTAATCTAATATTTGAATTGTGAGAACAATTTATTAAGAAATGTTTCTCATCATCTAGTACTTTGCATTTTTTGCAAAGTCTCTCTTCGCGAGAAATTTTAAAATGCCTTCCTTTTTCAATTAATAATGAATGATCACTGATTCTAAGTTTTGTAATTAATTTTCTATATTCAAAGTTTGAGTTAGAGAGGTAAGGTTTTATCAATAGATTTGGATCAAGTCCTTTATAAAATTTAATTTACTTTTATCATCAATAGATCTCAACTTATCCATCAACAGGTTGTTGTAGTATGAGTTTATTTGGGGTTTAATATAGTTTTAATATTTTTAATTGTTTTAAATTATCACAGGTTTTTAGTCTATCTATATCAATGTTAGATTCAGAAAGAATATCTTTTGCAAAAGTGAACCATGAATAGGACCCACTAGAATCCAAAGTTTTAGTTAATTGAAAAGATTCATGTAATAAGGGATTCAAGTTTGAGGTGAAAAGCCTTGCTAAATACATAATAGTTTGGGTTTTATATGACATTCAATAGGCAGTCTTCCCAATTCATTCCTTGTACCAAAATTTGAGGCGCTCTTGTTAGTGCCAAGGGTAAACTTGCAATAACCAAGATGCAAGTTTTCTATTGAGTCTTGTCAATAAAATTAAATGTGTCCACATTTTTCCAGAAACCAAAGCTCTCTTTTAGCTTTGAAATATGTTATATATGAGTCTAAATATGTTATTTCAGAATTATAAGTCAATATAGGTCTCACTAAGGTGTCAAATAAGTTATTTGACACTCTGATAGGAAGGCTGCCAAGAGAATTAGTATATGTTTTAATAGAAAACAAAACCTTTTTGCCTTTTTGTTAATTCAGCTGTACTATGACTGAGATTACCATTTGATTTAATCAGCAGACCTAAGTAAGGATATTCTAAAACATTCTCTATTTTTTGTTTTATATACAAGTATAGATGTTTCAGGCTTTTGCTTTGTTGTTGAAAAGACCATACTTTTGTTTTATTTATGTTTAGAGAAAGCTGCCAGTTTTCACAAAACATGGAAACTTTATTTAGACTATTTTGGAGACCCTCCTTAGATTCTGAGAGTAAAGCAGATCATCAGCAAACAGGAGGAGCCTAGTTTACTATTTATAAGCTCCAATGGACTTGAGTTGTCATCTTCCAAGCCTTTAGTGATATCATTTATAAAATATTGAACAAAGTAGGACTTAATGAGTCCCTTGTTTCACACCTCTAGTAATGTCAAAATAATCAGAAATGTGATCTTTATACTTTAAAGAGGATTTTGTATTTAAATATTGTTGTTACTCTGTAAAAGACTTTCCTACTCCCATTTTGCATAATTTATATAGAAGGGCTGTCCTCCATACAGAGTCAAATGCCTTTCTTAGGTCAATGAAGCATGCATAAATTTTTTGTTATTTTTGTGTATATATTTATTAATTAAAGATTTTAATATGAAAATACTGTCAGCAGTTCTGTGGTTTCTCTGAAGCCAAATTGACAGTTATTCAGCTGTTTATCCACAACTGTGATTAGTCTATTATTGAGTACAGCATTGAATATTTTAGGTAGATTACTGATTAAAGATATACCTCTGTAATTATTGGGATCAGATTTGTCTCCTTCTTATGAAGTGCGATTATATACGAGTCCTTCCTGATTTTGAAGTGCAGATTATACATATTCTTGACTTATATACTTTTAGAATTAAATTAAATATTTTAACAATTGACTTAATTATCACTTGATTTGAGGTTTTAATTATTTCATTTATAATTCTATCTGGTCCAGCAGACTTTTGAAGTTTAAGTCCACTGATTACCTTTTTTACTTCTGAACAAGATATTGGAGCATCTGTTTCAGCTTTGAATTCTATATTATTTTCTAATAGCTTTAATTGTGATTCAATGTCTATCATAAAAGCATTATTTATATATGAAGGTTTACCTTGATCTTGAAAATGTTTTATTAAAACTTCTTCATCTTTTAATACCTCTGGTATTTCATCTTTTTCTGTTTTATTCTTAAGTGATTTTAAAATGTTCCAATATTCCTTTGGATTTTGATTGATATATTCGCTTAAACAATTATAAAGTTTTTGTTTATATTCATACTTTTTCTGTTTAACCATTTTCTTCATGTTTTTTTTAACTCAAAAAACTTTTGCTTTAAACTATTATTATTTGGATTATTCCTTATTTTGTTTCCTATTTTATTTATTTGACGCTTGGTTTCATATATAACATTGTCTGACCAAACTTGTTTAAATTTCTTTTTCTTCTTCCTCCTCTTAGTTTTTGGAGTTGCTTTACAAGAAAGGCTTGAAATATTATCTAAAATTTTTGTCAATTTTTCTGTAGCCTCATCAACACCAACCTGATTTTCCTCATAATTAACCATTTCAAACTCTATTATCTCATTCTTTACATTTTCGGTCAATAAAGCATCAATAAGTTTAAGTTTAGAATTTTCTGTCCATTTATATGATTTAATCCAGTGCCATCCTTTTTCCTCAAGGCCAATTTCTTTATCTATATTTATAGAGCACTTCATATATAAAGTTATTTGAACATGATCTGATAGGTAAGTAAAATCGTTTGTTTTAAAATATTTGACTGAGCACAGGAGACTCTCGCTAACAACAGCATAATCAACAGTACTAAATCCACTGCTTGACATATATGTATAATATCCCAATGAGTCGCCTAAAAATCGACCATTGAGTAAACGCAGCCTTGAAGACAAACACAAGTATAATAACTTTGTACCAACTGTATTGACAGAAGTATCTTGATTGTTTCTTTTAATTTCTGAATCAGTAATATAATTTTCAGGGAGTAAATCAAAACCATCAAAATTATTGATGTGATCAGAATCATTTACAATATAGTCAGCTCTTTGGCCAGTTCGAGAATTTAGATCCCCAATCAATACAATCTGTCCATTCATGGAGAAAGAAGATATCTCATTTTCTAAAAAATCTAAGTCATTATCATAGTGAGATGATGAAAAGGGGGGTATATAAAGAGCGCACAGATAAATATCATGTACAAATCCAAAAAAGTTCTTATTTAACTTAAGCCATAGTCTATTTGGCGAGGTTGTTGCTTCTTTTAAATATGTAATGCCTTTAAAGTATGACTTTTTAATAGTAACAATAATGCCCCCACTATACCTTCTTGCTTTTTTTCTTTTTTTACGGGACTTAGAGATAATACAATGACCTTCCAATTTAAATTCTTTAGATTCTCCCTTCCAGGTTTCTAAAAGTATGTTTATGTCACCTTTTAAATTCTCAATAAACAATTCATCTTTAAGTTTGTCTCCAAGGCCGTGAACATTCCATGAGGATATAGATAAATTTTTATAACAATTTGACATTTGAGCATATAAATCTTTCTTATTTTGTTGTAAACCTGAAAACCTCAATATTCACAATATTAAGTTCAAATGATATTACCTTGTGTATGGTCTATGGGAGGTAACTCTATTCTTTAAATTCAGAAAAATCAATATTTTAAGCCCTTGCATATATATATATGTACTAATTATATAAAATCAATACAAAAGACAATGCAATGCAATAAACAACTTTAAATTTATATGTTGTATATATCAATAGCCTAGTTGTCATATAATTTTCTTTTGTTTCTAGTCACACTTTGACTATAAATTTAGAAAAATCAATATTTAAGCCCAGTTGTTATAACGAAGACAGAACAATGAACATCCTTAAATTAACATGTTGTATATCATAATAGTTGTCACATAATTTTCATTTGTTTCTTGTCACACTTTGAACCTATAACAATAATGAAAAAATTTTCTTTTGAATCTTATTTTTACACCACAAGTATATTTCTTAATGACAATTTGGGGAAATTTTTCCCGTCATGAAAAGTATGTCTATGAAACCCTTTTTATATAGAAATTCATATGTCGAAAATAATATATACAATGTATTTGACATTAAATTGATAAATAAACAGTATTTCAAGAATTATCTACTATCTTTCAGGAATTATATTGAATTTTTTGAAGTGCAGATTATACATATTCTTGACTTATATACTTTTAAAATAAAACATCAGTATAACATTGCACAACTGTGGACCTTTGTCCTTGAGTCCTATATATAAAAAAATTAGTTTGTAATCAGAACATATGAAAAGTACATATGGCGGTAAACATATACCGGTAAGCAATATATCCATAAACTATACATTTTTCTTCTAAACATTCAGACATATTTACCACTGACCCTTTCTCATTTCCTGTAACATGAGTTCCATCATATTTACAATTTTATTTCTGCCATTCATAGCACTTTCACTCCCTACATGTATAGGGTTATTAAAATGTGATTTTTGCTCGAAAGCTTGATGATCTCTCTGCTTTCTGTTTGTCATTGAACTTGGCATTTGATAAGGTATACCATTGTCTCTTACAGGATTTGTTTTTGTGTTATATTCATTGTTTTCCCATAACTTTACATTTAGTAGTGTATTGAGTACTCTTTTAATGGACATAACCATAATTGGAATGCCATGACCTTTAATATGTATTCCATCTACAAAATACTCAGGCTGAATGAAATCATACCTTACAAAATGTAAATCTAAATCTTTACATAATTCATACAATTGAACATTAAAAATAAGGCGGTGTTCATTAAAAAATTTAGCATAATATCTGTCACTCAAAAAACGTGGCAGTATTTCACCAAAAGTGATTGTTGCATCTGGGTTATATCGTCGTGTCACTCTGACTAGTTCTTCTATTTCTTGGATAACCTCGTCGGGTGTTTTCTGTTCTATATCATTGGAGCCTATTTGGAACATTATATGCTTTGCTTTATCTCTAAACGATTTGATATACTGAATTGCTCCAAACACTGTTTTGTCGTGTAAAGTGATAATTTTAACTTTTCTATTTTTATACATTCTTTTGCCGTCAAGGTCTTTGATAATTGAAGAACCTATTATCAATAAATCATAGGTATCACTGTGTCGGCTGTTTATCCTTAAAGTTGGATTTCTCACACCGGCATAAGATTTTATATTATTATTGCTTCTCTCAGGCTCATTTTTCTCACTGTTTTTCTTTTCAGATATTCTTTCGGATTGTGTGTTATCTTCTACAACACTTTCTACTGGTACTTTTGTATTTTTGGATTTCGTCTCTGCATGATAGGTTTGGTCCTCTACGCGTTCTTCTGCTTCTTTTTCAATTTTATGTTGCAAGTCTTTTATGTTTTGTTCCATTTTGACAACTCGTTGGATTTCTTGATTTCTCTCATTTGTCAGTTCTTTCAATCTATCCTCATTCTTTTTTATTTTTAATGATTTTTCTTTGTCAATTTGTTCATTCATGTTTTCTATCTTGTTTAAATTAGTTTGCAAGTTAGTACATAGATTGTGTACTGCTTGTAATTCGGAGTCTTTTTTCACAAGTTCAATTTCTAGGTCGTGTATTGTGATACCGGAATTTGATTATTACAAAGTCTAAAATTATACCTAAAAAGTTATGCATTCGTCATTCAAAAACTTGTTCACCACTACACATTGCTGTTGACGACTATTATAACCAATATTGTACATTTCGTTTTATGTATTTTTTATTATTAAATCGTTAACAAAAATTTTTTTTTTTATCTTTAATAATATTTAAAAACTATGCATAGCTTTACTTCTGGAAGAATTTTGACTTTTTGCTATGTCTTTAATATGCGTAAACTGTATCTAACCACTATTAGTAATCAGAAATAACACTTTTAAAATAGATTTGGTGCGTCTGAAACGCTTTCCTAGAGATAACTCATTCAGGTAGGTACGTTCAAGGCACGGTCTTAGAAAATAGACACGTGTCTTTACATGTTCGCTCTTGCTAAATACAGCGACTATATATAGAGTCTAGAAAAATTGTGAACAAATTCAAAGAAGCATCAAAGAGCTATCAAAGAGCTACCACCAACAACATACTAGTATTCTCTAAATTACAAATTTTAATTGGTAACATTAATTGTATGAAAGGATAGATAAAAAGGTGTAAGATCCAAGTACATATTATGTGTTCGGGCATGATTTCTAAAAGCTATGCAGTTTACAAATCCATAAATAAGGGCACGGGCAAATTATAGCTTATCCAAGTTTAACGCGTTGTTTTTGCGACGTTGCTAATAGTATGGGTCCGAATGTCATGGAAAGCACAGACTGCCACACTGACATCATCAAAGCAGTCGTATGAATTTGAAAGCAGTCGTAAAATAAAACAGATATGCTGTTTATGGAAACACGAATAATCTACCGTTGGAAATAAAGCTCAAGTTAAATAAACAACTGCTTACTTTTCTGTCACAAAAAAAAATCCAAACAATGTTACAGATTTGCGGCAATTGATAGTAGTATACGGTGGATATATTTACACGACGATGTTTCATAAACAATACACAGTTCATTTAACCATACATGTGCATTTTATTCAAGAACATGTTAAAGCAAAGTCTGTTTTAGTAATTTTAAAGTTTATTTCAACACCGGAAGTGACAATATTCCATTATGGAGGCCTCTAGGTGGCTCTATCTAAACCATCTTTGATGGTTACTCCAAGGAATGTGTACACACCAAGTAAGTCCGAAGTGAGCATGAACTATAGATTTAATGGAAGAAAGTTTTAGTCAAGAAAGCAGAGGCACCTAATTTAGAGACTGCAATGTAGAAATACAGTAAAAACAAATGCACACTTGTCATTACCTTTAGCCCAGCTGCATATGAAATATATAATCAATGTATACACTTTTATATGCGGTAATGAAAACAGAAGTTATGAGAACTATGAGAAAAACAGTGAAAATTGTCAAAGGTCAAATTGGAAAAGATGTGATAAAATAAGCGACCAAGCTTTCATTGTAAAACATCTGGCTGAAATTGACATAAACGATCATAAATCACCAGTTTCATGAAGACATAGAAATTTAAATAACCGTTTGCCACCAGGCAGGAATTGACTCCATACCAAACTATAGAAAACAGATAACAACAAAAACTGACGGAAGGGAAATTTAGAACGATGAAATTAATCAGGCTTCAAAATATTTAAAACAAGTTTTTTATGCATGGAAATTAAACAGAGAAAATAAAGGAAAGAAATAGTAACAGAGAAGTGTACAAAGTAGGGCAAGTGAATCGAGGAAAAACACCTTCATAGAGCAAATTATGGACATCATAAACATCGTCTTTACAGAGAAGATTGTACCTCCGATTGTGAAAGAATGCCTGTTTACACCTGTTCACAGAACGACAATAAGCTATTTGGATAGCTTGTACAAAACCAAAGATATTTCAGGAAAACAACCACATACATTATGATCTTCAATTATAAAGAGGAGACAGAACCTGAAAATTAACTATTCCTATCAGTGACAAAGAATGTAACTGAAATACTGAGAGTCTAATCCCTGCCACAATACAAATGAGATAACTGAACAATTAGAAATTAATAGAATCTAGAAAATAAAGCAGACAACAACAGAGGAAATTAAAGTGACCTTACAAAAACTGAAATCCGGAAAGTGCCCAGGAACTGATGGAATATTTTAAAAACGTGCAATCAGAACTATTACAATATATTATTATCATTATAAACCTCGTCTTTACGGGAAGAATGTATCTCCGATAGTGAAAGAAGGTAATTTCATCTGTTTTAAAAAATGGAAAAGATAAGTAGTACCCCAAAAACGACAAAAGCACAACTGTAACAAACTGCCTCTCCGCCTTAGTAGAGAATATACCCAAGCTAGGGCAGCATAGAACCAAATTACTGCCACATCAAGGTAAACTTCAAAAAGCGCTGACTACTACAAGGAAATACAGCTAGTACTTTTGAAATGAAATGCACATAAAGCATTCGACAAATAAAGCCACATATACTCTTCGACAAATTGTTATATGATTGAATAAATGAAACATCTGAATTTCATTGAGAACAAGTACAAAATACGTAACAATGAAAGTGAAATGATATAATACATTGTCAGATTAGTTTATTCAGAGACAAGGAGAAAACAAGGTGCGAAACTATTAAGTGTACTTTACAAAAGATATAAAATAACATTCAAGAGGCCTTGGAGCAAACATTAAAGTTGTGGCACCAACCTGTGCAGATGACATAGCACTGACCAGCAAAAAGTATAAAGTTCAATCATTGCTAGATATAATAAACAACACAGGTAAGGAAATTGGCCTTGACGACATAGTACCAGTAATGCAAATAAATCCGATTTTGTGCCTTCAACAGGAAAATGTAAGAAATTCTCAGTTAAACTAAGAAATACTGAAATAGAACAAAAGGCTGAAAAAAATAGTTGGGGCTAATTAGAGACTATAAGAAAAAAATCTATATAGAAGATAGACTGAAACAGCAAGTCAGAAGTCTATGCAATGTTAGGACCAGGCCTAATGCATTAAAGGGAATGTCGCCAGTTGTTTCTCTGGAAACATGACAAATATATGCTTTATCGTGGATCCTGGAAGGTATAGAGATATTGAACAGTACACAATGTTTTACGTGGACATAAAGCCTTTACCTCTCCACACCTGGCAATTAGTACCGAGTATAACGATTTAAGTGAAAAAGGTGGAAATCAAAACCAGGCTAGTTACAGGAGCCTATACCTTACAATCAGATAGAGCAAAACTTACAAGAGGTCAAGAAGATGCTACATGTTTGCGATGTGGAATAAAACAGCGAGAATACCAATCATTTCTTTGTACAGTGTCCTGTTCTCAGTACAGAGCGAGATAGACATTTACCCGTTGTAATATCTTAAAACACACTTCCCGGTACATTTGATAAAATTGAAAAAAACAAAGATTATGTTTTAATTAGCTACTCACACTGAAGAAACCAAATTATAACGACAAAGAAACAATAACAAGAACAGTATGTTACAACCATTTTCGTACCAAATTAATCGCACATGAATAAGATTTAGACTATAAAATGAGACATTATAAAGGAATAACTGCAAAGACAATTTCAAACTGAAAATATGTGAAAAGTTTTTCCAAAGACAGTGTACAGTGTAAATGACTTTTATGGGTGATGGTACCGGTGCTACTCACAGTAAGTTGAGATTTACTTCCTCCTAATTATAGTTAAGAACCTTGTAAATATTAATGTATATGTTCCGGACAAAATATAAGTATTTGGACCATACGCGTATGGTCGAACTATATACTCGTTTGGTTATCAACGGGCCGGACCATATTAATATTTTGACCATATAGGTATTTTTCGATAAAAATTCTAACTTTCTTTTGCATTTATCACGTAACAATGAATACCATATGATTAAATAAGTCAAAATTTCGTTTTAAGAAACTCTTTATATATTACTGCTTCAAGGGTCATTCATACCTTAGGCAATTCAGAGTAAAAACTTTTCAGTGTTCATCGTTTATATTAAAATCAATCGGGTCCAGGACCAATCCAGTATATCTTATTATAATCCTTCGTGATTAATTCCATTTTCTATGTGCATACATTTAGAGTAATTTAGAGCTGGTAAACTCAGTGTATGATAAATATTTCTGGTTATGGAATACATTCTTCTGCATTTATTTTCATATTTTTCTAGAAATTCACACTTGCATGTTTGTAGTATAATTATTGTGTGTGTATTTTTAGAATAGAAATCCAGATCAGGTCTGGGTTTCTTATACTTAAAGAGGTGTTTCGGTTTTGGTCATGTTAACCTAGGCCTATCCTCATCAGGTATCCCGAGCCTATATGTTTCCTTTCTTGTAATATGTAGAATAGTTCCAATTTGATTTCTCTTATGGGGATACGACACCTGTTTATACAATCGTTTTTTATCTTTTTTCTTCTTTCTGTTTTTTTTTGGTATTTTTCCTCTTTTTATTTAATCTCTTCAATTGGTTTATTGTGCGTTACATTTTTATCTTTTGTTTGATTTCGTCTGTTTATATAATATTTCTTCTTTGAATTCGTTAAATACTCGTTTAGATTTTTATGGCTTTTGTATGTAAAATATTCGCTCATTGCTTTTAATACTCTATTTGAGAGATTAAAATCTTTTTTTGTTATTCTATTTGAGAACAATTTTATTAAAGCAGTCTCTATTTGAGAGATTACTTTATTTTTGCTATTCTATTAATAGCAGTCTCTGTTTGAGAGATTATTATATGTTGTTATTCTATTTGAGAATAACTTGTATTATCAATCTCTATTTAAGAGATGATTATTACTGTTTTTTAGCTCACCTGGCCCGAAGGGTCAAGTGAGCTTTTCTCATCACTTGGCGTCCGTCGTCCGTCGTCGTCCGTCGTCGTTAACTTTTACAAAAATCTTCTCCTCTGAAACTACTGGGCCAAATTTAACCAAACTTGGCCACAATCATCATTAGGGTATCTAGTTTAAAAATTGTGTCCGGTGACCTGCCAAACCAACCAAGATGGCCGCCATGGCTAAAAATAGAACATAGGGGTAAAATGTATATTTTGGCTTATAACTCTGAAACCAAAGCATTTAGAGCAAATCTGACATGGGGTAAAATTGTTGATCAAGTCAAGATCTATCTGCCCTGAAATTTTCAGATGAATCGGACAATGGGTTGTTGGGTTGCTGCCCCTGAATTAGTAATTTTATGGATTTTTTTCCGTTTTCGGTTATTATCTTGAAAATTATTATAGATAGAGATAAACTGTAAACAGCAATAGTGTTCAGCAAAGTAAGATCTACAAATAAGTCAAATGATCAAAATGGTCAGTTGACCCTTAAGGAGTTATTGCCCTTTAAAGTAATTTTTACCACTTTTTGTAAATTTTGTAATCTTTACAAAATCTTCTCCTCTGAAACTACTGGACCAAATTCAACCAAATTTAGCCACAATCATAATTAGGGTATTTAGTTTAAAAAATGTGTGCGATGACCCAGCCAACCAACCAAGATGGCTGCATGGCTAAAAATAGAACATAGGGGTAAAATGTAGATTTTGGCTTGTAACTCTAAAACCAAAGCATTTAAAGCAAATCTTACAGGGATTAACTTGTTTATCAAGTAAATATCTATCTGCCCTCAAATTTTCAGATGAATTGGACAACTGGTTGTTGGGTTGCTGCCCCTGAATTGGTAATTTTTAAGGAAATTTTGCCGTTTTTGGTTATTATCTTGAAAATTATTACAGATAGAGATAAACTGTAAACAGCAATAATGTTCAGCAAAGTAAGATCTTCAAATAAGTCAACATGATCAAAATAGTCAGTTGACCCCTTAAGGAGTTATTGCCCTTTAAAGTAATTTTTTACCAATTTTTTGTAAATTTTTGTAATCTATCCCATCGAACTAGAGATAAAGGATACTACAGATACAGTTAAGTCTGCCTCATATCTTGACTTACATCTAGAAATTGACAATGAGGGTCGGTTGAAAACAAAACTTTACGACAAAAGAGATGATTTCAGCTTCCCAATTGTGAACTTTCCATTTCTATGTAGCAACATTCCAGCAGCGCCTGCATACGGAGTATATATCTCCCAATTGATACGATATTCCCGGGCTTGTGTTTCCTATCATGATTTCCTTGATAGAGGATTGCTGCTCACAAGGAAGCTATTAAACCAAGAGTTCCAAATGGTGAAGTTGAAATCATCCCTTCGTAAATTTTACGGACGCCATCACGAGTTGGTTGACCGTTATGGAATAACCGTTTCACAGATGATATCGGATATGTTCCTTATGTCGTAACTACAATACCCTTCCCTTTTCACGAATGTGACTTACCGAATTAGACTATTTACCGGATTTGTAATAACATAAGCAACACGACGGGTGCCACATGTGGAGCAGGATCTGCTTACCCTTCCGGAGCACCTGAGATCACCCCCAGTTTTTGGTGGGGTTCGTGTTGCTTAGTCTTTAGTTTTCTATGTTGTGTCATCTGTACTATTATTTGTCTGTTTGTCTTTTATTTTTGGCCATGGCGTTGTCAGTTTGTTTTCGATCTATGAGTTTGACTGTCCCTCTGGTATCTTTCGTCCCTCTTTTACAAAAATCTTCTCCTCTGAAACTACTGAACCAAATTCAACCAAAAATAGCCACAATCATTATTAGGGTATTTAGTTTAAAAAAATGTGTGCGGTGACCCAGCCAACCAACCAAGATGGCTGCCATGGCTAAAAATAGAACATAGGGGTAAAATGTAGATTTTGGCTTGTAACTCTGAAACCAAAGCATTTAAAGCAAATCTTACAGGGATTAACTTGTTTATCAAGTAAATATCTATCTGCCCTCAAATTTTCAGATGAATTGGACAACTGGTTGTTGGGTTGCTGCCCTGAATTGGTAATTTTAAGGAGATTTTGCCGTTTTGGTTATTATCTTGAAAATTATTACAGATAGAGATAAACTGTAAACAGCAATAATGTTCAGCAAAGTAAGATCTTCAAATAAGTCAACATGACCAAAATGGTCAGTTGACCCTTAAGGAGTTATTGCCCTTTATAGTCAATTTTAACAATTTTCATTAATTTGGTAAATTTTGGTAAGTTTTTACAAAATGTTTTCCTTTTGTAATCTTCTTTTCTGAAACTGCAGTAGAAAATCAATATAGAAAACAATTTACTAATGAACTGGCAATAAAAATAATTGATAATTCTATAACATGAAAAAAACACATTAATACCTGATGATGGTGTTTCTTTCTTTACATTGAAAATGATGTCACAACTATAATCCCGAACAATAGGTCGAATGTCAGATATGTTTCAGTACTTTGGCTTCATTTTCTACAGATTCCGAAGTGCAAATGATGCTTGAATTCCTACACTAATTTATACAGACTTCATCCCCTTTCACAGGTAATGCCTGCCTCATATTATATTTAAAACTTTAATAGAATATCAGAAATTTTGAGAGAAAATTAATCAACCATGCAAGATCTAAAACTTAATTAATATTGTTCAAATTATCAATTAACTATTAAAAAAAATTTTCATTAAAAAATATAGTTCTTCATTTTATATTTTATCAGAAGTTTAGGAAAAAATTGAATTTAATTGTGTCCCTTGTTCTCATTTCCTGGGATAAATCCAATACAAATTAAAGTATTGGTATTGAATTAATATTTAAGAAATATTTCAAACCTTACCATTTTCTTCACAAGAAGACCATATTTTCAGTGTCATGAGTATCAGTCATCATATTTGTTGTACTTTGTTGTTTTAAAGTTGAATACAAAAAAAGATCAACAAAACAATTCAAAAACCACTTGAATTTTGCAAACAACAAATGAGTTTTTAACGACCTCAGCTGGCTATACAACCCTTGCACAATCAACTGAATTTTGCAGAAATCATTAATAGGAAAGATTGCCCTTAAATGATAATTTTTTATTACCTTTTTGGTTTTTTTTTTTTTTGGGGGTTGCGCAACAACAAAACTTCACAACAAACTTTCTCATCACTTCGCATTTCTCGTTAGATAAATTTTACAAAATTCTCCCTGAAACTACTGTCAAATTAAACCAAACTTGGTTTAAATCACCACTAGGATATCCAGGGACCACTGTGTATGATGACCCTGCCTGCCAACATGGCACACATGGCTGAAATAAAACATAGGTTTCAAACGCACTTTTTAGTCTTATATCTCTGAAACTAAACGACAGTACAACAGTTGCATTTATCATGCATCAATTGTAAATAAAAATATCAGGTGAGCGACACAGGGTCCTTGGAGCCTCTAGTTTACAAACACAAGACAAAACAGTCCTTTACTTCCTATGTTATAGCGCTAAAATAGATCCTGCACTGTGTGATAGATAAGTATGTGTATTTTATCAGTCAAATATTTCTATCTAATTGCTTCCACGTGATTACAAGATCTCGTATGCTGATTGGTTGATTCTATATACGTCATAGATACATGCACGTGTATTTTTGACCTCACCTAACCTAAACTATATCTTAAAATAGTTCAGGAGTGCCCGTAACAGATACACATAATAATGTATTATTTTCTTCTTCTGGATCGATATTACTAATGAAAATAAATAGAAAATCCTTTACATACATTGTATATATATATATATATTACCTCCCCTTATATGATGGCGGGAGCAAGGAAATCGTCCTGATAAAGTAGGCAAATCCTAACTCTTTATAGCCGTACAAACAACAAATAGCAGGACAAAAGTGAATAAATTCCATCTGTGGAGTTGTAAGTTTATTCTATTACAATCCACACATCATTTACGCAACAGTTTCATTTACGCCAAATGCAAAACACGTGTGATAAAACAGACAAAATGGCGGGTCTTGATCAAAACATTGTCAACGGAGGCCCTGAACTACTAGATATTATAGACTTTAGTATGGACAAAGTTTATAAAGATTACCCAGTGAAAATGTTTCCAAAGATCCTTCACAAACGAACGGGTAAAGCAAAGAAGTGCTTATTTGAAGATATAGATATTAACCTATATGAAAAAGAAGCCAGGATGATCACCTTCTTCACAAATGTAGAACGCATTCATCCATGGATTAAAACCCTTGATTTATTCTATTATGATCACATGGGAAATAATGATAAATTTGACATTAAATGGTACGATGTACCGACAACTTGGTCCGACCCTAACAATAACAATAATTCAATTGTCATCGAATTATTGGATAAGGAACAAGCATTGCAGTTCAACATAACATTCTTCGTTACAACCGGGACAATCAGGGTCCAGGGATCTAAGTACATGACCTTTGTTCATTCTCACTTTCCTGTCCTGACACAAATCTTAGCCAAGGTGATTGATAATGCTACACATGCTGCAGTTGAGGAACAGTTTGACCCAGATCAAACCTTAAAAGATGTTAACGACAATACAGTTTCATCTTAGCTTGATGATTCCCTAACATCCATCAAATCCACCACACACCAGGATGTGCATGAGCGCACAAATACACCTACTGTTACATGTAGCACGTCAGAAAACACAAATTTAGTGGACCACTTTTCTCGTATTGAAAAAACAATAACTGAGGCTATCATACAAACAGCAAGCCAACAATCTAATGATTATACCAAATTGATGACAGCAATCACCACTTCGTTTGAAACTCTAACTACCATAATAAAAGCTAACCCAAGAGCTAAAGACCAATCTGAGGTTATCTCCCTTCAAAAGACAGTATCCACACTTCGAGATAGGCTTTTACATCTAGAGAACCAACTAAAAATTCAGGATGGTAACATTCAAATAGAAAGATCAAATAATGAAGTAAACATCAAAAGTTTACAATCACTACTGGATGAAACAAGGAAGCAATTAAAGCAATCTTGTGAAACTTCCCAATATGAATTTAATCAGTACACCGAAAAAATAAAGGTGAAAGATGACGAAATACAGCAATTAACACAAAATATCCAAAAACTGAAAAAAAATCTGGACACAGCCCAGGATGAAGTAATCCAACTTAAACTTCATATTGCTGCCCAGCTTGATGCTAACATGGCCAAGGAGACATCTGCTACTAATAAGGCAGCAACTAATCAACAGCAACATACATATGATACACAGAGTAAACCGAAAGTTCTTTTTCTAGGAACATCAAACATTGAAGCCATAAACGAGACTAAGCTGACTACTGCAGCTACTGTGGAAAAGGTAGTGAAATATACATTAAAAGAAACAGTAGCTTTTGTCACTTCACATGAAGACAGACCAGATTTGGTTGTACTGCACTCGTTAACAAATGACCTGAAACATCTTACTCCACAGCAATGTATTGATGAACTTGATCAATTAATATCTTTAATTCATGATAAATGGTCACTTGCTAAAATTATCATTTCTTTAACTACCCCAAGAAAAGATGATATTGGGTTTTTTACAAATAGCCAAATCATAAATGCCTTAGTTAAGCAGTCAATTATTGGTAATAAAGTCTCGAGTGTGACATATTGTGAACATAGTAATATGCTGTTACAGGGAAATCCCATCAATGATTTATTAACTGATGATAAATACCACTTATCTACAAAAGGGGTGTCTATTTTGGCCAGTAATATTAAAAAATCAATACACAGTGCCCTTGATATTCCTATGCCTACCCAGCAAAGAGGGCGGTCTCAATCCAAGGGGCCAAGAGGTTATGGTAGGGGCACAAGAAGACGTTAAACTGGGAATAAGCTGTGTTTCAAATATCAGTCAGTTAGTTTGTTTGCTTTTTTTTCTCTCATTATTTTAATATAAAAAATATTCACAGGGGGACTATCAGAGATTGTTTCCTCTTGTCTCTTGTTTATTTGAGGGGGCACTTACATGTACATGCATAATGGCAAGCTCACATGCACACAAATTCTAAATATTGAATTATATATCAGGGTAATGTTTTTTTTTTTTTTTTTTTTGTTTTTAATTTTGTACTTGTTTTGTTTTGTCGTTATCTTACATCTTACCTTGCTGCAACTTTATAACAATTAGCTATGGATACATTTGTGTGTGTATGTAGTATGCTAGCTACAACTCATATATATATATATTATATATTATATGCATAAATATCTGTGTGTTTATGATGAAACATTGTTCTATTAGTTGTGAAAATATTTACAGTATTATTACTCTCATATCACAATCACATGTAGCTAAAACCCTAAAATTTTGTAGTATAAAGATATTGAGTTAGGATAGCCAGTATCTCATATATTTGATTTCTTTTATTAATATCTAAAATCATTAAAACAAGTTGTTCAATCATATTCTATTCAAAAATTTATAAGATAGAATTAGAGACACTCTTTTATTTTATAAAATGACTTGTGATGATTTATCTTCCATTAAAATGGGCTTCTGGAACGTGGGTGGTCTAAAAAAAAGACAAAACAACAAGATTCAAGACCCCCTTTTTTTGAAACATATAGAAAATCTAGGTCTAGTGTTCCTCGCTGAAACCCACTTGGGGTATGATTCTAATGTAACTAATATAGGGTCGTTCCATTGTCATCTAATTTGTAGACCTGTAACTAAATATAACAACAGGCATTTTGGAGGACTTGCAATGCTACGCAAGCCCTCACTAAAGCAACATGTGAAAATTCTAAAATCATCTATCCCAGATTTTCAGTGGGTGAAATTAGAAAAAAATTCTTTGGATTTGACAAAGATCTTTTATATGTGTTGTGTATAACCCACCAGAAGGGTCATCATACTCTAAAGGACTTGACCATGATATTCTTACATGTTTAGAAAAGGATATTGCTACCTACCAAAACAGGGTAATATATTATTGTGTGGGACTTTAATGCCAGAGTGGCTTCTGATACAGATTTTATTATAGATGACAGTAATAATCTTTCTCCATTATATCAGTCCTATTTCAGCGATAAACAAATTCTTGAAAGAAGGAGCAAAGATGATAAACTTGACTCAAGGGCAGGGACCTGCTTGACTTGTGTATTAGTAACCAAATAAGGATTCTAAATGGTCGAGTTCTTGGTGACACCTTTGGTGGGCTAACATGTTATACACCTAATGGGGCTAGTACAGTTGATTATGTTTTAGTGTCGGAGAGTATCCTGAATCAAATTCTGTACATGAGGATATGTAATTTTATACCAACACTATCAGACTGCCATTGTTTGTTGGAATGGTCATTGTCTGCTAAATATTGTTTAAAAACTGATTGTGATAGTGTTAAAACTCATGAAATATTACCAGGTTTCATATGGTCAGATGACTCACCAGCTCTTTTTCAAGATGCCCTTTTTACTGCAGAAATTCAGCAGCGACTTGACAAATTCCTTAAACTAGAGCCCATAGATTCCCAAAATGCAATTGATAACGCATCTCTAGAATTGACAGACATTATTATAACTGCTGCTAATATATCTCTTAAAGGCGTAAAGCCCAAACGGGTAAGGGGTTAAACACCAAAAGTGGTTTGACTGTTATCTTGCATATTTGCGAAAAAACCTATTTAGTTATGGGAAAATTTATTCTCGATTTCCCAGAGATCCTGCTGTTAAAGGTCACTATTATAAACTACAGCGCGTATATACTAAGGCACGGAAACACAAATACAGGGAGTACAAGCAGTCATTGTTGAAGCAAATAGAAACACTGCATGAGGAAAACCCTAAGCAGTACTGGCAATTGATTGATGAACTGCAGGGCAAGGAAAAGGATGATAAGAGTGCATTGGTTGCACCATTTGATTGGTTGAATCATTTTAAAATTTGACCGAACCAAAAGATGAGTTTAAAGAGCGACTGCAATTTTAGAGGAAAAGCTAAACATTCTTGAAAAAGAAAGTGCTTTAATGAACTTGATAGTAGGATCTCTGAAACCGAAATATCTACTGCTTTGTCATCTTTAAAGGTTAATAAAGCAGCAGGGTTGGATAACATCTCTAACAGTATGCTAAAATATTGTCAAACCTCTTTGTTACCGTGTTTACTAAAAATTTTTAATAATTGCCTCTCTTATGGAAAATACCCAGAACCCTGGACTACTGGTTACATATTCCCAATTCATAAAGGGAATGATGCATCTGATCCTAATAATTATAGAGGAATAACTATAACTGATGCTTTGGGGAAGCTTTTTAATAAAATTCTTGACACCCGTCTTTGCAAATTTTTAGATAAATATCAGATCATTAAAGATAGCCAAATTGGTTTCACAAAAAAAGCACGACCATCTGACCATATGTTCATACTTAAGACTATTATTGATAAGTACTGTCATACTAAAGAAGGTAGAGTGTTTGCCTGTTTTGTTGATTTCCAGAAGGCCTTTGACACCGTCATTCACCCAGGTATAAAACTCAAGTTATTAAACATCGGGCTGGGTACAAATTTTTATAATATAATTAAGAGTATGTATGCTCAGAGTAAATCGTGTATTCGATTAAAGAATAGAGTTACAGACCTTTTTCCAACTAAGGTGGGAGTGAAACAGGAGATAATTTGAGTCCAAATTTGTTTAAAATTTTCATAAATGACCTCCTGATTATCTTGAAAAGTCACCTGATCCAGTCTTGGTTAACTCAAAGCCAGTTCATTGTTTATTATATGCTGACGATATTGTCATTTTTCTTCCTCGGAAAAGGGCTTCAGTGTAAACTTGATCAATTAAATAATTATTGTAAAGATTGGTGTATGAAAATTAATCTAAAAAAACTAAGGTGATTGTATTTAACAAGGCAGGCAGGCATATAAAACATAATTTTATTTTAATGACATGTTGATAGATTGTGTTCAACATTGTAAATATTTAGGTATAACATTTAGTGCATCAGGATCTTTTTCCTTTGCTCAGAAGGAATTGTACAATAAGGCACTGAAAGCATACTACAAGCTACGAAAGGACTTCTTGTCACTGAATCCAAATATTAAAAACAGCCTCCACGTATTTGATCATACAATTAAACCCATTCTTTTGTATAGTTCGGAAATTTGGGGCTTTTTTAATCCCTTCAAAAAAAAATTAAATTCTCAGACTTCTACAGTTGATCAAGCCTATCCTAAACTTCTTTCTGAAAGATTACATATGAAATTTTGTAAACTATTACTAGGTGTGGGGAAAAGAGCAACAAACTTTGCCACTCTTTCAGAACTTGGGAGATTTCCTTTACATTTTGATATCACCAAATCTATGATCAGATACTGGCACCGGCTTGAAAATTTGGGTTCATCCTTTCCATTACTAAAAGATGCATATTTAGAGTCAAAGCTATTATTTGAATCAAAAATTCCCTCTTGGTATGGATCTTTAAACTATTTGCAAAAAAATTAATGGGGTTGACAGTCTAGCCTTTGCAAGCAACTTTAGATTCAAAATTTTATTTAAAAGTTTTTATCAGCACTATGAAATACAGTGGAGAAAACAAATGCACAATTGTGCTGATGGGAAGCTTTGTAGCTATAGCACTTTTAAGACTCATTTTGGTCTTGAAAGATATCTTACTTTATTACAATCACCTGAGCAGAGGAGAAATTTCACTCGATTGCGTATTTCTTCTCACAGACTAAGAATTGAACAAGGTCGCTATCAGGGTACTCTCCGACAAGACAGAATATGTCTCAGGTGCACCTCAAATGAAGTTGATGATGAAAACATTTTTATTTTCGTGTACATCATCTCAAGATAAGAGAAATTGTTTAAATTCCACCATTAACTCACTATGCCCAAACTTTACGCATTTGATTCCTAGCCAAAACTGATATGGCTTCTTAATGTAGAGAATCTTGATATCTTGATATCTGTCTGTGAGTTAGTTGATGAAGAAAAATATAACTTGAAAGATAAATATTTAAATCAGGCTTTCTGCACTAGGCACGAGGTTGGCATGGTGGGGTACAGGACACATCGTACAAGTTCTATTACCTTTCTGTTTGTGATATTTCTTGATTAAACTGGTAATATTTTATCTTTTCGTAATATGTCCACTTTGGCATGTCAATTAGCATTGTCCCTTGGTGCCTCTTGCAGTTGTGTCACTTTAAATAGTACTGACTCCTCTGCACCAGGCACGAGGATGACATACCAGTTATGTGCAACTTCTTACAATATCTTACCATATCATTAATCATGTTAATGTCCCGATACACATTTTAATATGCACCCACCATGCCATATAGCACCGTCCCTTGGTGCCTCCTGCAGTTAAGCTAGATATATTTAGCCTACTCACAGAATTCTTTTCTTTTTGTTACTTTCTAGAGGTGTGCCTGAGACGAAGGTTTTATATATACTCCTATATATATACGAATATGTGAAAACTGTTGTTTCTTATTTGTGTTTGTAACTATGTATACTGTATTGTTTATTATATTTGTAAAAATAATATTATAATGATATTATATTATGCTCCTTGTGAGCCCATTTGATGGAAATAAAGCATCTTCTTCTCTTCTTCTTCTTCTATATCTCGTATCTCTATTAAAATGATAGTATTATTTACTGGTCAGTTAAATAATTATAGTTTGATAGTTATAATCAATTAGTATTTTTCATTTAGAAAAACAACTATTATTTGTCAGCTGTTGCACATGTTATATTTGTAATATTCGTATATACAGGTTTTCGAATCCCCATGAGAATGAAATTTGAACCAGTGACTTGTATGTATAAGTCAAGAACTTTATAACATTCTGTTGATGCAATTAATATTTCTTGTCATTTGACTTTAATTGACATATCCTGTTTAGTACTTCCTGTATTCTTTTCATCTGGCACATTTATTTCGTACATAATTATTTGTTATTTGATTGTAAATTATTGATACTCCATTTTACTTTTCTTAATTGTTTAATGTAGTTTCAATGTCCCTTCCTCTGGTCAAGAGTTGTTCTATATAGTTTTTTTTCAAATCTATATTTCAGTTTTTTGTCCCTTACCATGGTTTTGATAAGCAATTTGACAAAGGGTTATAATAAGCATCTATGGAGTTCGTCTTGTTAATAACAAGACAATACTCAGGTTAGACCACGGAATGAAGCGAGGCTCCAAATAATATATTAAAATCAATCGGGTCCAGGACCAATCCAGTATATCTTATTATAATCCTTCGTGATTAATTCCATTTTCTATGTGCATACATTTAGAGTAATTTAGAGCTGGTAAACTCAGTGTATGATAAATATTTCTGGTTATGGAATACATTCTTCTGCATTTATTTTTCATATTTTTCTAGAAATTCACACTTGCATGTTTGTAGTATAATTATTGTGTGTGTATTTTTAGAATAGAAATCCAGATCAGGTCTGGGTTTCTTATACTAAAAGAGGTGTTTCGGTTTTGGTCATATTAACCTAGGCCTATCCTCATCAGGTATCCCGAGCCTATATGTTTCCTTTCTTGTAATATGTAGAATAGTTCCAATTTGATTTCTCTTATGGGGATACGACACCTGTTTATACAATCGTTTTTTATCTTTTATCTTCTTTCTGTTTTTTTTTGGTATTTTTTCCTCTTTTTATTTAATCTCTTCAATTGGTTTATTGTGCGTTACATTTTTATCTTTTGTTTGATTTCGTCTGTTTATATAATATTTCTTCTTTGAATTCGTTAAATACTCGTTTAGATTTTTATGTCTTTTGTATGTAAAACGTTTGCTCATTGCTTTTAATACTCTATTTGAGAGATTAAAATCTTTTTTTGTTATTCTATTTGAGAACAATTTTATTAAAGCAGTCTCTATTTGAGAGATTACTTTATTTTTGCTATTCTATTAATAGCAGTCTCTGTTTGAGAGATTATTATATGTTGTTATTCTATTTGAGAATAACTTGTATTATCAATCTCTATTTGAGAGATGATTATTACTGTTTTTTTACAAACACAAGACAAAACAGTCCTTTACTTCCTATGTTATAGCGTTAAAATAGATCTTGCACTGTGTGATAGATAAGTATGTGTATTTTATCAGTCAAATATTTCTATCTAATTGCTTCCACGTGATTACAAGATCTCGTATGCTGATTGGTTGATTCTATATACGTCATAGATACATGCACGTGTATTTTTGACCTCACCTAACCTAAACTATATCTTAAAATAGTTCAGGAGCCCGTAACAGATACACATAATAATGTATTATTTTCTTCTTCTGGATCGATATTACTAATGAAAATAAATGGAAAATCCTTTACATACATTGTATATATATATATATATCTCGTATCTCTATTAAAATGATAGTATTATTTACTGGTCAGTTAAATAATTATAGTTTGATAGTTATAGTCAATTAGTATTTTTCATTTAGAAAAACAACTATTATTTGTCAGCTGTTGCACATGATTTATTTGTAATATTCGTATATACAGGTGGTCGAATCCCCATGAGAATCAAATTTGAACCAGTGACTTGTATGTATAAGTCAAGAACTTTATAACATTCTGTTGATGCAATTAATATTTCTTGTCATTTGACTTTAATTGACATATCCTGTTTAGTACTTCCTGTATTCTTTTCATCTGGCACATTTATTTCGTACATAATTATTTGTTATTTGATTGTAAATTATTGATACTCCATTTTACTTTTCTTAATTGTTTAATGTAGTTTCAATGTCCCTTCCTCTGGTCAAGAGTTGTTCTATATAGTTTTTTCAAATCTATATTTCAGTTTTTTGTCCCTTACCATGGTTTTGATAAGCAATTCGACAAAGGGTTATAATAAGCATATACGGAGATCGTCTTGTTAATAACAAGACAATACTCAGGTTAGACCACGGAATGAAGCGAGGCTCCAAATAATATATTAAAATCAATCGGGTCCAGTACCAATCCAGTATATCTTATTATAATCCTTCGTGATTAATTCCATTTTTTATGTGGATACATTTAGAGTAATTTAGAGCTGGTAAACTCAGTGTATGATAAATATTTCTGGTTATGGAATACATTCTTCTGCATTTATTTTCATATTTTTCTAGAAATTCACACTTGCATGTTTGTAGTATAATTATTGTGTGTGTATTTTTAGAATAGAAATCCAGATCAGGTCTGTGTTTCTTATACTAAAAGAGGTGTTTCGGTTTTGGTCATGTTAACCTAGGCCTATCCTCATCAGGTATCCCAAGCCTATATGTTTCTTTTCTTGTAATATGTAGAATAGTTCCAATTTGATTTCTCTTATGGGGATACCCAAACAATGTTACAGTTTTGCGACAATTGATAGTAGTATACGGTGGATATATTTACACGACGATGTTTCATAAACAATACACAGTTCATTTAACCATATATGTGCATTTTATTCAAGAACATGTTAAAGCAAAGTCTGTTTTAGTAATTTTAAAGTTTATTTCAACACCGGAAGTGACAATATTCCATTATGGAGGCCTCTAGGTGGCTCTATCTAAACCATCTTTGATGGTTACTCCAAGGAATGTGTACACACCAAGTAAGTCCGAAGTGAGCATGAACTATAGATTTAATGGAAGAAAGTTTTAGTCAAGAAAGCAGAGGCACCTAATTTAGAGACTGCAATGTAGAAATACAGTAAAAACAAATGCACACTTGTCATTACCTTTAGCCCAGCTGCATATGAAATATATAATCAATGTATACACTTTTATATGCGGTAATGAAAACAGAAGTTATGAGAACTATGAGAAAAACAGTGAAAATTATCAAAGGTCAAATTGGAAAAGATGTGATAAAATAAGCGACCAAGCTTTCATTTTAAAACATCTGGCTGAAATTGACATAAACGATCATAAATCACCAGTTTCATGAAGACATAGAAATTCAAATAACCGTTTGCCACTAGGCAGGAATTGACTCCATACCAAACTATAGAAAACAGATAACAACAAAAACTGACGGAAGGGAAATTTAGAACGATGAAATTAATCAGGCTTCAAAATATTTAAAACAAGTTCTTTATGCATGGAAATTAAACAGAGAAAATAAAGGAAAGAAATAGTAACAGAGAAGTTTACAAAGTAGGACAAGTGAATCGAGGAAAACACCTTCATAGAGCAAATTATGGACATCATAAACATCGTCTTTACAGAGAAGATTGTACCTCCGATTGTGAAAGAATGCCTGTTTACACCTGTTCACAGAACGACAATAAGCTATTTGGATAGCTTGTACAAAACCAAAGATATTTCAGGAAAACAACCACATACATTATGATCTTCAATTATAAAGAGGAGACAGAACCTGAAAATTAACTATTCCTATAAGTGACAATGAATGTAACTGAAATACTGAGAGTCTAATCCCTGCCACAATACAAATGAGATAACTGAACAATTAGAAATTAATAGAATCTAGAAAATAAAGCAGACAACAACAGAGGAAATTAAAGTGACCTTACAAAAACTGAAATCCGGAAAGTGCCCAGGAACTGATGGAATATTTAAAAAAAAGGTGCAATCAGAACTATTACAATATATTATTATCATTATAAACCTCGTCTTTACGGGAAGAATGTATCTCCGATAGTGAAAGAAGGTAATTTCATCTGTTTTAAAAAATGGAAAAGATAAGTAGTACCCCAAAACGACAAAAGCATAACTGTAACAAACTGCCTCTCCGCCTTAGTAGAGAATATACCCAAGCTAGGGAAGCATAGAACCAAATTACTGCCACATCAAGGTAAACTTCAAAAAGCGCTGACTACTACAAGGAAATACAGCTAGTACTTTTGAAATGAAATGCACATAAAGCATTCGACAAATAAAGCCACATATACTCTTCGACAAATTGTTATATGATTGAATAAATGAAAACATCTGAATTTCATTGAGAACAAGTACAAAATACGTAACAATGAAAGTGAAATGATATAATACATTGTCAGATTAGTTTATTCAGAGACAAGGAGAAAGCAAGGTGCGAAACTATTAAGTGTACTTTACAAAAGATATAAAATAACATTCAAGAGGCCTTGGAGCAAAAATTAATGTTGTGGCACCAACCTGTGCAGATGACATAGCACTGACCAGCAAAAAGTATAAAGTTCAATCATTGCTAGATATAATAAACAACACAGGTATGGAAATTGGCCTTGACGACGTAGTACCAGTAATGCAAATCAATCCGATTTTGTGCCTTCAACAGGAAAATGTAAGAAATTCTCAGTTAAACTAAGAAATACTGAAATAGAACAAAAGGCTGAAAAAAATAGTTGGGGCTAATTAGAGACTATAAGAAAAAAATCTATATAGAAGATAGACTGAAACAGCAAGGCAGAAGTCTATGCAATGTTAGGACCAGGCCTTATGCATTAAAGGGAATGTCGCCAGTTGTTTCTCTGGAAACATGACAAATATATGCTTTATCGTGGATCCTGGAAGGTATAGAGATATTGAACAGTACACAATGTTTTACGTGGACATAAAGCCTTTACCTCTCCACACCTGGCAATTAGTACCGTGTATAACGATTTAAGTGAAAAAGGTGGAAATCAAAACCAGGCTAGTTACAGGAGCCTATACCTCACAATCAGATAGAGCAAAACTTACAAGAGATCAAGAAGATGCTACATGTTTGCGATGTGGAATAAAACAGCGAGAATACCAATCATTTCTTTGTACAGTGTCCTGTTCTCAGTACAGAGCGAGATAGACATTTACCCGTTGTAATATCTTAAAACACACTTCCCGGTACATTTGATAAATTTGGAAAACAAAGATTATGTTTTAATTAGCTACTCACACTGAAGAAACCAAATTATAACGACAAAGAAACAATAACAAGAACAGTATGTTACAACCTTTTTCGTACCAAATTAATCGCACATGAATAAGATTTAGACTATAAAATGAGACATTATAAAGGAATAACTGCAAAGACAATTTCAAACTGAAAATATGTGAAAAGTTTTTCCAAAGACAGTGTACAGTGTAAATGACTTTTATGGGTGATGGTACCGGTGCTACTCACAGTAAGTTGAGATTTACTTCCTCCTAATTATAGTTAAGAACCTTGTAAATATTAATGTATATGTTCCGGACAAAATATAAGTATTTGGACCATACGCGTATGGTCGGACTATATACTCGTTTGGTTATCAACGGGCCGGACCATATTAATATTTTGACCATATAGGTATTTTTCGATAAAAATTCTAACTTTCTTTTGCATTTATCACGTAACAATGAATACCATATGATTAAATAAGTCAAAATTTCGTTTTAAGAAACTTTTATATATTACTGCTTCAAGGGTCATTCATACCTTAGGCAATTCAGAGTAAAAACTTTTCAGTGTTCATCGTTTATATTAAAATCAATCGGGTCCAGGACCAATCCAGTATATCTTATTATAATCCTTCGTGATTAATTCCATTTTCTATGTGCATACATTTAGAGTAATTTAGAGCTGGTAAACTCAGTGTATGATAAATATTTCTGGTTATGGAATACATTCTTCTGCATTTATTTTCATATTTTTCTAGAAATTCACACTTGCATGTTTGTAGTATAATTATTGTGTGTGTATTTTTAGAATAGAAATCCAGATCAGGTCTGTGTTTCTTATACTAAAAGAGGTGTTTCGGTTTTGGTCATGTTAACCTAGGCCTATCCTCATCAGGTATCACAAGCCTATATGTTTACTTTCTTGTAATATGTAGAATAGTTCCAATTTGATTTCTCTTATGGGGATACGACACCTGTTTATACAATCGTTTTTTATCTTTTTCTTCTTTCTGCTTTTTTTTTGATATTTTTTCCTCTTTTTATTTAATCTCTTCAATTGGTTTATTGTGCGTTACATTTTTATCTTTTGTTTGATTTCGTCTGTTTATATAATATTTCTTCTTTGAATTCGTTAAATAATCGTTTAGATTTTTATGTCTTTTGTATGTAAAATATTTGCTCATTGCTTTTAATACTCTATTTGAGAGATTAAAATCTTTTTTTGTTATGCTATTTGAGAACAATTTTATTAAAGCAGTCTCTATTTGAGAGATTACTTTATTTTTGCTATTCTATTAATAGCAGTCTCTGTTTGAGAGATTATTATATGTTGTTATTCTATTTGAGAATAACTTGTATTATCAATCTCTATTTGAGAGATGATTATTACTGTTTTTTTACAAACACAAGACAAAACAGTCCTTTACTTCCTATGTTATAGCGCTAAAATAGATCCTGCACTGTGTGATAGATAAGTATGTGTATTTTATCAGTCAAATATTTCTATCTAATTGCTTCCACGTGATTACAAGATCTCGTATGCTGATTGGTTGATTCTATATACGTCATAGATACATGCACGTGTATTTTTGACCTCACCTAACCTAAACTGTATCTTAAAATAGTTCAGGAGTGCCCGTAACAGATACACATAATAATGTATTATTTTCTTTTTCTGGATCGATATTACTAATGAAAATAAATAGAAAATCCTTTACATACATTGTATATATATATATATATATATCTCGTATCTCAATTAAAATGATAGTATTATTTACTGGTCAGTTAAATAATTATAGTTTGATAGTTATAGTCAATTAGTATTTTTCATTTAGAAAAACAACTATTATTTGTCAGCTGTTGCACATGTTATATTTGTAATATTCGTATATACAGGTGGTCGAATCCCCATGAGAATCAAATTTGAACCAGTGACTTGTATGTATAAGTCAAGAACTTTATAACATTCTGTTGATGCAATTAATATTTCTAGTCATTTGACTTTAATTGACATATCCTGTTTAGTACTTCCTGTATTCTTTTCATCTGGCACATTTATTTCGTACATAATTATTTGTTATTTGATTGTAAATTATTGATACTCCATTTTACTTTTCTTAATTGTTTAATGTAGTTTCAATGTCCCTTCCTCTGGTCAAGAGTTGTTCTATATAGTTTTTTCAAATCTATATTTCAGTTTTTTGTCCCTTACCATGGTTTTGATAAGCAATTCGACAAAGGGTTATAATAAGCATCTATGGAGATCGTCTTGTTAATAACAAGACAATACTCAGGTTAGACCACGGAATGAAGCGAGGCTCCAAATAATATATTAAAATCAATCGGGTCCAGGACCAATCCAGTATATCTTATTATAATCCTTCGTGATTAATTCCATTTTCTATGTGCATACATTTAGAGTAATTTAGAGCTGGTAAACTCAGTGTATGATAAATATTTCTGGATATGGAACACATTCTTCTGCATTTATTTTCATATTTTTCTAGAAATTCACACTTGCATATTTGTAGTATAATTATTGTGTGTGTATTTTTAGAATAGAAATCCAGATCAGGTCTGTGTTTCTTATACTAAAAGAGGTGTTTCGGTTTTGGTCATGTTAACCTAGGCCTATCCTCATCAGGTATCCCAAGCCTATATGTTTCTTTTCTTGTAATATGTAGAATAGTTCCAATTTGATTTCTCTTATGGGGATACCCAAACAATGTTACAGATTTGCGACAATTGATAGTAGTATACGGTGGATATATTTACAGGACGATGTTTCATAAACAATACACAGTTCATTTAACCATATATGTGCATTTTATTCAAGAACATGTTAAAGCAAAGTCTGTTTTAGTAATTTTAAAGTTTATTTCAACACCGGAAGTGACAATATTCCATTATGGAGGCCTCTAGGTGGCTCTATCTAAACCATCTTTGATGGTTACTCCAAGGAATGTGTACACACCAAGTAAGTCCGAAGTGAGCATGAACTATAGATTTAATGAAGAAAGTTTTAGTCAAGAAAGCAGAGGCACCTAATTTAGAGACTGCAATGTAGAAATACAGTAAAAACAAATGCACACTTGTCATTACCTTTAGCCCAGCTGCATATGAAATATATAATCAATGTATACACTTTTATATGCGGTAATGAAAACAGTAGTTATGAGAACTATGAGAAAAAGGTCAAATTGGAAAAGATGTGATAAAATAAGCGACCAAGCTTTCATTGTAAAACATCTGGCTGAAATTGACATAAACGATCATAAATCACCAGTTTCATGAAGACATAGAAATTTAAATAACCGTTTGCCACCAGGCAGGAATTGACTCCATACCAAACTATAGAAAACAGATAACAACAAAAACTGACGGAAGGGAAATTTAGAACGATGAAATTAATCAGGCTTCAAAATATTTAAAACAAGTTCTTTATGCATGGAAATTAAACAGAGAAAAATAAAGGAAAGAAATAGTAACAGAGAAGTGTACAAAGTAGGGCAAGTGAATCGAGGAAAAACACCTTAATAGAGCAAATTATGGACATCATAAACATCGTCTTTACAGAGAAGATTGTACTTCCGATTGTGAAAGAATGCCTATTTACACCTGTTCACAGAACGACAATAAGCTATTTGGATAGCTTGTACAAAACCAAAGATATTTCAGGAAAACAACCACATACATTATGATCTTCAATTATAAAGAGGAGACAGAACCTGAAAATTAACTATTCCTGTAAGTGACAATGAATGTAACTGAAATACTGAGAGTCTAATCCCTGCCACAATACAAATGAGATAACTGAACAATTAGAAATTAATAGAATCTAGAAAATAAAGCAGACAACAACAGAGGAAATTAAAGTGACCTTACAAAAACTGAAATCCGGAAAGTGCCCAGGAACTGATGGAATATTTAAAAAAAAGGTGCAATCAGAACTATTACAATATATTATTATCATTATAAACCTCGTCTTTACGGGAAGAATGTATCTCCGATAGTGAAAGAAGGTAATTTCATCTGTTTTAAAAAATGGAAAAGATAAGTAGTACCCCAAAAACGACAAAAGCATAACTGTAACAAACTGCCTCTCCGCCTTAGTAGAGAATATACCCAAGCTAGGGCAGCATAGAACCAAATTACTGCCACATCAAGGTAAACTTCAAAAAGCGCTGACTACTACAAGGAAATACAGCTAGTACTTTTGAAATGAAATGCACATAAAACATTCGACAAATAAAGCCACATATACTCTTCGACAAATTGTTATATGATTGAATAAATGAAAACATCTGAATTTCATTGAGAACAAGTACAAAATACGTAACAATGAAAGTGAAATGATATAATACTTTGTCAGATTAGTTTATTCAGAGACAAGGAGAAAACAATGTGCGAAACTATTAAGTGTACTTTACAAAAGATATAAAATAACATTCAAGAGGCCTTGGAGCAAAAATTAATGTTGTGGCACCAACCTGTGCAGATGACATAGCACTGACCAGCAAAAAGTATAAAGTTCAATCATTGCTAGATATAATAAACAACACAGGTAAGGAAATTGGCCTTGACGACGTAGTACCAGTAATGCAAATAAATCCGATTTTATGCCTTCAACAGGAAAATGTAAGAAATTCTCAGTTAAACTAAGAAATACTGAAATAGAACAAAAGGCTGAAAAAAATAGTTGGGGCTAATTAGAGACTATAAGAAAAAAATCTATATAGAAGATAGACTGAAACAGCAAGGCAGAAGTCTATGCAATGTTAGGACCAGGCCTAATGCATTAAAGGGAATGTCGCCAGTTGTTTCTCTGGAAACATGACAAATATATGCTTTATCGTGGATCCTGGAAGGTATAGAGATATTGAACAGTACACAATGTTTTACGTGGACATAAAGCCTTTACCTCTCCACACCTGGCAATTAGTACCGTGTATAACGATTTAAGTGAAAAAGGTGGAAATCAAAACCAGGCTAGTTACAGGAGCCTATACCTCACAATCAGATAGAGCAAAACTTACAAGAGGTCAAGAAGATGCTACATGTTTGCGATGTGGAATAAAACAGCGAGAATACCAATCATTTCTTTGTACAGTGTCCTGTTCTCAGTACAGAGCGAGATAGACATTTACCCGTTGTAATATCTTAAAACACACTTCCCGGTACATTTGATAAAATTGAAAAACAAAGATTATGTTTTAATTAGCTACTCACACTGAAGAAACCAAATTATAACGACAAAGAAACAATAACAAACATATGTTACAACCTTTTTCGTACCAAATTAATCGCACATGAATAAGATTTAGACTATAAAATGAGACATTATAAAGGAATAACTGCAAAGACAATTTCAAACTGAAAATATGTGAAAAGTTTTTCCAAAGACAGTGTACAGTGTAAATGACTTTTATGGGTGATGGTACCGGTGCTACTCACAGTAAGTTGAGATTTACTTTCTCCTAATTATAGTTAAGAACCTTGTAAATATTAATGTATATGTTCCGGACAAAATATAAGTATTTGGACCATATGCGTATGGTCGGACTATATACTCGTTTGGTTATCAACGGGCCGGACCATATTAATATTTTGACCATATAGGTATTTTTCGATAAAAATTCTAACTTTCTTTTGCATTTATCACGTAACAATGAATACCATATGATTAAATAAGTCAAAATTTCGTTTTTAGAAACTTTTTATATATTACTGCTTCAAGGGTCATTCATACCTTAGGCAATTCAGAGTAAAAACTTTTCAGTGTTCATCGTTTATATTAACCGGACCATACGAGTATATACGCATATGGTCCAAATATTCATATGGTCCGGAACATATATTCTAATGTTTAATCCAATTTATTTCATAAATCCTAATGGAGTGCTCCATACCAGTAACAGTAACGGGTGCTGATTTGTTTTGACGGGTTTTAAAGCTCTCCAGCGCTTATGTTAAACATTACAATTGATCTAGTATACCCACTTTAAGTAAAGCTTTATATCTTATGTCTTATACTTAGATAGGGTAGACATTGTGCTTTGCAACATACCCCTTAGAGAGTTGATGTAAGGTTTCTTTAACGGACCACTTTTATAGAAAAGGTTTACTGCCAGAAACTGCGGGATAAGTCCAGGATGACAATAGATATATACCCCTAGTCAACCGTTGGGACCGGGTACCAAATAAATTACCTAAATTACATAAATGTTTATTAATTAGACAAGTTATAGTTTTTCTAAAGAGCCTCCAATTAGGAAATTAGTAGCTTTTCTAAAATGCTTGAATTGGACAAGTGATAGCTTTTCTTAAATGCTTGCAATTAGAAAAAATAGAAGCGTATTTAAAAAGCTTGCAATTAGACAAACAGTAGCGGTTATAACAAGCTTGGAATTTGATAGGTTTTCGCTTTTCTATTTCACTAAATTGTTTATTTTGTGTTCTTCGGAGGAACATAACAGTGTTCCCCAGGGCAACATTTCACTAAATGTTTAATATTATAACTCATGCAAGTGCACTACTAACCGTTTCCCATGGGAATGTTAATAGTGACTGTCATCTACGAGCCAAATTTCCAGGAAATCGTATGTTCCTTAATTATGT
This sequence comes from Mytilus coruscus, assembly GCA_017311375.1. NCBI lineage: Eukaryota > Metazoa > Mollusca > Bivalvia > Mytilida > Mytilidae > Mytilus > Mytilus coruscus. The sequence continues at coordinate 85,916,364 of CM029601.1, forward strand.
TTAACGATAAACCCTGAAAAAACTTGAAAGAATTTCATCCCTCGCCATGTTGTTCAGTGTTTGTAAGTACCCATCTCCCTTGTCGATGGCAGAGATTGGTGATCAGGCTATTCGCATATTTCCCATCGAATTTCGAATAAAACATACAACTGATACACCTGTTTCTACCCATTCATTGATTAAAATATCGAAATTGAAAGTAATGTCGGTTGATACGATATTTCAATTATGATTTCCTTTATTGAACGATTGCATCTGACAATAAAACTAAAACAAGGTTTTTCATCACGACCTCAAAAGTTTACAGCCACTACTATGACTTGAATCACCGTCACAGAATATTTGCATCGCAATGACCAGGCATATGTCAAATTTTCAGACCTTTCCATGTCAACCAATTCTTTTGCATGTTACATTTCCGAACACTTAATTTCATCTACTGTTTTTTTATGCTACTCAATTAGTTTTCTGTTTAGTTTTTCGTGGACTGATTTTTGTGTGTCTTTTTGTCGTTTTATTTTAGCCATAATATTGTATGTCAGTTAACTTTCTATTTTGATCACTCAGTATTTTGTTGTTTGTTTTGACAAATGTTTTGATATTTCCATACTACAACCGCTTTGTACGTCTTTGTAATTGCCTGATATTTTAGATATACAAAGAATGTGATAATCACATTGCCAAAGCACCAGTTTTCATCCTCTTTTTCGTTCACTTATTCATGGTTGCTAGTGACGGAGTTATTTGCCTCATCCAAACTAGTTGGTAAGAGAACTTGCAGGTCCCGTCACCAGCTAGTGTATAGCGTTGAGGGCAAGAGAAAAATATAATGCAAAGCTTGGTATCTCAAAAAATTGTAAAAGTCAGAACAGTTACAAGTATTTTCGTCTAATGGACATGTGTGATTAACTCCTGCATATTATGAAGTACCAGATAAGAGGTCTTTGCCAATTTTCCTTGTTCTTAGTTAAAACATGCCAAGAAAAATTCAACTTATAATATAAAATACAAATATTGTTTTAATTTTTAATGACATTTTCCTTTACTTATAACGTTCAAAAGAAGGTTTTTATTATTTTCATTTACCTGTGTTTAAAGTTATTGCAAATGGCTGATATTTTTGTTCGAGCATATTGTTTTTCTTAAATTGTTTAACATTTCATACCGATATAACATGTTACTTTTATTATTCTTCCCTTAGTTTATTTATTTTGAATTTACATTGTATCTTAGGTCAAATTTATTTGTTCAGTGTATGTTCAATGGTGTTAATATGTCCTTTGATTGAGTTAAGTTATTTCAGTTGATATTTTATAGTGTGTCTTTCTATGTTGTGATGTTACACTATTGTTTCAGAAAAAGGGTGAAGGTTTGGTACCATTAAAACGTTTAAACCCGCTGCATTTGTTTGCATCTGTCCTAAGTCAGGAATCTGATGTTCAGTAGTTGTCGTTTATTGATGTGGTTCATAAGTGTTTCTCGTTTCTCGTTTTTATATAGATTAGACCGTTGGTTTTCCCGTTTGAATGGTTTTACACTAGTAATTTTTGGGGCCCTTTATAGCTTACTGTTCGGTGTGAGCCTAGGCTCCGTGTTGAAGACCATACTTTGACCTATAATGGTTTACTTTTATAAATTTTGACTTGGATGGAGAGTTGTCTCATTGGCACTCATACCACATCTTCTTATATCTATTTAAATCGCGTGGTGAAACATAGTTTGTTAACTACAACCCAGATCGGACGATATTTTTATACCCTCCGCTTTCTAAATCGGGTGGAATAAAGCAATAAGGAGTACATTTGCCTGCCCATTCGTTCGTCCTCTTGTACCACTTTTTTAATCCGCAACTGCTCCAAAACTGCTGGACATAATACTGTAAAATTTTCACAGAATCTTATTTACATGATGGTACTTTTGAAACTTCTATTTCATATCTTTATCGCAATGATTTTTGGGGCTGTCCGTAGCAAATCATGGACTTTGCGAGGGATGAGGGTATCATTGTGGAGCTTTACTGGCTGTATCTTTAGTTCATTTTATTTATTTTTTTCAAATTAACCTCTTAGAAAGACTTGTGTTTGATTAAACTCTTAGTTGAAAAGACCGACAACACAAAACTAAGGGAATTTAAAATTATTAGTAATGGGTGATTGATTGATTGTTGGTATTTAGCGCTACTTTAAGCACTTTTGAAAATGTATTAGTAGTACATTTAATTATAAGAGGAAGCGTGAGCACCATGAGAGAATCGCCAAAATCAAGCAGGAAAACTGGCAAGCCTATTCATATCAGATCATAGTAAAACTCACCTTGCAAGCGCGGGCTGAAACTGTTTACTCGCAAATTGTCGGCATTCCTATGGGAATGAACTGTGCGCCTCTCCTTGCCGACCTCTACTTATTTTCATATGAGTCGGAGTTCATTCAGATACTTATCAAAAACAAGATTAAAGAAGCCAGATCATTTAATTTCACATTCAGACATATTGATGATGTTCTTTCCATTAACAATCCAAACTTTTCTGATTAGTTTCCATTAATATATCCTCCAGAACTAGAAATTAAAGAAACAACAGACACGGCTTCCTCCGCCTCATGTCTAGACTTGTACCTCGAATTTGACATAAGCGGTCATCACAGTACCAGAATCGATGACAAACGAGACGATTTTAATTTTGAAATTATAAATTTTCAACACCTTAGCAGCAATATACCAACTTCACCTGCATATGGGATATACATTTCCCAACTCATTCGGTATTCAATAGCTTGCAGCTGCTACTCAGACTTTATAAAACGTCACCAGTGTCTGAGCAGAAAGTTGATGAACCAGGGTAGTGTCAAAGAACGTCTCGTCCATCGGAAGATACCAAGACCTTGTTGATAAATATTCCGTATCAACTTCACAAATACCGGTAATACATGATTGTCTTAAAGAGAGGCGAAAGATACCAAAGAGACATTCAAACTCATTTGTCGAAAATAAACTGACAACACCATGACTAAAAAAAGAAAAAGACAAACAGACAAACAATAGTTCACAAAACACAACATAGAAAACTAAAGACTGAGCAACACGAACCCCACGAAAAAGTAGACATTTCCCAACTTATTCGGTATTCAAGAGCTTGCAGCTTTTAAAAAAAAAGGACGAGACGTTCTTTGACATAATCCTTGTTCAACAACTTTCTGCTCAGACACTGGTGACGTTTTATAAAATGAAGATTATAGGTACTGACGTTGTTTATCATCTTAATTGCGTGTTATAGTGTTTTGTGTTTTTTTTTATTTATCTTTCTATATTTTTAACCTTTACTGTACATGTTTAGTCCATTTTTGGTAATATGCTTTTTCCGTGGCTTGGTATTTATACATCCCGCCATGGTGTTATTGTGCTATGGTCATTTTTGTATTATTGTCTTTCATTTTTGCTCATGTACTTTGTCTATAGAGTGTCTATATGCCATTTTTGTTTTTCTTTGTTGAAATAGTGGTTAAGACTATAACACAATGTTGACTGCTGTACCGCAATTTTTGACATTTTTACCTATTATGTCTGTTTGTTTTGCTCACACATTGTTGTAAATATTATGGATTTTATGCGACTGTCATACAAGTGAGATGTTTAGCTAGCTATAAAACCAGGTTTAATCCACCATTTGATACATAAGGAAATGCTTGTACCAAGTCAGGAATATGACAGTTGTTTTCCATTCGTTTGATGTGTTTGAGCTTTTGATTTTGCCATCTGATAAAGGACTTAATTTATTTTTGTTTTGAATTTTCCTTGGAGTTCGGTATTTTGTTATTTTACTTTTTTCAAACGATGACAGGCGATTGAGCACTCTAGACCACCTACGTCACTGATCCATCGAAATAAGGGGTGAAATGTGTAAGTAACTTGAAAAACGGGCGGATTTACAAAATAACTCTTGAACTCAAAAGATTCGCAAAATGAGGCTTGGAGAAATAGTATATACAGAATATTTTGAAAATTCCCTAATATAATATCGAGCAGTGACGAAAACAGGGTCATATTTTTTTTTTTTTTTAAGTAAACTTAAAAGGTCGACAAAAGAAAACTTACCTACGATCTGTATTTATTTTTATTACTAATCAATATATCAAAATAAATAATTATTTACAGAGATAACAATAGCAACATGCTGTGTTGATTTTTAAAACCCTACATTATCATTTAACTCCACCTTCCGCTAAATAGATGATGTCTTCTCGCTAAATGATTCAGTTTCGTGACTACTAGTATGTTGAACGCATCTATCCCAATGCACTTGAAATTGAGGATACAACAGATAGAGGACTGACAATGAATGTCGGTTGAGAACAAAACTTTATGACAAAAGAGATGATTTCAGCTTCCCAATTGTGAACTTTTTATTTTATGTAGCAACATTCCAGCAGTGCCTGCATATTGAGTATCTCACAGATGATATTCAAGTGCTTGCATTTCCTATTGTGATATCCTGATAGAGAGTTGCTGCTTACAAGGAAGCTATTAAACCAAGCGTTCCAGGTGGTGAAGTTGAAAGCATCCTTCGAAAATTTTACGAACGGCATCACTAGCTGGTTGACAGTTATAGAATATCTGTTCCATAGATGACGGTACGACGGATATGTTGCAATTGTCGTAACAGCAATACCGTCCTCTTTCCCACAATTATGACCTACCGAATAAGACTTCGCATCGGGTTTGTACTTACTTGAGCAGCAAGACGGGTGTCACGTGTGGAGCAGGATCTGCTTTCTCTTCCGGAGCACCTGTTTTTGGTGGGGTTAATGCTCCTCAGTCTTTAGTTTTCTATGTTATATTTTGTATACTGTTGTTTGTCCTTTGGTCATTTTTCTTTTTTTTTGCCATGGCGTTGTCAGTTTGAAGTCGACTATAAGAGTTTGAATGTCCCTTTTGTATCTTTGGTAGACATACGTTTTCCTTAGAAACGGTTAAGCTGGAATGAAAAAAAAACAATTATTTAAAAAAAAGCACACAAGAGTGAATATCAAGAAATTGACAAAAATCAAAACTTGAGTCAAAATACAAATATAAAAGAAGGATAAAACATCTTAATGTAAACAAAATTTAAATCTATGCGAGATGAATTTGAAAACACAAAAAATAAAATGATTTGAAGCGAAAAAAAAATATAAATATAAGATCGTATAGTTAACAGTCAATTCGGTACCATACATCTAATAATATTTAAAAAGTAATGTCAAAATACACACAAAGAACAACAAATGTCTTAATTACAAATGTACAAATGTCAAATATTAAAAACTAAATCTTCAGCTTAAAAATATAAAACGTGAGTTATGAGAAAAACAAGTCTAAATGAATGAGAAAAAACTAAGGGCAACATTTAATGAAACACATATCCAAAATTCCTGTCATAAAGACGAAAACCCATCACCAAAATTTCAACAGCATATAAGTGTATAAGTAAAGGAAAATGAAAATTACATTTTTATTAATTTAATGCGCTAGACGCGCTTTTCTTGATTTACTGTCTTGAAAAATTTATATGTCAGTTGTTTTTCCTGGAAAAATAAAAATCAAACTCGGATGTGCACAAGCGAAAAACTCTGACGTTAAATTACATGCAGGTATTTAACCGGGAAAAGGAACGTAAAAATGTTCAAATGCAACAAATTGACACAGAAAATGTGACACATTTTTAAATGAATTTTAAATTGTGCTCCTTTGCACAACAAATATGCAAGCTAGTGTTGACTCAATGTTAATGTTTCTTCCTTTCTAAATCATAAATTATCTCTTTAACGCTATTTATTGGGGCTTCAGCTAAATGCTGAAAAAAAAGATTATGAAAAGCATGTCTTCTAGTCGTGTCTGCATCCTATTTCTTTTTTTTTTTCTGGCCCCTCATTTGGATTTTCTTTTAGCAGATTGTTTCATCTTTATTTGTAGAAGTTTCTGCCACTGATAAGATTTGCAGATAAGAATGAGTGAAGTTGTCCTCCTGGTTTTCATAAAGACGTTCATCTACATGAGAGTACTGCATGTTCCGATATACATAATTTTCTTGGTCAGTGTTTTCGTCTTTCTTGTCGGACGAAGATATTGATTTCACAGTCCAAGGATGAAGAGTAAAAGTGTCCGCATAAGTTTGCGGTGCTTGTTTCCAATTATCTTGCAGAGGTTGATATGGGTTTAAATATTCATCCTTCACGTTGTCTTGTTCAATGATTTCAGGTGAATCGTCCGTATCTCCGCATGGTTCATGCGGCACATCATATATATTCTCATACACATTACTTTCACGCGTGTAATCATCACTTTCAAATACATAATTGCTTTGATAGGATGAATGAATGGAACGACAACTTGCATGAACAGCGAATGTAGGGGCGTCAGTGGTACTGTTATTATCTTCTGAATACAAAGGACAGAGGTAATTATTGTGTTCAGTGGTACAGTTATTATCTTCTAAATCTAAAGGACAGAGGTAATAAGTGTCGTCCGAATTTCCCGTTGCCTCATTTGCATTAGCTATATTCTTCATCTGAATCAGGTTTATATCAGAATTTTCTACCATCCCCAACGCTTCGATTTCATCATATATGCCGTTATATGAAGTGACTCGAATATGTCTTTGTCTTAAATTATTATCTTCGTTGATAGTTTGAACTTGTCTGGTAACACTCTTTTTCCATATCTTCTTGCAAGCTAAAAGACCTAGCATCAATATCATACCGCAAGCAATGACCAATATATATACGACTAAATTCCGATCAAAAACTCCTGAAATCATGAGTTAATGTATATTTGGCTATCATGAGATAAATCAAGTATTAAATTGTCTTAATATGTTGTCAATTTTGCTATTTTGTTGGTCTTGTTTGCTTTTCTATGTTTTAATTTTTTAATTTTTGTTTTTTTATGTTTATTGTATTTTTGTTTTATTTGGGGGGGATACACTTAAATACAAAAATGGCAGACATGCACCAACGTCATCCACTTAAATACAGGCTCCTGACTTGGGATAGACACATAAAGAATGTGGTGGGGTTAAATATGTTTGTGAGCGCTCAACCCGCGTCTAACCTGAGAAACTGTTGGTACAACACAACATGAGAACAAACTGTAAAATTCAGTTGCAATTGGCCTAATTCAAAAGATCGGTACGCGGCACAAAAACAACTAATATAAAAACAATAGCACCGAAATAAGAGTACTCGCAGTTATTGGCAGCTAGTTCAAAGCCAATTACAACTAATCAATAAATCAGGTTCTCCCAGACTAATGTATCAATCATTACACATCCAACGGGTTTAGTGTAAAGACGTCATAAACAGTCAGAGGAACGCATGACCGTGTGCAATGCCATAAGTAAACGTATCGACAGGATGTTGGATCATATACATATATAGAAATATCATTTTAGTTATGTTTTAATTTTACAAAAAAAAAAAAAAAAATCAATGTCAATACCAATAAAACAATATTTAAAGGTTTTTCTACTGTGTTAAATTGATGACCTTTAAGAAAAAGTTTATTCAAAGGATCAGTTAGTTTACATGGAGAGTATCTAAATTTACGGGCTTTATAAACAACATTGCCGTAAAAATAATGATGTGATATTTCGTTTTAAGTAAGAACTCTACAGGTACAGCCAAAATTCCTAACCAAATCTTTGTATCTATGAAAGACTTTGGTAAAGGTTTAAATTAATTTGTTGTAACAAAATCCTTGACTTAATAATTTATTATGAACATAATCATATACATGGTATATTTGGACGTAAACACTATCTTGATCTAAAACACCTTATTGAGGTGACATAAGTGCCTGCATCTTTTATGAAATGAAGAAATTAGTGAATATGAAAATAGGAGATGTGATATGATTTTGTCAATGAAACAAATATCATTTAAACCTTTAGAAAAAAAATATGAGTAATTACAGGTTACCGCAGGAATGTCCACAATAAGCAGACCCAATACCGGAGTAATCTATAATAGGCCCGAGGTTGACAAAATGTAAACAATTCAAACGAGAAAACAATCGACTTGATTTCTATTTCAAAAATAAACGAAAAACAATGAGGACATAGATTAACCAACGACAACCACTTGATAACATTGGGACAAGCACATAATCAATGTAGCAGGGTTAAAGCTGTTTGTCAACCTTCCTTTACCTATGACAACGGTATTACAACACGGCAGAGGACCAGAACAGTACTGTAAAAATCCGTCGAAAATGGCTTGTCTCATCAGATCGATATCATGCACAAATACAAATAACAAAAAGACAAAAGACACACAGTACCAATCTATGAGTTCTTGCAGTTATTGAAAGCTAGTCCAAAGCAGTGTCATCTAATAAATAGACCATATCTTAATGCCCTCGTAAACTCGTTTATCCATCAATAAAGGATCTTAATTTTTCTCTACGCATGTGTTTCCAAAAAATGAGGTAAAATGAAAGCCTGTTATTTGGGACCGGAGATGGCAAATAAAGTAAACATTCTTTCATCTTTTAGGAATTTTGTTGCTTTCATAGATAAATGAAAAGTTTTTATTATTTCTATTAGTGCAGAAATATCGGTTGTGGTGTCATTGCATGTTGTGCCGTACACGTAAATGTGACAACATTGACATAGTGTTAATAGAATGAGAATATAACGCAAACTACAATACGGGGTGTAGCTTGCCTTATAGAAACACATTTTAACATCTTTGTGTAAAGAAGAGGCGGAAGATACCAAAGGTATATACAACTCATAAGTCAAAGAAAACGCCATTGCAAAAAGAATGAAAACGACCAAAAGACAAACAACAGTCTACATTAAGGGACATAAAAAAACTAAAGACTGAGCAACATGAACCCAACAAAAATCGGTGGTGATCTCAGGATCTCCAGAAGGGTAAGCAGATCTGGTTCCACATGTGATTTAGGTAATCTTTTCACAAGGTATATAATTTAATGACGTGAATAAACTCTAAAAAAAATGACATCATTGAATTTTGCTTTTTTTTTTTTTTTTTGCTGTTTTTGCAGTTTTACATTAATTTTAAAGAGATTAAAGAAACATTAAAGTAGAATAAATAGCGAACAAATTAAAAAAGTGAATTTTTTTTTATTTCAAAATCAAAGAACTAAAGAAGCCTTATTATTTTACTTTATTTTTACGCCAAAAGTTACTTAATTTCGATCTATATTTGTGTAAGTAAATATCAAAATAAAAATATTTTTGTTCTTTTGTTATTATAAAAGCTTGTCTATTTTTGCAATAAATATTTATACACTTGCATTTTGTAAATCCAAAATAAACAATAAACGATGGCCTTCCATTTCCTACATCTAGGTAATAGATATTGTTTAGAATGTTTTATATCCAAATTGATGTTAAAAGGACGATTTTTCTCTTGTATTAACTTTTCCTTAAATGTATTATTCTTTTACATTATTTTGGTTTCTAAAATAGTTTGATTTCCAGGTGTTTAAGGGCATCTTCTGGATTTAAAAAGTAATACTTTCTTCAGTTTTTATGGACTTCCCCTTTTTTAATTTGCCTTGGAGTTCTTTACTTCAACTTACTCGGATTCGTTGATTGTGTAGTTGTCGCTCTTGAAGACGTCTGTGTATTAACACAACCAAGAACATTATCACATCTAAAAAAATATATATATATATTTGATGAATAATTTGTTAATCAAAAACTAAACGCATAATTATAGATTGAGAATAAAACATTGAAGTTACAAACACATATCAATGTTTCTTGTTAGTCTATTAGGCTTTTAGATTAATAGAATAACTTTTAAAATGGTTTAACCCAAAACTACACGCATAATAGACTGAAGAAAAAAATTCCGTTGCATAACAGATTCCCTTAAGGTAGATTGGGTGTCTCCCTCAATCTTTGATTGTAAAATGACAGAAAACAAAATGTAATTTTAACTGTAAATAAGCACAAGTTACAAGCTACAAAACTGTCTCGGACATTTTTTATATCACGTCTTATAAGGGAATAAAGGCTGAATCAATTTTCGTTATAATCACCTAAAAATGTAAATATTTTAAATTCATTTTTTGTTTAAATGGACTTTACATTATCTGATACACTCTTCTGTAGCATTTTTTCTTCTCTGTATGATAAACCTACCGTAGATTTATTATCTCTGAAGTTGAAACGCTAATTTAAAATAAAAGTGGTATTTCATTTTCTAAATTGTCTTCCAAATAGGGTCTTTTAGAAGTATGCAAGTTATAGAAGTTTTAGCGACTCATTTGACAAATTAAAATAATTAATCCTGCGTTATAACATAAAAAAAACAAATATCTTGTTTTAGGTAGGGATAAATCGTACTATGTAACAAACCACGTTTATTCAAATAACATAATATGCTTGATTTCTTGATTGACAACATATTTGTTACGTGCGGAGGATGGACGTGTTTTTCATCAAACAATCGGCATCCCCTTAGAAAAAACTATACTCTTCTTGTCGACTTGTTCCTTTGTTTATTTGAGGCAGACTTCATATAGCACATTTTTCAGCACAACTGAGGATATATATCTTTGTTTCATTTATAATCCACCCTCTAATTCTTCTTACACACAATCTCTAGATGAGGAAATTTTTGACCTTTTGGAAACAGATATTGAGAAATATTCAAAAAGTGGAAGTATAATTTTAGCAGGAGATTTGAATTCTAGAACAGGTACTAAACAACCAGATTTTATTGAGGGGGATAATAGAAATGGCGTAAACCAGATTTTTAATAACTTTGATCCAGATATAAGTGTACCTGTACGTTTTAGTATGGACGAAACTATCTCGTCTAGGGGTAAATATTTAAATGATATCTGTATTGAAACAGGTCTTAGAATTTTAAATGGACGAACTACTGGAGACTCTATTGGCCAATTAACATGCTATACTCCAAATGGAAGTAGCGTTGTAGATTATTTTATTGTATCAGAAAATTTATTATCAAAGGTATGTTTTTTTAAAGTCCATAAATTATTGGGCGATCTCTCTGATCATTGTCAGATTTCTGTGTTATTGAACATACAGTGTAAAATAAAAGGAGATACATGTCACACTCAGATGTCTCTTAAAAGTTATAAATGGAATGAGAACTCTACTGAATTATTTCAGGAAGCATTATCTTCAGGCGGTATGCAACAAAAAATTTTGAATTTTAATAAAACTGATTACCATTCTGATATTAATAATATGATTAAAGATGTTAATACTATATTCTATGAAGCTGCAAATTTATCACTAAAACAAAAGCCTACTAAAAAATCAACAAACAAGTTAAAACAAAATGTACAGAAAAAACCCAATTGGTTAGATGCTTCATTATCTAAATTAAAAAATAACCTACATGATAAAGAAAAATTGTTACAAAAATATCCTTTTGATCCAGTAATAAGGTCATCTTTTTTCAGTCTTTTAAAACATTACAGAAAAACAAGAAAGAAAAAAATAAGGGATTTTCGACAAGATTTAATAGATAAATTAGATAATTTAAAAGACGATAATCCAAGTCAATATTGGGCACTGCTTCATGAGTTATCAGATACAAATAGGGAGAATTCCACATCTGATGTGTCAACAGATGCTTGGTTTTCTTATTTTAAAAATTTAAATGAAAAAGAGACTAATGCGTCCTGTGATTATTTAAAAGATAAGCTAAAAGATATGGAAAGAGAAAAAATATTTACTGAACTTGATAATTTGATTTCAAAAACAGAAATAGAAAAGGCAATTAGTACACTAAAAAATAAAAAAGCCAGTGGTTTTGACTCAATTTTAAATGAAATGTTAAAGTCCAGTCAAATATATTTAGTTCCTTGTTTTCAAAAATTGTTTAATAGTATCTTAAACTCAGGAAATTTTCCTAAAATTTGGGCAAAAGGATATATAGTTCCTTTATTTAAAAGTGGTTCAAAAGATGACCCTTCAAATTATAGAGGAATTACCATTGGAAGTTGTTTAGGCAAGTTATTTGTGAAAATTTTAAATATTCGTTTAGAGAAGTTTTTGGCAAGTAGAAATATTATTAAATCGGAACAAATTGGTTTCTGTAAAGGCAAGCGCACCAGTGATCATCATTTAGTTTTGAAAACTCTTATAGAAAAGTATACTCAACAAGGCGATAAAAAATTCTTTACATGCTTTGTTGACCTACGAAGAGCCTTTGACACTGTTAGTCATGATGGACTTTTTTATAAACTGAGAAATATTGGAGTCAGTGATTTATTTTATAACACTCTAAAAGATATGTATAATAATATTGAACTTTGTGTAAAGGTAGACAAATATTCTATGACTGAAAACTTTACATCTAACATAGGAGTCAAACAAGGGGATAATTTAAGTCCCACTTTATTTAAAATTTTTATAAATGATATTCTTGACTCATTTGATGAGACCTGTAAACCTGCTATTTTAAATTCCTTACAGCTTAATTGCTTATTGTATGCAGATGACTTAGTATTGATGTCAGAAACAGCTGATGGTTTACAGAAGTGTATTGATAAACTATATAAGTACTGTGATAAATGGGGTCTCCAAATAAATATAAAGAAAACTAAATCAGTAGTATTTAATAAAAACAGGAAAATTGTATGAAAAAATATTTACTGTTAATAATGTACCTATTGAAAGGGCTAGGGGTTATAAATATTTAGGAATTTATGTAAGTGCAAGTGGAAGCTTTACAGAGGCTAAAGAAGATTTATATAAAAGGGGATTGAAAGCTTTATTTAAATATAAAAAAAGTTTTAACTTGTATAAACCTAAAATTAATACACTTTCACATATATTTGATCATACTGTGAAACCTGTGTTGTTATATGGGAGTGAAATATGGGGAGCTTCAGTAATAAATAAACTAAATAAAAATGAACATAATCTATTTAAACTATGCAAGGACATGAAACAAGAAAGTATTCATGTCAAATTCTGTAAATTTTCAATGGGTTTAGGTAAAAAATCTACAAATATAGCTGTATTGGGTGAAATGGGAAGATATCCCTTATTTCTTGAAGTAATTTTAAATATGCTTAGATATTATAAATATATATTAAAGTCTGATGATATCCTTCTCTCTGAAGCTCTGCATGTCTCTAAATCACTAAATAGTTTAAACAAAAATAGTTGGTATAGTTGTATTGTTATTCTTATGAAATATCTTGATATAGATCTTAAACTTGTTAAAATTCAAACATGGATTTAAAATCACTAATTTACCGGAAATTAAAACAGAAATATTCTTGTATTTGGAAATCTGAACTTTACAATGATAGACAAAATAAACAGTATGGAAATAAACTAAGAACTTACAGATTATTTAAAGAAAATATTTGTATGGAAAAATACTTATTAATTTTAAATGAGGATGAAAGGCGACTGCTCACTAAGTTCAGAGTCAGTGCACATAAATTAGAAATTGAAAGAGGCAGATATGTGGGACTTCGAGTGGAGGATAGAATATGTAAATTATGCAACACTGAAGTTGAGGATGAAATTCATTTTCTTCTTCAGTGTCCTGTTTTAGAAAATAAAAGATCTGAATATATAAATTACTTAAATAAGGTTAACAAAAACTTTAAAAGCCTCCCAAATAAATCAAAATTAATATGGTTAATGTCATCTGAGGATAATGTTATAATTAAAAAAGTAAGTTTATTATTGTGTACTTTATTTAAAGAGAGAAAATTAATTCTAGATACAGTTTAGTCACCGGTAGTTTGTCCATCTATATTATATTGTAAAACTATATATATTATTCCTTTAGAAATTATTCTGCTGAAAAAGACTTTTGTTTAATTGTTAAATAATCAATGTAATCAATATGTAATCACTTGTATGAAATTGAACTTAATTGTACTGCTCAAATTATTGGGCGTCATAATTGACAATAAAAAACTTTGTATTTGTATTGTATTTGTATAGGAAGTTCTAAGATTGAATTAAAAGAAACGAGCTAGCATTATTCTTTAACTTTACATCCCGCTATAAAGATGATGCCCTCTCACTAAATTATTCAAAATTTGGTGACCATGTTGAACGCACCTATCCCGTCTGCCTGCTATCTTGACTTAAGAGATAATACATCTATGGTAGATAATAATTGAGAATGAGTGTCGGTTGAGAACAAATCGACAAAGGCGATGATTTCAGCTTCTAAATGACATTTCAATTTCTATATAGCAACGTTTCAGCAGCGCCTGTATATGGAATATATATCTCCCAGTTGAAACGATACTTAACAGCTTGCATTTCCTATCATGATTTTCTTGATAGAGGGTTACTGCTTACAAGGAAGCTATTAAACAAAGAGTTCCAAGTGGTGAAGTTGAAATCATCTCTTCGAAAATTTTATGGACGCCATCACGAGTTGGTTGACCGTTATGGAATATCTGTTTCACAGATGACGATGATATGTACCAATTGTTGTAAACACAATCCAGTCCTCTTTTCCTCGAATGTGACCTACCGAATTAGACTTATCACCGGGTTTGTATATAAATGAGAAACACGACGGGTGCTTTATGTGGAGCAGGATTTGCTTACCCTGCCGGAGCACCTGAGATTATAGTTGATTTTTGGTGAGGTTCGTGTCGCTCATTCTTTGGTTATGTGCTTAGTAGACTGTTGTTTGGGTGGGTTTTTTTTTGTTTTTCTTTTGTCGTTTTTCGTTTTTACCATGACATTGTCCGTTTCTTATCGACTTATGAGTTTGACTATTTCTTTGGTACAACATTTAAGTTCCGCCTCTCTCTTGGAAATGCTTCCTGAATATCTCTCTATCATGATTCTTCATTTGTCTTAGTATCTTTGACAAATGTAAGCTACATGTATTTAAATACAAAAAGTGTAGCCCTCTACGCTAAGGGTGCCATAAAAGTCTCGATATACATGTGGGACCAAGTCCGCTTTTCGAGCTAACTTGATTGTGGTCCTAGGACTTGTCAAAATGACTGGTTAGCAAGTTAACCTGCTGTACCGGTTAGGATTGCACCCATCTGTACGCCATAAGTGCCTATAAAAGAGCTATTTGAGTAAAACTATACATTTTTCAGTTTGAAACATGTAGAAAACACTAAACTCTCCATATTTTCCTTAGGTAGACTGTTTTCTCCTTCTTTGCCAAAATGTTGTTAATATTATGCTATTTTCAACTAGAAGATCGTAGGTTCCGGTAACGATCACCTCTACTTTGACAGGACATATCTGTATGTATTCGTAAATTTGCTATTTTTTTATTTTTAAAAATGCAGATATTTGGAATCAAAAATTAATTAAGACTCCCTTATCTACCTAAACCAATTATTCATATAAACTTTTGTCGTTTACTTTTATGGTTTTTCAGTCTTTTAATGTCTTTTAAAATTATGCTGCGATAATGATTTAAAACCATGATTAAAATGTTACCTTTGACGGGTATTACATTTACAAACACAAAGGCAATCGTTCCCATACCAGTTTTCAGTACATGGCTCACAGTTAGTACCGTTTGTCAATATAAAGCCAGGTGGACATGCTGTAAAATATTATTCAAAAACTATATAAAAACTCTCATAATATCAAAAAAAAAATCTTACAGATGTTCTGTATCATTTTTAAAAACCGACAAATATGGTCACGAATCGCTGTATACTTGAACAGAAGCACGACGAAAAAATGCAACAGCATATTTTGTATTATTTTATTTTTTTATTTAATGAAGAAAAATTTCCGAGGTTCCAAAACAAATATCAATAAGTTAAACTGAAGCTCCAATGAAACTTTTCCGGTCAAAACCATGGTTAATTCCATCATTGAAAATTTTCAGAAGGAAAACATAAAAGGGTGCAATTGGGAGACACTTTTAATGGATTATAAATGCGATTTTATTGACATGTTGCATAAAACACCGTAGTGAATGCGAATAGGAGTGTTAACATGATTATAAAAAACCTTGGCAAAATTTATTCGACCATAGTATGCAAAAGATATCTGGGTTTCAAAATTTTAAATGTTGACACTTGACAGTTAAAGACCATCACAAATACACAATAGTTTGCAATATATAAAGTAGCTCCACACATTATTTGCTTCTTTCTAACATCGTTTGTGGAAACTGTTGATGATTTGACTTACCCATTACCCTTAGGAAAGCGTAGGCATAACTTCTAACATAACTGTCTTCGCCATTCACGTCAAATATTACGTTTCCTGTTTCACAACTTATACTACTTGAGTCTTCTGGATACTTTACACTCTTAATGGTAAGGATTTCTTTATCTGCACTGAGCTGATATTTGTGTGAAAGATTGCTATCATCTACAAGTACATAGTTTCATAATGATTATCATATCAATATTGAAAATATCAGCTGCTCGACACAATATTATAAAACTAGACAAAACGCTGCATAATGTAACTCGCAGCTGATACTTTACAGCATCAATATGCAGAAAAAAATCTGCATAAAACTTTGCTTCCTTTTAAAATGATCAAAGAAAAACGACCGAAAAGACATTGGGCTTATATCAATGACTTTAGCTCAGAAATATCCTGGACAATAGGGAATCGTTAAATGTATATCCATTATTTCCTAAATGGTCAAAGCTATGAAACCGTTAATGCAAAATATAATAAAAAAAACTTCATGGTTCTATGAAGATTCGTACTACATGTGCCTTACATTCCTTCAAAGAAAACATGTTGCTTCATACCTGCATTATAGCATCAATAATCAATATATTGTAATACCAGCATACAAATCCGAAGACAATGTCAGTTTAGTGTGTAATTCACGTTATAAAACAACATGGCTTATTCATTGCAAAGGTCCCTAAACCCGCATATGTTTATCTAATCTGTACTACTTTTACAAATTGTGACTTGGATGGAGAGTTGTCTCATTGGCACTCATACCACATCTTCTTATATCTATAGACGGATGACATTTTTACTGTGAACATTTCTTCTCTTCGGACGGGGCTTATCAGGTTTTTATCCTTACAATTTCAAAGGTCTGTTAGTGAACAAATATTTAAAGTCCATCTTTGCGTGCAACTTTTTTAAACAATATGGCTGCACAACCCTTTACTCTAAGAGTAAAGACACACTGAATCAAATACGCTACCTTTGATTCATAATAAGGCCACTGTAGATATAAATATTTTGTTTAAGAAGAAACACTGTATAAAAAAGGCTTTTCTGTTTGTATTAACGGTCACTGAAATTACAAGGGCTTCTCAAGGAGATTTGTAAGAAAGTGGAATATCCTTTAGCTTCAGGTTCAAATATAAACACCTACCATTGTTTTTGGAATATCTGTCTGGTAATGAGAGATATGAATTATATAGAATGTACAACAAAAGGGAGATACCTATTGAAATCGCAATGGAATCAATAGGAAATTTTAGAATTTATCAAATAAGACCAAAGAGGTTTTTCAAAAGTGATTTCATATTTTTCAGTTGTATCAGTAATTAAATGAAACGAAACAATAAAATATCTTCTTTATTTTTTTTTTCAATGTGTCACCATTAAAAAGGATCTTGCCTGAGTTTAGCTGACCTGGCCTTAAGGCCGTATCAGCTTTTACCATCACGGTCCGTCAGTCGTCGTTTACTATAGTAAAAAAAATTCTCCTCTGAAACAATAAGGCGAAATGTTACCAATCTTACTTGTATGTTCCAAAAGGAATCTAGTTTTAAAATGTATTCGAGAATTTCATCCATAACAACGTGGCTGCTGTTGTTACAAATAGCACAAATGGGATAAACTGCATTTGTTGGCATTTATCTCACAAACTAAAACATTTATAGCAAAACAGATATGGGGTTAAATATAATAACAAATCAAGTTTTATCTGTTCAGAAATTTTCAGAAAAACGGACGATCTCCTTTTGGGATATTGCCATCGAAAAGTCCATAACACTGTTCAATACGTCAAGATGGTCAAAATTGTCAATTGACCCCATATAATTGTTATTGCCCTTAAAACTCATTTTTTACATTTTTTTTGCGTTTTGCAGAAACTATGATAGAGAGAAACTGTAAACAAAACAAAAAAAATGTTCAGCAAAATGAGATCTACAAATCTGTTAATAATGGCCGAAATTGTCAATCCAACCCACAGGAGTTTTGCCCTGGAAATAATATTTTTAATCATGTTTGAAACTATGTTAAATAGAGAAAAACTGTAAACAACTAATATGTTCAGCACATAGGTCACATGGCTGAAATCGTCATCTTTCAGAAACTGTAGGAGAAAAATATAATAAAAAAGTGTTCAGCACAATTAGATCTACAAAAGTGCAACATAACCAAAATTTTCAATCAACCCCTTTTAGGATTTATTACCCTTTAGAGACGATTTTTACTCATTTTTTCGATTTTTGAAGAAAACTAAGTTCTACCACAAGGTTTGCCTTAGCCGTATTTGGCACAACTTTTCGGTTATTAATGCTCTTCAGCTTTGTGTTTGATTTGGTGTTCGTAATAAGATCTTCAGATAGATCATAATTATGGCCGAAATCGTAAATTGACCCCTTATATGACTTTAATAAATAGAGAGAAACTATTTACAGCAAAAATGTTTAGTACAATAGAATGTACAAATAATTCAAATTCCCGAAATTGTCAATTATTTGCAGAAACTATAAACGACAGAGAGAAGCTGTACATAGCAAAAATTTTCAGAACAATAAGAACTACGAAAAAGTCAAACACGACCGAATATAAAATTGATTCCTTATAAGTGTTATTGTCCTTGAAGTATGACTTTTACCCATTTGTTGCCGAATTTATTGCAGGTAGAAAGAACCAATTACAGTAAAAAGGACCAGCAAAATAAGATCTACAAATCAGTCAAGGAGAGGCGAAGGATACCAAAGGGACATTCAAACTCATAAGTCGAAAATAAACTGACAACGCCATGGTTAAAAAAGAAAACGACAGACAGACAAACAACAGTACACAAAACACAACATAGAAAACTAAAGACTGAGCAACACGAACATGGCACAAATAGTCAACAGACACCTAATAAGGTTTTTGCCCTTCAACGACGATCTTTATCCTCCTTTTTTAGAAACTTCACAAAGAAAATATATATTAATCTCATCAAAGATATCAGGCTTATAAATTTGTACGCCAGACGCGTGTTTCGCCTACAAAAGACTCATCAGTGACGCTCGAATAAAAGAAGTTGAAAAGCCAAATAAAGTACGAAGTTGAAGAGCCTTGAGGACCCCAAATTCCAATTTTTTTGCCAAATACAACTAAGGCAATTTTTCCTGGAGTATAAAATCCTTAGCATTTCGGACAATTTAAAGTTTTGTAAACAGTTAACTTATAAATACCATTTTTACTTTTAATTATTTCAACGTTATTGATTGATTGATTGATTGATTGATTGGTGTTTAACGCCACTTTCAACACTATTTCGTGGCGGTCACTTTTTATTGGTGGAGGAAGCCGGAGTGCCCGGAGAGAACCACCGACCTTCGGTAGGAAAACTGACAATCCTGGTCAATTAAGATTGGATTCGAGTGCATCTGCCCCATGCGGGATTCGAACTCACAACCTCAGTGTTGACAGGCTAGTGATACAGTAGTTCGACTAATTAGACCACTCGGCCACCGAGGCCCCAATTTCGACTATAAATTTAAAACGATAATGGATATAAGAAAATGATCAACAAGACAGATTTTGGTACTCATAGTTTCGTTTGAACACACATGTTGTATTTTTGATTTGTGGGGCTCCTGGGGGTCTCTTGTAAAAATATCTGTACTTAAATTAAGGGATAGCTTGTAATCACGCAGTATAGTATATCAAATTTCTAAATGTTAGATGAGTGATAGGAAAAAAAATTCAGAAACTATACTAGATACAGAGCAAATGTAAATAGCAAAAATTTTCAGCACAAGAAGATCCACAAATAAGTCAACATGGCCGAAATCGTAAATTGATTTCTAATATGAGCTATTACCATTGAATGCTGATTTGAACCCATTTTTGTCGGAAATTATATCAAATAGAGAACAGAAAAGTGCTTCGAACGAACGAAATTAAAGTGCTATTTTCATTAAATTAGATCTATTATATATGCATTAGTTGCATTGTTCCTTCTTTATCGTTATATATCCATAAATTGCTTGTCCTATGGAGAAAAGGTAAGAAAACTCACATTGTCCATGATACAATCTTTTTCCATTTCGTCTCCAAATAGGTACTGAAGGAGGTTTTTCAAAAGGAAGGGATTCCATTTTGCACTTAAACACAGCATTTTGACCATCCGGGATAATTTGGGATTTTAGTGTCTCACCTTCTTGAAAAATCGGTTTAGCTAATTAATATAAAAATATTTTTTAATAAAGTGAATTATACAAAGTCAAATTTATGCTTTGTGTACACATAATTCTGTTTTCATTCTTTCATTAAACATTTCACAGTCGTGTTTGCCTGAGACTTGCTCATCATGTAGTAATTAATGATTGGGCCCTGTTGGTCATATATTTCTGACGTATTTAAGTAATTATCATCAACGATTTTCACATCTCGGCTTTGAGCGTTCCTGGTAGAGGTAATCAATAAAAGCGCTTCGGACTAACAAAATATATTAAGGGTCATTTCATTCAATAGTGCTTTTTCATCAACTGTGACGCATGACTGGATTGAGACAGGAACGATACCTTCCGAAATCTAACTGTTGATACAAATCAGTCTTTCCTGTAAAGTTTATTCAGTTTTTGGGGTTTTTTTTCGCGTTGCTCAACCTTTATTTTTCTGTGTACTAGAATGTTGTTTGTCGATTTATCTTTATTATTTGGTAAATGGTTCTTATGCATTTCTTCTTTATTTAACTTATTTCTTTCATTAATTCCTTGTTATATTCTTTCTATAACATGAAATAATTTAGAGCCCCAATACTATCAAAGATGGTTGATACTTACATGTTACATTGACATATATACGAGCGTGAGCAGAACCAAGTACGTTGACGCCTTGGCAAATATAAGTTCCTTCATCGGTTATGTTTAAATTTTTTATTCTCAGGTTTCTCCTGACACTAGGATCAGTGAAGTGATATTTGCCACTTGGCTGAATTGGTTGATTGAAGCCAGACGAATACCATTCAATATCTGGAAGTGGACTACCATGAAATAAACAGTTTAATAAATAACTGTATCATTGTTAAAATGGTGGAAATTTGTAAATAGCAACCGAACATTGAGGAACAGATCAGAATAATTGAAAAACGCAAACTAGGGAAAACTCAAGAGAGCAACAAAACATTGTTGAGGCAAGTAAAACATGTATAATTCAGATTTTTTGAAAGAATAGAAATGAGTACTCCTGAAAAATTTGGTCAATATCTGAGTTTGAAAGAATTCTTAATGACAGTAAGGTAAATACTATTGTTCACTTAGAATTGGATGTTGATGGCTGCAACATAGGAACCTTTACAAATCAATTACATATGTTTAAAGCTACCGTTAAGTAACTTTGGTTTAAGGTTTTTCTTTTCTTTATTTAACCGTTAGAGTGTACTATTCTCTCGCAATTTGACTTATCTTACCTCCTATACATTTCTTGGAATATCATTGGTTAAAAGCGATCGCGTGAAGACCGTGTATATTTCATATGGGGTTAGTAGGCGTGGTCTATTTTAATACACGGTTAGTAGTGGTTTTATGGCCTTTTATAAAAACAACACGGAGTTGAGGAGAAATCTGAAACGTTTCACCCGGACAACAGATGAAGAAATTGATGATGAAAGATTGAATTAAATGCAGAAAACACATTAAAAGCTAACAAGTTGTTATTGTTGGCATTTGTTTTTGTATGTACCAATGGAATTAGGTTCATTATATGGAAGACTTGATCACTTTGATAGGCCACTAGTCTAAATGCCACATGTTAAGATAAATTCGTTACACAGTGTGTTAGTGACCTAATACGATATATATGGGGTCAGTAAATTCCTTCGCTCTCATCCTATATGGAATTTACTGACCCCATGTATATTGTATTAGGTTACTATCACACTGTGTAACTAATAATATTATTAATATCTACATTTTTTAATAAAACAAAAGAGATGTTGCTCAGTCTTTAATTTTGCATGTGATGTTTTGTGATTTTTGTTTTGTCCTTTCGTCATTTATATTTTTTGCCATGGTATTTCCCGTTTTTTATTGGACTAATGATTTTGTAATGCTTCCTTGGCATCTTTTCTCTTTTTTTCAAATGAGCATTCCAGATTTTATTTTTAAACCATCTAGTATCTTTCTTTTTTGTTATTAGAAACATATTTTCGCCATACATTTTTCTTTTAGTCTGACTTTTTTCATGACAAAAGTAGGAAGATCATGAATATATTTCTGAATTATGTAAAGTTTGTGCTTCGTGTAGTAGAAAGCAATTTTCCGGTTTTAAGAGCCAATCATGGCAATGAATAGTTTGCCTTTTCATGAAGCAGTCAATATGATAACTACCCAGTTCTAATCTTACATCAATATAAAAGGAGCATCATTTAATCATAATGTTAGTTTGTTAAACTTTTTAAATACTTTATGATGGGACTTTTGTCAATAAAAGTAAGAGTGTCTACATTTTTTTATTCTTTTATTTCTCTTATTGAAGCTTTATAAAAAGTGAAAAAAATATCCGTATACCGCATTTTACTAGTAAAAAATAATATTTGTCTTTAAATTGAGTTGTATAAATGTTTTGACAAAGTCAGCAGTGTTTTCTAAAATGAAATACAGTATGGTTTTATATTATAAAATCAATAGTCCTCGATCAATATAGTCTAAACAGGTCTATATATACCGTATTGACCTCGTCAAAAGTCCATAATTGATAAATGTTTATGACGCCTGTTGCCCATTATTTTCTTCGGAAAATGCTTGTACCATGTCAGGAATATGACAGTTGTTTCTATTCGTGTCAAGGGTTGATATAATCGGTTGTTTGCTTTTGTCAGGTGTTATGGACTTCCCTCTTGGACTTCGTTATTTTTTTAATATATCTTTACATTAAATGCGTTTGATGTGGCTGTATTGGTAGTTATTAAAATATGGAAAAACATGATTTATTAACTACTTGTTATTAGCTTAATTTGAACTAGCTTTCAGTAACTGCGAGTACGTTTGTTGTCTTATCATTATTTAGGCTCGTGAATTTTTAACATTTGACATTGTAATGTCAGAGCTTTTTATAGTTACATCCACGTCCTTTGGTCTCTTGAAGGAAGTTGTCTCATTGGCAATCATACCACATCTTCGTATCTTAATAAAACTTACTATCCGGAAAAAACACACTGTAGTTCAGCATCTCCCCCAAGTAAACCCTGAACATCCTGTGCGAAAAGTATTAGTGGTTTAACTTGAGAAGGGTTGGTAACTGAAATAAGATATAGAAATATGATTAAGCCGCGTACGTATCAACTCAGTATTTAGAAGGTTAGAAAAAAAACCGTTCTCATAGATTAGTGAATTAGTGTAATAAAAACGGAACAGAAAAACATCTGTTTTAGGCTTTGTTGGTTAATATTTAAAAGCCAATAAGAGAGAATGCGACCTATGGCTTCAACAAGAGAATATCGTGTGGTGTAAGACGATGGAAATCAATAGAATGGTTATATATTCCATAGTCTATATGCCGCTTAATGGATAAACAACTAAGAGGATTAAACATGTGTTATTAACGTTACAAAACACTAAAACAAACACTAAAAGTCAAGAAATACAATAAGAACAAGCTTAAGAAATGGTCGTAATGGGGTATTGTCACGAAGTCTCCAAAACGCAATCACCATTAATATATACTACTGGGAAGTAACCCTATATATCATGTATTTCTTTCGACGTGTCAAACAAGAAAACACACAGACTCAGCCATTTGTAAGATATTTAAACATTATCAAATGACAGGGGTTGGGATGACACCCTAGGACACAATCTTAATGTAACAGAAAAGAACATATACAGTTTTTGGGGAGTGAGTCCTAACCATTTACACGGTAATGGGACACTCTCAAACGGCAGGATGTATGGATGACCCCAATGGAATCCCCCTATATATCATTCAATTTATCTTGAAAAAACACACAAGAAATTATATGGTTTATGAATAGGATTTGGAACCATTTAAAGATATTTAAACAATCTCAAATGTTGTTCCTCTCTGTTAGAATACAAATATAGAAATTGTATAAAAAAAAAACAACTTGCTGTTTTTACTTAGACGAATACTCCCGTCTAGTCCTGACTAGCCGTTAGTACGAACCTGTTGAGAGTCGATACCATCAGCTCAATAGTCCGTGCATCGATACATACACGATTTATAGCTTACTGTTCTTAAACTATTTGTTTATCAACCTAAAAATTATACAAAAAACTAGGATACATCTCCATTAGGCAAAGTTGACCTTAGATGGATTTGGCTATTATGTTTAGGCCCCTTTCGGTTATATTGCTCTTCACATATTTGGGTACTTATAGTTTTTATACATCCTTCTCTCAATTTTTTTTTCGGTTTGAGGGTTCCAAATAAAAGTAAATCAAGAAAAGTGCTTCGGACGCATCAATACCGCGGACGGCCAGCCCTGGCATGCCTTTCCCAGCTAATGATGTGTCGCGTCCTGAAAATTTTCTCCCTTGGAACGACTCGGACGTCCGTCCCCGGCCTGCCTTTCCAAAATTTTGAAGTGATATTTTCATTTTGGAAACAAAACTGGTGGCAGCAAAAGAGAAGTGTAAAACGAATCCAGTGTCGGATTAAGGATTTTGATAGAAAAAGAGACTTACTAGTATTTGTTTTTTAATTAAGTCGATTTTAGCAAAATGTTACATATATTCGGGATTGTTAAGGTGTCATTTTGCAATAACAATATTTGATTCTTCACGGAGGAGAAGAGGGATATAGCAGGTGCTCTACAAATTTGCACCGGGTTTCAAATCGATATTCAATAGTTTTGGTAAAGTTAATAAGGAAGTCGTCTGCAGTTATCGAGTTTGAAATTTTTTGTTTGTTTGTTTATTACATAATGTCATTGCCACCATTGTAAATTACCTGCCTGTGAACATATTTAACTAGAAGTATGTCTTGTTCTAATAAATTACCTTTAAAGACTGACACGATGACATTGCCGCCTTTGTAAAATGCTCTCATCAGCTCATTGTTTACACCACATGCATAAGGCTTAGCTGCTGTAGATCCATCATCAAGGTCAACGTACAAAAAATGCAGAGTACCTATTCAACAAACAACATTAAAATTAAAAGGTTAAGCCTTAAAGTTTGGTTCCAGTTCTTCTCACTACACTTTCGAATAAAAACAAGGACGCCTGTTATGATTGCCATGACGCAACTATAACTATCCACAGACCAACGAGCAAAGATGTGAACAATTACTTTCAATATATTAAATCTATTCAAAGTTAAATAAACACTTACCCATGGAAAAAAGAGGTTTGACAAATAGAAAACCGTTCTTAAAACGTTTTAATACCTGTCCTAAGTCAGTCTGATGTACAGTAGTTGTCGTTTGTTTATGTAATTTATACGTGTTTCTCGTTTCTCGTTTTTATATATACTAGACCGTTGGTTTTACCGTTTGAATGGTTTTACACTAGTACTTTTGGGGCCCTTTATAGCTTGTTGTTCGGTGTGAGCCAAGGCTCCGTGTTGAAGGCCGTACATTGACCTATAATGGTTTACTTTTATAAATTGTTATTTGGATGGAACATTGGCCTCCTCTTCCTATATTTTAATACTTAATGTTAACATGCTAGTTTGTATGTGTTAATAAGTTAATATGAGGGTAACATTCCTCCTAAAAACAAATGACTCACTTTGTTATATTTTTAATGTTACCCTCTCGTATTAACCAAATAAAAATTAAGCGGGTTATAGAATAGATAAAACCCATCAAATATTTTTAACTTTTTGGTTTAAAACACTCGAGGTACCATATTGTCGGTTGTAGAATCTTATTCAGGGTAACAATCTGCCCTTTAACGCTCTTAGATAATTATAATTTATAAAAAAAATGTTGTTTTCCAAATCACTGGATGTGCATCAAGTGGTCTCTTCAACAAAATTATGCAACAAAAAATGCATGCAGTTATGAACAGGATAATCTTACAGTTTCAGTCCACCAGATTAATTTATCAATTTAGATTTTAAAAAAATCTAAAGGCTCTAAAGAGCCTGTGTCGCTCAACTGCATCTTCAACAATGACCACTTTTTGGTTACAAGCGTACATACGCTGAAATGTTTCGCCTGTTTTACTTATGATTGAAAGTCTGTAATATGAAGGTTTTACTACAAGTATCACAATCACAAGTCCACTTTACAATCATTCCATACACCAAATATAGTGGACCTATCGTTTATAGTACACTATAAAGGGCCCCAAAATTACTAGTGTAAAACCATTCAAACGGGAAAACCAACGAAAGAGATCAAACCACAAAGTCTTACATTGACTATTGAAACATGAAAATGAGGTCAAGGTCATATGAACCCTGTCAGATAGACATGTACACCTAACAATCATTACACAAACAAAAATTAGTTGACCTTTTGCTTATAGTATCTGATAAACTGACAAAACTACGAAATCTTCTCATTGACCAATCAACCAAAAAAATTAAGTCAATGTCAAATGAGCCCTGCCAAACAGACTTAAAAGTAAGAAGATGTGGTATAATTGCCAATGAGACAACTCTCCACAAGAGACCAAATGACACAGAAATTAATAACTATAGGTACCCTTCGGCCTTCAACAATGAGCAAAACCCATACCGCATAGTCAGCTATAAAAGGCCCCGAAATGACAAATGTAAAACAATTCAAACGAGAAAACTAACGGCCTAATTTATGTACAAAATAATGAACGAAAAACAAATATGATACACAGAAACAAACGACAACCACTAAATTACAGGCTCCTGACTTGGGACAGGCACATACAAAATGTGGCGAGGTTAAACATGTTAGTGGGCACCCAACCCTCCTCCTAACTTGGGACAGTGGTGTAACAGTACAACATAAGAACAAATTAAAAAAATCAGTTGAAAAAGGCTTAACTCATCAGATGGATACAAACAGAAATACATATAACAAAAACACAGAGTGGAAGTGGCAGGGTACTTATACATCCGCACAACAAAAAGACACTAAGTACAGATCTGAGAGTACTCGCAGTTACTGACAGCTAGTTCAAAGCCAATAACAACTAATAAAAAATCATGCATCTAAGACTAAAATATCAATCAGTACACATCCAACATCCAATGGATTTAGTGTAAAGACGTCATTAACAGTCAGAGAAAAACATGACCTTATGCAATGCCAAGATACAGGTATCGACAGATTGTAGAGCCATGAATGTGCATATGTATATAAAATAATATTTAGTTTGATTTTAATTTACTGATAACAAAATCAATATTAATACCAATAAAAACAATATTTAACGATCTAATTATAGTGTTGAATTGGTAACCTTTTAGAATAAGTTTATTTAAAGGATCGATAAGTTTACCCGGATCGTATCTAAATTTCCGGACTCGGTAAACAACACCTTATAGTCATTCCATTTAACAAATATGATTGACCTATTGCTTATAGTATCTGATAAACTATCAAACCGATGAAAAGTCATATGAAACGATTTCTTTAAAATTATATGTTCTGGGCTAATATGCATAAAACTACTTAAGTTAAGATTTGTTCCGAACGGACGGATTTTTCTATATGTCCTACGATAGATTAGTACTACGATTGGATATCTTAACTTAAGTGGTTTTATGCATATCAGCCCAGGACATTAATGAACCAATCCATGTATATATACTAGACTTAGTCCTCAATGCACGATTGTTTACATTTAATACGAATCCATAACATATAATCGAGAAGAAATATTTCATTCATTGAGAACTTTCCCTCCTAATTTGCTGTCGTGTTTTATTTCCGAGGTTTACCGAACGTGACCCTAATAAACAATCAACACAGAATCATGGAGCACATGAAAAATAAGTGAGATGAAAGACATGCAATAGAAAGATGTTTAACTTTTTGTATATTTTTCATGCGTTTCTTTTTGTTAATATAACTTTGTCATAACATTTATTAAATGATTTGGTGAATCAAAATTTTTTTTTCGGAATCAATTGACACTATCTAACTTCGATTTGTTTACCTTTTGTTTTATTACAGTTTTCCCTCGCACTTGCGCTGTGTGGTGGTGCAGTTCTAGCGAAAGGTTTTGTGGATAATGTCACTGCATATACGGAAGTTAAAGCTATCGGCAAATTAGAATACGGGAAGACAGTAATTCAATAGCAGTACATTTCTAAAGATTTTGATACGATAAAGGATTTTCTTTTAAAGAAAGTCCCAAGTACACGTGTTGTATAGTAAAACTGAGACATTCAAGTATATGAAATATTTTTCAACTGTTTTTTCAAATGTAAAATATCATATGACTTTAACATTGACCAATGCACCATGAAAATGAGGTCAAGGTCATATCGAACCTACCAGACAGTCTACATGTACATCTTACAATAATTCCATACACCAAATATAATGGCTCTATTGCTTATAGAACTGTAAATTCAGAAACAGTGCGATGTTTTTATAAATGCGAATAATACGACTGGGCGAGGATCGCAAACATAGGAACTCGCATTGTGATATCCGATACATATATATCTGTATGCAGATTTTCCTGAAATCGCAATAATTAATCTCGCATTTTTATTCATTCTTCCAAAATTGCAATAATAAATGTATGCCATAATTTCTCAATTTACGGAATCTGACATACGGACTTGAACACGAAAATTAAACATGGTCACTGATCCATGAAATGAGGTTCAGAGCCTAGGCTCAGACTTAATAATACATTTATAAATTTTGACTTGATGGATTGGCACTCATACCACATCTTCTTATATCTATTGAGGTCAGATTAATATAAAAATAAGGAGATGAGGTATGATTGCCAATGAGACAACTATCCAACAAAGTTCAAATAAAGTGGATGTAAGCAATTATAGGCAACCGTCTGACAGACATGTAGACCTTACAAGGGAAATATATACCAAATACAGTTATCTTAATACTCATCAGTGAGTATTTCACATGACAAAAAAAAACATATTTTTTTCAAGCAGTCACTGAAACATAAAAATGGGTTCAAGGACAATGGACATAATTTTTTTTTATCACAGACAGAATTTTCGTAGCATAAGGCATCGGCACACAAGATAGGAAACGTCCAGGTCTTCTACTTTCTGTAATATAAAATTTTATACAGATAGTTTATACCTTCGCCGCCGCCGGATCGTAATCCGTCTTACTGGCATAATAGAGGTTTCCAAATTTGCTACAGTCATTGAACTTTTGAAAATAATTGATGTATACACTTATTGTCAACGTATGTTTTATGAAACATAATCAAAAGTATTTGGAGGATTTTTAGCTGCAATTTGGTATTAATTTCACGTGGATCTTTTTTGTATTTATAGCAAACAATATTGTGTGTACTCGATTATGCTTTCAAGCAACCGTTGCACGAACGGTTGTAATTAAGATTTATTTCCCCTGAAATCGCAGGCAAAAAGAAGCAAAAAAAAAATGCACATTTATTTTCTATCTGATTTTCGCCTGTTATATTATCAATACAATATAGAATGAATTGGTTGGAATTTTTTGGGAAGGCTTTTAGAAAACACAAAAAAAACAAGCATTCTGAGAGTATTGCATGGCAATACATAGTCCCCTACCGGTTAAAAATTCATTGTACTGGAACAAAATGCTAACTTGATCTATAACTTGTCATGGTGTAAACTATATAACAAATATCAAGTCAATATCTTCAAGCATGACCAAAAAAAGTGTGGAAAACTGATTATTTAGTGAACTTTCGAAGTCCAAGGACCATAACTCTGCAAAAAATCACCAGACCGGAGCAAAATTCGAACTTGATCTGTAACTAGTCAATAGTCATGATAAAACTATATATCAAATATCAAATCAATATCTTTAAGCATGACAAAAAAAAGTGCGGAAAACTAATAACTTGCGTGAATTTTCTAAGTCCAAGGACCATAACTCCTCACAAAATCATCAGACCGGAACAAAATTCGAACTTGATCTGTAACTAGTCATGATAAAACTATATACCAAATATCAAATCCATATCTTCAAGCACGAAGAAAAAAAGTGTGAAAAACTGATTTGCCGGACTGACGGATGGACAAACAGACAGACAGACAGACAGACAGACAGACAAACAGAGTGCAAACCTAAAGTCCCCTTCAACTTCGTCGGTAGGGGACTAGTAAGAGCCATTGTAACATACAAAATTAACCTCATTAATAATGTATTAATGATTATATAATTCTAAAACTTTAAACAATTGAATAGAGCCGACCGTGCGAGGGTTTTAGATGTGTGTACAAGTCTATCAAAATGGTCAAATAAATATATAGAGTGTAAAAACATAGAACATTTCCATAAACAATACATAAGAAACAAATATACAATAAAAGGTCAATGATAGAAAAATATCAACTTTTTGTACCAGGCTTTAAAACTGGGGAAGGGCGTGGTTTAGCCCTTCAACTGTTTCGTGTCCAATACAAAAAAGTTGATATCATTCTGACAATCACCTCACATTGTTTTTATACTGCACCTTAAAATGGCTACAAATATAGATGTGAAAATGTTTATACAAAATATAAAACGCATTTTTATGCCTTAACGAACCCCAAATTGTGAAGAAAAGTGACGCGACATGATTTTTTTTCGCTGCGTTGAAGACCCATTAGTGGCCTTGTTCTGTTTTCTGCTCTTTGGTCGGGTTGTTGTCTCTTTGATACATTCCCCGTTTCCATTCTCTATTCTATAGTGCACGAAATATCACTTTTTTTACTATATCTGGTAAATAAAGACAACAGGAAGTGTTCTAGCTGCAGTATAATCTTTTTTTTAATAATCAGTATCAATTCTTCTCATTCTTTAAAACCATTAAATATCGTAGTTCACATTTTGAAATATTTATTATCTTTACCATTCTTATATTTTTCGGTATTTTCACAAACATCTTCTTTTATAAAAATAAGAAGATGTGGTATAATTGCCAATGGGACAACTCTCCACCAGAGACCAAATGACATAGAAGTTAACGACTATAGGCCACCGTACGGCCTTCAACAATCAGCAAAACCCATACTGCATAGTCAGCTATAAAAGGTCCAGAAATGACAAATGTAAAACAATTCAAACGAGAAAATTAACGGCCTGATTTATGTAAAAAACACTGAACGAAATACAAATTTGATATACAGCAACAAACGACAACCATTGAATTACATGCTCCAGACTTGGGACAGGCACATACAGAATGTGTCGGGGTTAAACATGTTAGTGGGCGCCCCCTAACCTGTGACAGTTGTGTAACAGTACAACATATGAACAAACTATAAAAATCAGTTGAAAAGGGCTTAACTCATCAGATCGATACAAAGCAGAAAAACAAGTAACAAAAACACGGACGTGGCAGGATATTTTTTACAGAATGTGTCGGGGTTAAACATGTTAGCGGGCGCCCCCTAACCTGTGACAGTGGTGTAACAGTACAACATATGAACAAACTATAAAAATCAGTTGAAAAGGGCTTAACTCATCAGATCGATACAAAGCAGAAAAACAAGTAACAAAAACACGGACGTGGCAGGATATTTTTACATCCCTACAACAAAACAGACACTAAGTACAGATCTGAGAGTACTCGCAGTTTTTTTACAGCTAGTTCAAAGCCAATAACAACTAATAAAAACCCATGTATCTAAGACTAAAGTATCAATCAGTACACATCCAACATCCAATGAAAAACATATATGAGAGATTTTACCAATAATAAAAGTACGAAGAAAGGGTTAAATTATAAGATACGCTCGTAAACTTTTTCAAGAAGAGTGTTAGTGCAATTTACAATAATTATATGACAATTGTTCTTTTTTTTTTTATTTCAACATTTCTAGACATTGGTGGTTTTTTCTCATCGGCAATTATTTATTTTTCAATATTTTTTAGTTTACTTTTTTAGAATGCATTTCTAGAAAAAAAATCTTCAGTTGTTGATTAAAAAAACATCCCCACTCAATATAAAATCCCAGCTCTCTTGTCTTTTCAAGAAAAAAATCTTCAACACAATTTTGACATGTTAACGTATATAACCAACATCAGTAACACGTTTTTAAGTAAGTTGTTCATAGATTGTATCTTAATTATTCTGTTTATACATTATATGTTATTCGGGTCTCAGACAGTGTATATAATGTGACATTCCCGGCTTAGGGTTTATATCCCCTTCGCCGAATGTGACATTCCTGGGATATTAACCCTAAGCCGGGAATGTCACATTATATACCCTGTCTGAAACCTGGATTACACATATATTACGGATTACCCCTGCCTAAATATTTTTTCCAGTACCAGGTATTTTTTAAACATTTCCCATGCTGTATATGTATTTAGTATATGTTTATTGTTCCTTAATACTTTGAGTATTTCTAAAAATGCAAGTTTTTCATCTTGACAAATATTTTTTCTTCTTTAAGGTGGATGGGGGTCTTAATTAAAATCCATAGAATTTTTTAATAATTTGTCAAAATGTAGTTTTTATCATGCTTTTTTCCAAAATATAATAAAAAGTATGGGTCACCGGACTTTTTTTCACGCTACAGGTTGTGCAAAATTGTCAGTTTTTATACAGATTATGCATGGAAAATCAAATTTTGTGTGATAAAAAGAAAACTACACCATAGAATTTTAAGATAAAATGTGAGAAGATAGCTCTTATAACATGCTTTCAGATAAGAAAAAGAAAAAATGGGGTCACCGGACTTGTTTTCTTGCTACATATTAAAATAGGTAAATTCACAACACTTTCTATAATAAAAATTACTTTATCTGAGTTATCTCCCCTTATGTGTCAAAGTTGAAAAAAATGAATCAAACAAAAATATTGTGTTTTTAGAAAATACAGCCGTAAATATGATAAAACACATAATTTTCTATATTAACATGAAAAGTCTTACACATGAATAACATACTACTCTCAAATTTGCACATTTCATTAAAGATCTAGACCAATTGTCATCTGCTTCTTCAAAATCCAAGATGGAGGAAGACACCGCATCCACAGCCATCTTAAAGCTTCCCAATTGTGAACTTTCCATTTCTATGTAGCAACATTCCAGCAGCGCCTGCATACGGAGTATATATCTCCCAATTGATACGATATTCCCGGGCTTGTATTTCCTATCATGATAGAGGATTGCTGCTCACAAGGAAGCTATTAAACCAAGAGTTCCAAATGTTGAAGTTGAAATCATCCCTTCGTAAATTTTACGGACGCCATCACGAGTTGGTTGACCGTTATGGAATAACCGTTTCACAGATAATATCGGATATGTTCCTTATGTCGTAACTACAATACCCTTCCCTTTTCACGAATGTGACCTACCGAATTAGACTATTTACCGGATTTGTAATAACATAAGCAACACGACGGGTGCCACATGTGGAGCAGGATCTGCTTACCCTTCCGGAGCACTCGAGATCATCAACAGTTTTGGTGGGGTTTGTGTTGCTTAGTCTTTTGTTTTCTATGTTGTGTCATCTGTACTATTATTTGTCTGTTTGTCTTTTTATTTTTTGCCATGGCGTTGTCAGTTTGTTTTCGATCTATGAGTTTGACTGTCCCTCTGGTATCTTTCGTCCCTCTTTTAATTAAAATCCATAAAATTCTTTAATAATTTGTCAAAATGAAGTTTTTATCATGCTTTTTCCAAAATATAATAAAAAGTATCGGTCACCGGACTTTTTCTCACGCTACAGATTGTGCAAAATTGTCAGATTTGTATAGATTATGCATGTAAAATCCAAATTTGTGTGATAAAAAGAAAACTACACCATAGAATTTTAAGATAAAATGTGAGAAGATAGCTCTTATAACATGCTTTCAGATAAGAAAAAGAAAAATGGGGTCACCGAACTTGTTTTCTTGCTACATATTAAAATAGGTAAATTCACAACACTTTCTATAATAAAATTACTTTATCTGAGTTATCTCCCTATTATGAGTTATCTCCCTTATGTGTCAAAGTTGAAAAAATGAATCAATCAAAAATATTGTGTTTTTAGAAAATACAGCCGTAAATATGATAAAACACATAATTTTCTATATTAACATGAAAAGTCTTACACATGAATAATATACTACTCTCAAATTTGCACATTTCATTAAAGATCTAGACCAATTGTCATCTGCTTCTTCAAAATCCAAGATGGAGGAAGACACCCCATCCACAGCCATCTTAAAGCTTCCAATTGTGAACTTTCCATTTCTATGTAGCAACATTCCAGCAGCGTCTGCATACGGAATATATATCTCCCAATTGATACGATATTCCCGGGCTTGTATTTCCTATCATGATTTCCTTGATAGAGGATTCCTGCTCACAAGGAAGCTATTAAACCATAAGTTGCAAATGGTGAAGTTGAAATCATCCCTTCATAAACTTTACGGACGCCATCACGAGTTGGTTGACCGTTATGGAATAACCGTTTCACAGATAATATCGGATATGTTCCTTATGTCGTAACTACAATACCCTTCCCTTTTCACGAATGTGACCTACCGAATTAGATTATTTACCGGATTTGTAATAACATAAGCAACACGACGGGTGCCACATGTGGAGCAGGATCTGCTTACCCTTCCGGAGCACCGAGATCATCAACAGTTTTGGTGGGGTTTGTGTTGCTTAGTCTTTTGTTTTCTATGTTGTGTCATCTGTACTATTATTTGTCTGTTTGTCTTTTATTTTTGCCATGGCGTTGTCAGTTTGTTTTCGATCTATGAGTTTGACTGTCCCTCTGGTATCTTTCGTCCCTCTTTAATTAAAATCCATAGAATTTTTAATAATTTGTCAAAATGAAGTTTTATCATGCTTTTTCTAAAATATAATAAAAGTATGGGTCACCGGACTTTTTTCACGCTATAGATTGTGCAAAATTGTCAGATTTTGTATAGATTATGCATGGAAAATCCAATTTTGTGTGATAAAAGAAAACTACACCATAGAATTTTAAGATAAAATGTGAGAAGATAGCTCTTATAACATGCTTTCAGATAAGAAAAAGAAAAAATGGGGTCACCGAACTTGTTTTCTTGCTACCTATCAAAATAGGTAATTTCACAACACTTTCTATTATAAAATTACTTTATCTGAGTTATCTCCCTATCTGAGTTATCTCCCCTTATTTGGCAAAGTTGAAAAAAATGAATCAAACACAAATTTGTTGTTTTTTAGAAATTACAGCCGTAAATATGATAAAACACATAATTTTCTATATTGACATTAAAAGTCTTACACATGAATTACATACTACTTTCAAAATTTGCACATTTCATTAAAGATCTAGACCAATTGTTATCTGCTACTTCAAAATCCAAGATGGAGGAAGACACCCTAGCCACCTTAAGAATATTTTTTCAATAAAGTTTTTGAGGTTCCAATTGGGGTAAAAAAAACGTCGTATATACCCCGGCAGTTTCCTGAATATATAACGACATCTCTGTGTTGTTATCCAATCACAAAACTCGAAACATTAGTAATCCGTAATATAAGAAAATATTCTTCTAACTTTTTTCTTTATATATAAACAAAACAAAAACAATACATTAAACACAGAAACGCAAATTTATATTTAGAATTTAAAGGCCGTCTCATCTCGTGTAAGGTCTGTTTGATTCATGCCCTAAATAAATAATGTTATATAGAATCACAAAAAAAGTGTTCTAGAAACGGTGAAATCGCTATCAAATAAAAAATGAAGCTATATTTTGCTAATATGCAATTCGATTTCCATAATTTTATCAAGATGAATAAATTAATCCCAATCATTAAATGATACCTCCAAAACAACACTAACGGTTGAGTTACGTACCAACCGTACCTGATACGTAGCAAATCGGGAAACCTCTATTGCATCTGTCGACTTTAAATCTTAATTAAAGGGAAATAACCATTAAGCGTTAACTGTCAATTTCAGTCATGTTGACGTATTTGTAGATCTTTCCTGTAGATCATATTTGCTTTTTAACGTTTCTATCTATCTATTATAGTTTACAGATAATAGGCAAAAACGTGGTAAAATATCATCATTTAAGGTAAATAACACCTATCAAGTTGACTGACGATGTGGGCCATGCTGACTTATTTATTAGATCTTGTCTTGCTTATCATTTTTGCTATTTAAAGTTTCCATCTATCTATTATAGTTTTCAACATAATAGGAAAAACACATACAATTGGATAACTTGTCATTTAAGGGCATTAACTCCTACAAAGAGTCAACCAACGATTTCAACAATATAGAAGTATTTGTAGATCTTGTCTTGCTGATAATTTTTTGCTTTTTAAAAGTTTTTCTCTATTATAATTTTAAGATAAAAGGCTAAATTGCATTAAATGGTAAAATTTGCAATTTAAAAGCAATAACTCCTATAAGAAGTCGGCTGACAGTTCTGATTGTAGAATGTAGATCTCAACATTCTGAACATTTCTCTCCTGTCAGATTTTCTCTATATCTATAGCGTTGCATTGTACACCCATGTTCTGTTATAAGTGACGAGGAAAGCTCATTCGGGCTTTAGGCCAGGTGAGATAAAAATAAGGAGATGTGGTATGATTGCTTAATGAAACAACTATCTACCAGAGTTCAAAACTAATAGTACAT
The DNA here is from genome assembly GCA_017311375.1 of Mytilus coruscus. NCBI lineage: Eukaryota > Metazoa > Mollusca > Bivalvia > Mytilida > Mytilidae > Mytilus > Mytilus coruscus. Next base: position 85,953,211 of record CM029601.1, read on the forward strand.
AGATCTCTCACAAGCAATAAAAACCCGATAACTAAAATATAAGGGCATACACCACAAGCACAAAGACACATTGTACTGCATAGACACAGCACGAGTAACAAACCCTGCAATAAGTATACAAATAAGGAGGTGTGGTATGATCGCCAAAGAGACAACAATCCACCAGAGGTCAAAACTAACGGTACACAAGCAAAAAAATACGATAACTGTAAAATATAAGGGCATACACCACAAGCACAGAGACACATTCTATTGCATCTACACTGCACGAGCAACAAACCTTGCAATAAATATAAAATAAAAAGATGTGGTATGGTTACCACTGAGACAACTATTCTGCAGAGTTCAAAACTAAAGGTAGGCAGATCTCTCACAAGCCAAAAAATTTATAACTGTAAAATTAGGGCATATATCACAATCACGGAGACTCATTCTTCTTTGTTTCTTTGCTCAAACCCCTACTTAATTTAATATGTTGTCTGTGACATTTCACTGTCTATATGTATTTGCTGTCTCGTCTATGTTTTGCATTCTCAGTTTTTAATGTTTCTAATGTGATAGCCGCTCTGGTCACCATAATTTATTGGTTGACTGATACCCGTGATGTATCAGTTTTCCAACTGACCCCCGACATGTTTTTCTCTGTGTAAGATCTTTTAATTCCACAGTAGTTAATGAATAGTAAATTTACCAATGTGTACTATTACCGATTTCGACATTTTGACTGAGTGTAGATTTGCATGGCGGGTGAAGCATGCACAATTGGAAATGATTATCTTGCCGACGCATACGGTCGCGGTCCTTTTGGATTTCATGTGATTCCTTCAGTTTTGTTTTAATTGATGCTGAACCACTTTGCTAAACTGCTTTTATTTGATAGAAAATAAAAAAAATATGTGTCGAGAAATAATTTTCACATCAGAATCGTCGTTCAAAAAGTTATAAAATTAACGGTATTATCCTATCATGAATAAATCAGTAAATGAATGTGAATCTAAAAAGTATATCAGGAGATCAAAATAAAAATTTAGTTTTTTGGCCTGATGGCTAAAAAGAACTTACCATCTTTATCAATAGCTATTCGTTTGGTTTCATATATAGTATTACTGGTCCCTTTCCCTAACTTCCATTCAACCCTACACACGTTATCAGGTTTACATTTTGGTTTACCCGTACATGGTATAGACAAGCTCCTATACTGGTGAGCATTTGGTAATGTCCTTTCAACTGTGTCACTAAAACTTGAAATTACTAAAAAAAAAAAAGAAGGTACAAGTGGTTGTTCAGGAAAATCAACGAAAGTGAAACAATGCTTTTCTTGTGGTTTAGTTTTGTAATTAGAAATTGATTAGTATTACATAAAATATTGGCTTTTTTCTTGAAATTGTTGCCTCATTAGTTAAGGAATCCACGAGTTTTAATCTTTGATAGAACATGGTTGAAATTTTATTAAAATCTACAATGTATTATCTTTATTTGTAGGCTTTCAACAAATGAATCTCTTTAGTTATGTTGCGCAAATCTTTAGAAATTAAGAAAATTTTGCAGCTTATCGTACATGTCATTTAAATATATTTTTGAAGCTTATTGTACATTTAATAGATCAACACAAATAATTGTGTTAGATAAATAGTATGAAGTTCAAGATTTATTCCTTTGGTTTTTGTTAAAACTGTTTTTCATCTCTCTCATTCAGTACATTAGTTCAAGAGTACGTAGCTGATGCATCCAAAATCTCTCTCTCTGTTTTCTACTTGGAGTGTCCCTATTTTGGTTGACCTCTATTATTTGAAAGGTGATGTTTTCAGAAGTATGTCCTGTTCTCTAACAGGACATACTACCTTTCACAAATAGAGGTCAAATGATTTGCATAGGATTGTGTGTCGTCTTTTGTGTTTTCTTAAAGATTCTTGCATATTTTCTTAACCGCAGTGCACAGTATTATTAAGGAAGTTGAATCATTTTGACAGACATATTTCTTTTTTCTTCTTTGTTCCGTCTTTTGAAAATACAGCAGAATTTATCACATATTTTGAAGTAGAATTACACTTAATTGCATTCATGATCCGATACCAGATCTTTCACGATCCGATCGCAATGCTTGACCACCGTCAATTATTCTTTCACGATAATTTTTCTCGATATACCGAACGGCACCCGTGTTATAAAGGCGAGTACAGGTTAATGAATTAGCAGTTTGTAGCTGTTATTTTTATTTAGACATAAGAGCATATCTTTAAATAAAATGTTTTGTCTTTTTGCACCCCTGGCACTTCTAGATAGTTTATTTACAGTTTATTCAGTTATTAAATAAACACACCCATTAAATCTTAATCGTAAGCAGATGGTGTTAACATTGTTGATTTAAAAGCGATAGACATGTTTTGGAAATATATTATTTGAAAAACCAAACATTCTTTATGTATTTAAATATAAAATAAACATACCTGCTCTTTCTATTTTAAATTCTGCAGAGACTGCTGTTCCATATTTGTTTGTGGCAAAACACTGATATGTACCGAAGTCACGTATTGAGGGTTTGGTTATTGTCAGTTCTCCTGTGCGCCGATTCGTGGAAATCTGTAGGCTCTTATGTAATACTTGGTCGTCTTTTTTCCATTGAAATCTGTAATATATATACACAATGTAATGTTTGCGTGCGTTGTTTTATCATGAAAAGACTTCTGATTTTGTTCTCTATTTCTATTATTTCTCTTACTGTAAAAGGCTTCACTCATACTTTTAAAAGACGCCAGATGCAGAATACGCTTTTAGTGACGAACGGCTCAATCAAAACGAAAAAACAATTATAATTTCTAGATCTAAAAGAACAGGTTCGATAATGCCCCAATTTGGCTCCTACTTCTAGCTATAAATATCACAGTCGGGACATCAAAAAATGTTCTGCAAGACTGGATGAGAATAAACTCGTACATGAATATATACTAAAACAGTTTGGCTAAAATAATCATACATAAAAGAGAAGAATATTCAAAGGGGTAAATAAACATCATTAAAAAAAAGGGGGACGGAAAGACAACAATGTTTTCCTGCTTCACAAACGGTTTATTTAAGAGTTGTTTTCATGAAACGTAGTTTTTAATATATGTTGATCCAGTCTGAGACATCTAACGAAATTTCTTTCCATTTATTTATTAACAATTTTTACCCAAAGTAACATTTTTGGGGAAGCGTTTTCGTAGTGTACTTATATACCACAATGAACAACAATCAAGATAAAACATTATGTCAATGAGTTGTCTTTCTCTTCAGTGTTGAACAGTCAAGTAGAGACAAATGAAATTCATTTATTGGATAAAAACTATATGTTTTCTTTTGTAGTTTTGTACATTACATAATATGTACCCTCATCTATTACATTATCATAATTTCTGATGTCCAACTCATTTGTGACTGTAGGTCAACTGATACTTACTGCACGAAACGGTAAGAACAAACTTACTTTGGTGCCGGGTTACCAGATGAACTACATTGAAAGGTTTCTGGTGTATCATCATCTTCTTTCATGTAGTAGGATTCTTCGAAATGACTTGTGATCAGAGGTGGCTCCTCAACTGAGATAAGTGAATATCTAATAACTGTATTTCAAACTTTTTTAAACAAATAAGTCGATAATAAAGTAGCTGGGAGTTTTAAACATAAAATCCTTTAAATAACAATGTTCATTGCATTGCGAAAATTTTGTTTGAGTAATGTTTTGAAAAAATACATATATAGATAAATAAACATTGTAAATGTATAAACAGAAATATATATAACAAAAATACATATACAGGTATAGAAAGTATACAGCTTTCATTCGGTTTATCGAGAAAAAATTATCGTGAAAGAATAAGTTAAGGTGATCAAGTATTGCGATCGAATCGTGAAAGATTTGGGATTTGGTATGGGATCATGAAGGAAATTGTCATTGCACAAATTATTGAAAGTGTTCAAATCGTTTTGTAATTTTATAAAAAAAAAAGTAGTATGTAATTGATACAGCAAAAAACTGGACAAAACTGCAAAAATACATGTACATCTTACAACCATTCCATACACCAAATATAATTGACCTATTGCGTATAGTATGCAAGAAATAGACCAAACCATGAACACTTTATATTGACCAATAAACCATGAAAATGAGGTCAAGGTCAGATGAAACCTGCCAGACAGACATGTACACCTTACAATTATTCCATACACCAAATATAGTTGACTTATTACTTATACATGTTATAGTTTAAGAAAAACAGACCAAACCACAAAAACTTAACATTGAGCAATGAACCGTAAAATGAGGTCAAGGTCAAATAAAACCTGCCAGACTGACATGTACATCGTAAAATATTTCCCTACACCAAATATAGTTGACCTATTGCATACAGTAAAGAAAAACAGACCAAAACACAAAAACTTAACTTCAACCACTGAACCATGAAAATGAGGTCAAGGTCAGATGACACCTGCCAGTTGGACATGTACACCTTACAATCATTTCATACACAAAATAAAGTAGACATATTGCTGAAAGAGATATGGACGACCACGAAAACTGAACCTTGTTCACTTATCCATGAAAGGAGGTCGAGGTCAAGTGAAAACTGTCTGACAGGCATGAGGACCTTGCAAGGTACGCACATATCAAATATAGTAATCATATTACTCATAATAAGAGAGAAATTAAGATTACAAAAAATCTTAACTTTTTTTTCAAGTAGTCACTTAACCATGAAAATAAGGTCAAGGACAATGGACATATGACAGACGGGAACTTCATAACACAAGACATCTATATACAAAGTATGAAGCATCCAGGTCTTTTTTTTTGAAATATTAAGTTTTTTCAGTAGTTTGTTAAAGCCGCCGCCGGATCACTATCCCTATGTCTCGCTTTCTGCGATAGAAGTCGCAGGCTCGACAAAAACGAAGTCGCTGACCCTATCAATATTCCATTAAAACGGAAACTTATGTACCAACAACATATAAAAGAGATAAATGCATTATTTTTTTTCGATTTTCAGTTACTATAAGTATACTTCAACGAGTCAAAGTTTTTTTTAATATATATATATACATAATTACTCTAAATATCAGCACACCAATGTTAAATCTGCAAATTTGCGGAAGCAAATTTTTGTTCTTCCCTCGCCGGGATTCGAACTCAAATATATATATATACACAAATATTCAAACTGCCAATACGAGTTGAAAATTGTTATCCTGTCATAAACGAATTTGGCCAGCCAGGTAAAACCAACAACCAAGTTACCTCGGTTGAAATGGAAACCTGTGTCCAAACCCTAATGCTCGGAAGATCGTCTCGATAGATGGACATTAGAAAGTACTGAAAATTGGCTCATGTTTACATAAGCAAAACACAACAAAAATGTATAGTGGTAAAAATATACCTATATAGAGTGAAAATATGAAAATGCAAACAATAGTATGAGTAAACATATTATTAGAACTTTACCAGTTAGAAGTTGGCGAGAAAATGGTCTTATAAGGAAATTAACCCGCGAAAAATGACCAGTCACGTGATATAAATATATTTCTTTTCGTTTGACTTTAAGGATTTCCCTTGTGTTAAATATAGTTAAATATATAAAACTGGTTAAAGAAGTTGAAAAAACGGGTTATTGTTATTTATTTTGGATTTAGATATATTGGTTTTATATGCACGTGAAATCCTTTGGCGGTTTAAAGGGTGGGGTTCCGTTATTACTATACTATATATAAAAATATTAATTGTGGTGAACCATTTGGGTCGCAAAATCCCTGCATAATTCCCAAGAGTAAGGAGAGTTATACAAATAATGTGAATACACAGAACCCCGATCCAATCCATCTTTTGTAAAAAGAGTTTATTATTCCCTGTTTTATATCTACTAACAGCATTCCATTTTTCTATAATTCCTATTTAAGTATGCAAAAACTGCATTAAAAATAGATATTCCCAAAATTAAAATTCCGCTGATTGGCTGAACTACTGTGACGATCCCGAAGATTCACAAACATAACTATGAACACTCAGACGTTGCATATGAAGCCAAAACGTCTCCCTTTTGTGAACACTTAGTCGTGTCCACCGTTATTAAATAGTGATTTGTAAATTAATCACATGTTATTTAAATATAAATCCAATCGATATTATTACAGGAACCTTCCTTTTGTTTTGTTGGAAACAGTATGGAACAGTAATTCTCTAAAAGCCCAGAAACCACTCTTGCAGGAAGCCGTCCGTGCAATACCCTGATACATTATTAAGCTATATAGGCATCACTGCAGTATATTAGTACAAAAGAATTTACTTTGTAAACAATGAATTTAACTGTACAAAACTAACTAATTGCAATCTTTATGTTTGCTCTAAATATGCATGAAATATTTGCCACTGGACATTAAGCAATCAACAGTCAAGAGTTAATGTATGTGTTGCAAATTAAATTTGCAATTATGCTTAATATAAACAACCGACTTTGAACAAACTAATGCTAATAAATGACCACTTAATCAATAGTTGAAGCATTGAGAAAACTTGCACTAGTCTAGTGAAAACTTGCAAGATAAAATTAAATGTATCAGATTTTTTAAGTGTGAAATACCTTCATCTAAAATTATAACAATAATAATAATATTGATGAAAAATTAATAAAAGCTCTCGCAATTGAAGATAATTTTTTATTGTGATATTCTTTTTCTTATCTGGTGTCTATTTATTTGAGAGCAGAATTAAGTCAGTGATTTCATCTTTCACTGTGCTTAGTGAACCATTTTTAGAAATGACCGAAACCCGACGTCTTCAGTCGTGTCCTCCCCCAATCCATTGGACATGTTTGGGCGATTTGTGGTTTAAAGGACACCTTTGGGCGAAATGAACACGTCTGAGAGTGTTAAATATATGAGAAATCAGTGGTCACAAAAATTTGTGTCATTATTTTTGTTACAGGTAATCCACTGATCTGATGGCCATGGGTGGTTAATGAAAAGAATCATTTCAGTCAGTATATCTATTTAAATAAATTTCACACAACCTCGCAGTTG